>JAJMGK010000011.1:0-317582 GCA_030575035.1 Suhomyces vadensis | reverse complement strand
CAGCCTAGCACTCTGATAGATGGAACACTAATTTCCTCTTGCAAATGATAATTGATGATAGAATAATAACTAAGTTACTGCTCTCATTAACGCTTTCGAAAGGGAAGTGAAATAACATTTGCTCATTAAAACAAGCACATGCTGATATTTGCTCCTGGAATTCATTTTGGCCTAAATACATTCCTTTGGCAATTTGGCTGTTGATAAAAAAAAAATAAAAAAAAATAATATCCTCTCCTTCGAATCATATAGTGCTACTTTAATCTTTAACGCTAACCCCGGATTGTGAATCGGTAGTCATCTCTGACTAAAAGTTTTAAATCTTAGTCTCTATTAACGAATTGAGTCCGGTACACTATTCTAAGACCCGATGGTTGCAAAGAAAAGGTAATAATTATAATACTGAATAATAATTCAAATGATAGAATCCATTATTATAAATACCAGAAAATATGGTATAACTTAAGACAATATTTATTATTTCCATAGTGGAATCTATTCGCTAGTTACAATTAATTTTCCAGCTTCTCTGGACTTTTGGATGAGCAATTGGTCAACCAATACTAATGCAGTCATTGCTTCCACGATTGGAACAGCTCTAGGAGTAACACTTGGATCATGTCTTCCTCTAGCGGCTAAAACACCATCTACACCATCGTAATTAGCAGTTGGTTGTTCTTGAGAGATAGTAGCTGCAGACTTGAAAGCAACTGAAAAGTAGATATTTTCACCGTTAGTTATACCACCTTGAACACCACCAGAGTTGTTGGTTCTAGTTCTTAAAGTTTGGTGCTCTTCATCAAAGTAGAAATGGTCGTTGTGTTTAGAACCAGGAATTTTGGTTCCAAGGAATCCAGAACCGAATTCAAAACCTTTGGTGGCTGGTAAAGATAACATAGCATGGGCCAAAGTGGCTTCTAATTTATCAAAGCATGGTTCTCCTAATCCAACAGGACAGTTTCTAACAACACATGTGACAACACCTCCTATGGAATCATTAGCATCTCTGTACTTTTCAATGACTTTGACCATTTGTTCTCTAACAGACTCGTCTGGACATCTTACAGGACCAGCATTATCTACTTCATCTCTGGTGATAGTGTTTAATACGTTTTGAAACTTTGGATCCACTGGGTTTCTGTCCATAGCAATTTCACCAATACTGGATACGAAGGCTACAATTTCAACTTTGTTTGCTTTGTACAAGATCTTTTCAGCAATGGCACCAGCAGCAACTCTACCAATAGTTTCTCTGGCAGATGACCTTCCTCCACCTGAAGCAGATTTAACACCGTACTTTTGTATGTAAGTCCAATCGGCATGAGATGGTCTTGGATATAAGTCGGTTTCGGTGTAGTCCTTAGGACGGTGATCCTCGTTTTTCACCAACATGGCAATAGGAGAACCTAAAGTTAATCCGTGTTCGGTACCAGCTTGAATTTGAACCCTGTCCTTTTCATCTCTTGGAGTAGACAATTTACTTTGTCCTGGTCTTCTTCTGGTCAATTGAGGTTGGATATCCTCTTCGGTCAACTTTAATCCAGGAGGACAACCATCAACTATACATCCAACGGATTGACAGTGAGATTCACCGTATGTAGTAACACGAAATAAAGTACCAAATTGAGACATCTTTGCTTGGATCAAGGAAGAGAGTTGAAAGCGATAAAGTGAAAATTTATCAGTCGTCCCGATCCCGCTGTGAGTAATAATCTCGTGTTTGTTATGCCAACGGCACGTGACTCTACACTGACTCATGTCATTTATGCGGAGAGTAAGTTGGCATTCTACGTACTGCAGGAAGTGACAATCCGTGGAGTTATGCTTTTGTATAGGAGTTTCAATTATGGGGTTGGGTTGATCGCCTAGAATCCCATTGCCGACGGAATTATCTGTTAGTGTAAGCAAAGTGGCAGGCGAATATGGGCGTATTTGTAGAATAAAGTGCAAGCTCAGTAAAGAACTACCGAGGAGTGAATATTGCCCTAGTATGGTGCGCACCCTCTTCATAAACTGCCGTGTAAACGATTGAACAGAGACATGCGCAGAATGAAGGAACCATTTTGAAAATCCAACTAAGTTGTAAATAGTACCAAAACTTGCTCTCCTAACAGTGGGTTCTAAAAGGCACTAACTTATATTTTGGGATATTTTGGCACTCTTCTCTTGGCTGTAGAGCTTATTATTTATGTAGCTACACTAGAAGGCAGTTTTTCGCACCCACATGCTGAATGGTGGTCATAGAGTTGTTGGAGTAAAAATAGGCTATAATTTGGTTATGGATTTGTTGTTCTCGTATCGTTCAATTGAATCATTTGCTAAGGTTGCCAAAAGAAGGTAAAGCAGGCCGAACCCCTTGGCGTTTCCCGAAGATGCACTGCCCTTTTTGATTCTCATAGCAATACCTTGACTTATGACACAGAGTCTAAGCAAACCAAACACGTAACCAAGAGTCCAGAGATCACTAGCATTGTTGGTAGGATCTTTAGGATCCCATGATGGACTACCGTAAACTTGGTGGTATTGGCCCAAAACCTTCTCGATTGTTCTAAGTGAGCCGGGATTTTCCATTCCCACTTCTGTTCCTTCGTACATCATACGGTTCAATTGGTTCGGAAACTGGAATGGCTGTAAGAAATTGGCAAGGTCAAAAATGGGGTGGCCAAAAGTACAAAGCTCCCAATCTAAGACCGCCATAACTGTCTTGGATTTGGGGTTGAACAAGATATTATCAATCTTAAAATCACCGTGAATCAACGACAACTTGGCAGGATCCTTGGGCGCATGATCAAGTGTCCATTTAGTGATAAACTCAAAATCAGGAATTTTTTGGACGATTTGTCTCTGGGAGTTCTCCACGTTGGTCAACGTACGGACCTGACGTTCAAAATAGGATGAACTGGTGATTTTGGCCAAGTTGTGAAATTGAGGAAAATGGGACTTTGGGAGCTCCTGGATTAACTTGTGTGCATCTAGCAAATGTATGGCGGTGATGGTCTCCAAAATACTCTTCCAGTATAGTTGCTTCTCGGACTCTGGAAGACCTGGCATTTCAGGATTCTTGATCTGCTCCCCTTCAATGTATTCCATCATGTAGAAGACATATCCAATGATAGATTCGTCTTCACACAAAACATACACTTCTGGAACAGGTACTTTACGACTGTTGTTCTGGTTTAAGACATTGATTCCTCGCAACATGAAAAACTCTCTTTCGATCGCATGGGCCGATTTCGACACAAGTTTGTTGTTGGGCGAAGGCTTTTTACGTAACACGTACGCTTTTCCTTCAATGTCTAATAAATAGGTTGGATTGGATTGTCCAAATGCAAATTGTTTGATACCATATTTAGAGGCAGCAAACTTGGGAACATTGACCCCCAAAGTTGTTCCATTGGCAGATGGATTGGTCAGTAACAGACTCAAGTATTTTTCTAACAGATCAACATCTATTGGATGTCTGACTTCGGTGACTTCTGGCAATGGCATGTTTGTAGTGTTTGTAAAGGAATACTTGTGCTAAGTTGATTGAAATCGAAACGTTCGTTCGTTCATACTCCAATTATATATGTGGGGAAAAATATCCTCGGTAACCGAGAGGGGGGTACAGCTAGATCGTGAGAAAGTTGTCTGGACACACGCCAATCTGTAAAGGGCAAATTTCCTACTTGAGTAATATAATGTTTCATATGGATTATTAGAACAGCTCTATCGTAAGCTAATCCGTAGTTCAATTATATTGGATCCTTAGTTGTTTGTTGTAATGGACATTGGCCAAAAATTTAGATGTGATAGCGCCCGTGCGGAATCCGCGACTAACCACGAGCCAGGTTGAATGCGATCATCATCAAGTAAGCCAGAGGCCACAGGCAGAATGTGAGAAGTATTTGCTGCTATGTAGTAAAAATTACCTCAGTAGTATTAATTATTGTTTGCCAGCCAAAGAACTGCTCTGCTGGATCTTGTGATAGATCTGGTAATTGTCCCATGTGATGGCTGCGAAAAACTAACTGCAGCATGGTTCTACCAGGCCGCATGGATAATTAATTAACTATCCTCGAAATCACACTTACATTGCAAAGAATATCCATTATATAATATGAGCTTCCTCTAATACTTCTTGTAAAAGTTTAACTAAATCTTTTTGACCCTAGTTAAGGTATAATCAACTCTATTATTATGAGAGTTTGATATACGTGAAATTTAAAGATTATGTCAAATACTTATCGCGATCAAATTTTACGTTGTGTAATAAGGATTATTTGGGTGAAGCCTGGCGATAGCGCGTGCTTGAATTTTTACCGAAGCATTTTTCTGAGATGGTCAGGTCTCATACATTGGCTGTCAATTCCTATTCTTTACAAATGATGTGAAGAGACTAAATCAGCCTCTAACATAGCTCGCTTTTAACATAGATCGAATTGTAGCCAATTCTTTAAAAAATAAGATCGATCATAATTGTCGATTAACCTTTGCAAACCTTCTATTTATCAATTCAACCAGTTTAAAGTTCTGGTGCAGTTATGGGAAACCCCAGTTATTCTATAGATAAGATTACGCATCTCCCTTGTGGCATCCAGATGCATCTTCAATCGCACTGTGGATAAAATATTCATTTTTTGCAACATATCACGCAATTCGCAGCAGCCCCTTTATTGCAGCAATGACAGGGTATTGAAGACTGCAATTCAATTTGGCATTCATTACGAATTATTCGTTCTAATTGGAAATTGCGGCTGCATTCAACTATTATCTCACAAGGAGGGGTTAAGCCACCATATAGTTTTTCTTCAATTATATGCAAATTAACCTTATCAGTATGGCTTTTCAGAAATTGAGGCAATACTATGACGTCTTGCTACCCCATTATTTCTTATTGATCTAAACAGCTCCCATTTGTAAGCTAATCCCAACACTTCTCTATATAAACTATAGGCCATTGGCCATTTAACTTCAAATCATTATTCCAAACAAAATAAACAATATGGGATTTGGTCCACTTGGAGTTGAAGTTCACGATCCATTGCGCAGACAAGAAATTGCTTTCCAATTTAGTGGTGGCAGTTCCAAAAAGGATATCATTCAAACATATCGTAAAAGTATCAAGTACCCTCAGTTTTTAGGTCCATTTGAGCCTAAAGAAGAAGGCAAGTACAATAACTTTAAAAATGTCGATGGTGCAAAAAATGACAGAGGTCACCACGGTGACGCCAAGTTCATAAATTTATTTCCTGAAGGTTCTAAGCATACTGCCGAAGATTTGAGTCCTAATCTTGGAACTGAAATTACCGGAATCCAGCTTAGTGAATTGTCTGATAAGGGAAAGGATGATTTAGCGTTATATCTTGAAACCAGAGGTTTGGCTATTTTCAGAGGCCAAAACCTTAGAGATAAGGGTCCTGCTGCTGCAAAGAAGTTTGGTGAACACTTTGGACCATTACATATCCATCCAGTTGCATATGTTGCTGAAGATCACCCTGAATTGCTTGTGACTTTTAGACCACCTGGGGACGGCACTAGATATGAAAAGCAATTTGTTAACAGATCCAGAAATTCCGCCTGGCACTCGGACGTCAGTTTTGAAGAGTATCCAGCTTCGTTTTCATTTTTTGTTGCCTTAGAAGCTCCTCCTAGTGGTGGCGATACTATCTTTTTAGACTTGAGAGAGGCTTACAAAAGATTGTCGCCTACCCTTCAAAAATTCTTTGAAACCTTGACAGTTATCCATACTAATTATTACCAGAACCAGCTTGCTTCTGTTAACGGTAGTGTCGCTAGAGTCAAGGGTGACTATTTTACCGAACATCCCTTGGTAAGAACTCATCCTGTGACTGGTGAAAAGAGTTTGTTCTTCTCTAGAGCCTTTATCCACAGTATTAAAGGACTCAAGGTTGAAGAATCCGAGGCCATTTTGAATTTCTTGGAGCAGCATGTTACCACTAATCCTGAGATTCAAGTGAGAGCTCAACACAAAGGCACCGAGGCCGCAACTATCATTGCCTGGGATAACCGGATTGTCTTACATTCTGCGGTGGCCGACTTCTTGCAGCACACTACTGGGGCTAGACATCACTACCGTATTACTGTAATTGGAGAAAGGCCATTTTTCAAAGATGATGCAACTGTGGAACAGCCCGGATCCAAGAATTTGCACCCGAATGAAACTTCGGCAGATGCAAACAAGTCTGAGGAGGAGAGAACAAACCTGCACCCAATTGCAGGAACCATCTAGTAGTTCTCTGATCTATTTTTTTACTTATAATAATAAGATTAAATTGTTTTACGATTCATCAATGGTTATTTATATGATTCTAAGTAATCTATTTATAATATGCAAAAGTGTAGTTGAGGAAACCAAAATAAATCGGCCATCTATAATCCAGAACTTGGAGCTTGGAATCAGTTCCTTTATTTCATAATTCGTTTCTGCTCATTTAATATTCAATGAATAGTAATTGTAAATACCTCGCTGGGAAACTTCGTGTGGCCAAACCTCTTCTTTGAAGTTAGAGTTTCCCTTTTTCCTAAGCTTTTTGGCGTTCTTCAAGTTGTAGTAGCCAATTGAGCAGTTGATTTTTCTAGAAGCGTACTTCAAAAAGCTTGGTTTCTTAACTTTACTGACGATTTTATTACCTGTTTCCAAATCATAGTAGACAAGATTGGAGGAAATAGCGTACGAATTGGATGAAGTATTGGGAGATTGGTTAATTATGCTTGAATATTGCGGGTCGGATTCTTCAAGTTTGTAAATCCAGGCTCTTCTGCCCTCATTATCGTAAAACTTCCACACTTGAGGAGTGTAAACTGGATCGATAAATGTCTGCTGTACAGGAGTCACTTTGACATGTTGGCCCTTACTTGTAACGTCATACAAGATTTTATAGTCAAATTCCAATGCAACTAATGAGCTATTGAAAATGGTTTTGAGTAGGTGAGTAAGGTTCCAGCGTGAAATGTTCTTTATGCCAGTTATATCTAAAAATTTGAGAACCTGGTCGTTATCTTTGAGGAATAATAGCAAGTCGTCAAATGAAACAGCTGCATGGCATAAAGAAAGACTTTGAAGGCTGATGAATTTGTTCTTGAGCACCGTTAGAATCTTGCTGTCCACCGGGAGACCTCCCAAGTTGAGATACTGCAAATCGGGCGCTTTCAAGTGTCGAAGTGTATAAAGGAGGTACACGTCCGAAAGGGGGGAAACCACATTGGAATCGATTTGTAGGTTGAGCCATTGAAGCGAGTTGTTAGCTACGGCAGGATGCAAAGTTAAGAAATTGATGAGGTCCTTGGTAGTCAATTTAGAACAACGTGCCAAGGACAAGTGTGTGAGTCTGACTGAATGTGGTAGGTGGTTGAGAAGAATTGTGGATGTGATGGAAGTATGGTTGAGATCAAGACGAGTAAGAGCAGAAAAGTTGGGAAGAATCTTGGTAAATATATCTGGCGTAAGACTGGAGCAATCGTGGAACGAGACTTTCATCAAGTTCTGGAGAGTCGACTCGGCATGTTTTTTAGGCATGTGAATAAATGGGCTGGGGAGTTCTTCCATCTCAAAGTCGTCCTGAGATGCGTGCTCAGGTTCGTGCCCAAGTTGGTCTTCTTCCATTACTATTTCCGATGCACCAAGAATGGTCAACTGTTGAAAGGCCCGAACAAAATCTTCGGAAGAAGCTCCACAGAAATCAAGCGTTTGAAGATATGGCAAGTGGTTGAACAAGATGTCCAAGACATTGACATCCATGTCATCCTGGATGTTTTCGGAAGCCATAAACTCGATCAAATTGGGAGTCAACCGAAGTGCACGGGAGATGGTATTGCTGGTGACCATTTGGATCTCTTGGTTCATTCTTCCTGTCCTTCCCAAGCCTATGGATGTGAACTGCTGGAAATCCATGTACTCAACGTACTTTCCAATGGTGGGGCTGTTGAGCAAGTTTGAAAGAAACTTGTCAAAGGAGTGGGGACGGTTGAAGATGGCGTACTTGTACAAGAAGCATAATGAAAGCTGGTGTATCTTTTTCAGAAGAAGCGGGATGGTGTTTGAGAAGTTTTCCAAGTTTGCGTTGATACTGATGGAGTTGTCGTCGTAGTAGACGATTTCGATGATGGTGTACAAGATCTCCAAGGGAAGCGACAATAGAGGCAGAAACGGTTCTTCGGGCGTCCCAGGTGTGTCAGAGATCATCGAATCATCTTCATCGAGTTGGTACAGATGGAGATCGGCGGAGGAGGCTCCGTGGGCAGTGTGGTCGACGGGGTCCACGGACATTTGCAGGTCAGGAAGATTGTAGTCATGGTAGTGGTGATTGTGGGTAGTTTCAAAGGAACTCTCGAGCTTCTTTTCAATTAAGCCCTCAGCATACGGGTCCTCGTTGGAAGTGATGGGCGAAAGAAAGAACGTGGAAGGGATGGAGTACTTTCGGGAAGGCAGTTCATGGAGCAGGCGCTTGCGGGATTTCAGCCGCCTACGGTCTCTGTCTTGTGAGCGAGTTCTAGGTTGTCTTTCGTCGTTATTCAACCGAAGTCCCGTCATGTATTCATCGTCATCTTCATCAGTACGATGGTTGTAGTTTTGGGAGTCGTTGGGGAAGTGCGGAGGTTGCAGATGATTCTGCAGAGCCAGTTTGTTCAGAACAGTCCATTCTCGGGGTACATCGCCTTTTGAGTAGTTTTGGCCCATCAGGTATAGATTGAGTTTGCTGTAGTGAACCTTTAATGGGTCTTTGCCTAAATAATTCATCAGAACAAACTATATAAAGTCTCACTAAAACCTGGCAGTACACACTTTAGCAGAAAGTAAAAAAGACGAGGATGTGGTATCCAGCGAACCAGAGAGATATCGGAGTTCTATATAGTAAAGTAAGGTTTCTATCTCGCGCCATGTCCACATCCATTCCAGCCGTGACTACAGTGTTTTTGCTCAGCACAACATGGACTATTGTGGTACCCCTCCGAAGTCGCATTAGCCTGGGGCGATGAGATTTAAGTGTGGGGTGTGGAGGCTAGGGAAGGGAAGAGGTAGCGACAGCGGAGGGGAACGACGGCGACCCTGGTCCCGGGAGCAGTCACTACTTAATGTTACATATTCGCCCGGTTTCATTTTGCGTCTTGCTAGTCAATAGTGGTAGTCGGCCAATACCAAATGCAAAATGCCGTTAGGTAGAGTGCATACATCGAGATGAGATATGTCCGTTTATTTTTCACCCACGCGTGACAAGTTCCCCGAACTTTTTAGGTCAGGTAGAACTAACCCTGATGGAACCCACTGTGCAGAAGATCTGGAACTAATGAAGATTTCAGACACGTCCTGCTAGGACATCTTATTGTTATGGTATGTTGTGTTATATTCTATTCTGTTCCCACAGTTTTTGATAGCTCCTATCCAAGGCTTTCAGCTTGTAAACTCACCGCCAGCGAGTACCAGCGAGTACCAGCGTGCGCCTTGCCCAATGGGTCCCCGAACATGCGCGCCGGTTACATTGGTTTGACATGCCCTGTGGGGATCGGCTGGCCCTTAATGGCCGCGCTTTGCGCGGTGTTTAGGGGGCCCCAGGGTCAGTTGATCGTAAGTTTTTGCCCAGGAATTACCCACTGTGGACGGAGATGAAGTGCCACTGCATTCCGTGCCTGGTGCAACGTGTCAAAATACAAAAGCGTGCTGCTGCAAGCGTGGACAGCATGTGGCTGCCCAAATCGAATGTCTGTATATAACTAGCCTTATTCCTCAATCTACCAGCAATCCCTGCAATACTCCTATTCAAAGCCTCGCCCTTTAGCCTACCCCCCGTGTATCTCACGTGAATCCATTATGTCATATTCCAGTTGACCCTCCGAAGCCGCCGGCCCGCGCCTACGGGGCGTATTTATCAGACCCATTCGCTTCTAATTACAATTATTCCAACATGTTTTCTAAGTTGCAAAATGGCCTCAAGTAACACTCCTCCTCCAGTTAACGTTTCAGAATCCGATGATGACTCAGTATACGAGTTTGAGCGGTTGGAATCTTCACTTCCAGATCAATTGAAGAGATCAGCCACCTCATTACTCGAATTGCTCAGCACCTCCACCAACCATAACATCCAGCCGAGCCAACCGTATTTAGGAAACCAGCCAAGTTCTTCTGGTACGACTACTCCTTCACATCTTCTGGGTGTCCCTTCCACCAGAACCCCTCGTGCTGAACAGAAACACACCAGTCTTCATGCCCACTTGGTGCAAAAGCTTTCTGAATCAGAAAACGGCCGTACTTCGTCTCCAATCCCATTGCCCCAACCAAAATTCGATTCCAACATTCATAAACCTGCTATGAATACCAAGCAATCGTCTACTGGTGTACTTTGGGCCACTGAAAGAGCTACTGAGTATGGTTATAACTCTGAAAACAACCTCGATTGGGCCAATTTGGGCCAGGGCGCTCCAGAACACGGTGATTCTATTCCTGGCTCCTTCAAAAGACCTACTTCTATCCCAATTACTGACCAGTCCAAGGAATATGCCCCTACTGCAGGTGTCAAGCCTTTACGTGAAGCAATTGCAAACTTGTACAACGAAGAATACAGACAGGGTAAGTCTTCCAAGTACACCTATAAGAACGTCTGTGTAGTTCCAGGTGGTAGAGCCGGGTTGACTAGAATTGCTTCCATCATCACTGATTGCTACCTCTCGTTCTTCCTTCCGGATTACACCGCTTACGCCGAAATGCTTTCGCTTTTCAAGAACTTTTCTCCTATTCCAGTTCCATTGAACGAAGGAGATAACTACGAGGTTCATCTTGATGTAATCAAGCAAGAACTTAATAGAGGTGTGAGTGCCTTGCTTACTTCTAACCCTAGAAATCCTACTGGTAAGACCATGAGTCCAAACCAGTTGCGTAGATTACATGCTTTGTGTCGTCAATCCTGCTTGCTTATTATGGATGAGTTCTATTCACACTACTACTATGATGACGGCTGTACCGGATCGTCCATTTCTTCGGCTGAATATGTCGAGGACGTTAACAAGGACCCAGTCCTTATTCTCAATGGTCTCACTAAGGCTTTTAGATTGCCGGGGTGGCGTGTGTGTTGGATTGTTGGTCCGGAGGAGTACATCAACGCCTTGAGTTCTGCTGGTTCCTTCTTGGACGGTGGAAGTAATGCCCCGTTCCAATTTGCTGCAATTGACTTCTTGGAGCCTTTGAAGGTTAGACAAGAAATGAAGGCCCTTCAACTTCACTTCAAGATGAAGCGTGACTATATTCTTGGCCGTCTTTCCAAGATGGGTTTCACTTTCAACGAGAAGAACACCCCGAACGCGACTTTCTACTTGTGGTTGAACCTTTCCCACTTGCCAGGAAAATTGTCCAACTGTCTCGGCTTCTTCCATGAGTGTCTTCATGAAAGAGTCATTGTTGTTCCAGGGTTCTTTTTCCTTATCAATCCTCAGAACTTGTCTAGACTTGAAGACGTTATCTGGTATAATTATGTTAGAATCAGTTACGGTCCTGAATTACACCAATTAGAGAAAGGTATGGATGGAATTGAACGCATCTTAAACAGATTCGGATGTCTTCCATACACCCCTTAGTTAATCTTAGTAGTACACTCTTCTTTGACCCTTATTCGAGATTATATGACTAAATAAATATCCTTTTATTGTAATTAATCAAAATTGCCATATTCGGCTAATAGCGTGGGTTTCCTCATGGTATGTCGGCAACACAATGTCGCGGTTGCACGGTATTCCATCATATTATTAATTTGTAGTGGTGGGAATCCACGTTATATTGTAGTTACAACAGTTACAACGTAATACTTGGTATCAATTGTTAACTATTCATAGCCAGGTGCACCTTGATCACATATTTAGCCGCAATGAGTGGTATAAATTTACCATCCATCATCACAGCTACCAGTGAGATCTCCCATGCAGTGATTGATCTGATAGGAGATACTGGCGATTCAGCAGATCAAACTCGCACAATGGGTTCTGTTTCTTTATTCACAAGTCTAACATCCCCCTTGTTGTCTCCAGATCGAGAATCCTCGTCGTTTTCATTCATTGGTACTTTCATTTGGTTCTGGTCGTGGCTTTTTGTAAAGATCATGAACTGGGCCATCCTATATATCCCTGGGCTTATCATTAATTTACTTAGCACCAACTTCCAAATATCACTATCACTTTCTTCAATTCTTCTTTACTTGGGCTTGATCGTAGCAATATGCTTTCTTATTGTCAGGTACAAATACTTGACCAGATACTCCAAAACGACGTCTGACTCCAACAATATTCAGAACAAGACGCTCAACAAAAGCATGGATCTAGTCGACACCTTAAGCTCTAAGAAGAGAAAGAAAACCTCCAGCACTAACTATCTTGACGAGTTTTTGAGTGCTATTAAGGTGTTTGGTTACTTGGAAAAACCGGTTTTTCATGAGCTTACCAAGAGTATGACAACTCAAAAATTGGCGGCCGATGAAATCTTGTATCTTGATGAATCCTTGGGTTTTTCAATCGTGGTAGAAGGAACTTTGCAAGTGTATACCAAAGTTGAAGGTAATAGCGGAGACACCAACAGTACCTCTGAATTTGACTCAAATTACGGTGGAAGAGATTCATCAAATAATTTCCAATCTAGAGTAGATTCCGATCTTGATAATGGTTTGAACTTTGAGAAAGATGATGCTCTTTTTATCGGGAATCAAAAGTATCAGCTATTGAACGAAGTTAAAAGCGGTGCACCATTAAGTTCTTTAATAAGTACGTTGGACTTATTTAAGCCCACCAAACCAGAGGAAGTTTCAAACTTATCCTCTCAGCTTACTTCTTCGTTGGATGCTTTCAATATCAATACTCGAGATCATTCCAAGTTTACCTCGCCGGAAAGAGAAGCCTCTCCATTGCCTTATAGAGGAAACAACTCGGCTTTCAATGAACTATTGAGAGAAAATTCCGTGTCATCTTCTTCAGGGCCTTCGGGTCCAGTTTCTCCTGCTCAAAATGCCCCAGTAAATGATCCGTTTGAAGCTCCAAGACCTATAGGCTCTGATGGAAGCAGGACTCCCCAAATTGATACTGAGAACTCAAAGCAAATATACCCCCACATTGTCGCCAAACCAAAACTGTTTGAAAACCCTGACATTGGGAATCCTTTGAGGAACAAACGTTCTACTGCAACAATTGCCATCATTCCTCGTCAAGCATTTCAAAGGGTCCAATTAAAATATCCCAAGGCAACTTCTCATATAGTAACTATGGTCTTGACCAGATTATATAAGGTTACTATGAACGCGATTCATAACTACTTAGGGTTAACAAAAGAGATAATTGAAAGTGAGATTCAGTTGAATGAATCTCAAAATCAAGGAATCGATGGTGTTAGTCAGGGTTCCATATTGCCAAGATATCTATATGACGGAGTGATTGAAAAGTTTTACGACAAAAATGGTTCATGTATCGTCAAAGGCAACTCTGGTTCATCTTCAAACATCCCCCACTCTTCTAATTCCACTATTTCGAAGAGATCCGAAGTTCCTCTTTCACTGTCTGCCAATATTAAACTGAAAAGTAGTTCCAATACGTCAAAATCTTCTTCTGAATCGCAAAGCGTTATCAGAGCGCAGCTCAATAGGTCCTCTTCTTCGAGATACGTGGTATTGGATTCTAGATCGAAATCATCGCATCCAGGTGATTTATTATCTTCTGTTCCCCTTTCAAGAAGATCCGATTATTATCAAAGTCATACTAATCCACCATTACCCTCTAATTTCACCCTGGAAGCAAACTTCGCCAGCAAATCAATTCCTTCAAAGCTGAACAATGCAGCGTCACCTAAGACGCTTAATTCTCCACCAACAGCAAATGGTACCAAATTGAATAGGCCTGCAAATGGCGCTTCGTCTGCTCAGTTTGAGAATATTAGAGACAGAACATTTTCTGATGAAAGAGAAGAAACAGAAGAGACTTCTCTAAGAATTGCAATTATTGAGAACATATTTAAATTGTTAGGAATCGATGAAAACCTGGGTATTAATTCAATCAACTTAAACTCTGGTCTTTCCTCTGAACATTCGTCTCAGGTCGGCTTATCTAGCTTGATGAATGAAAAGGACTTTAAAAGGCTATCTAGTTATGAATCGAAAGCTGGCTGGACAAAATTTGATGGGTTTCAAAACCCACAGTTATCCACTCCTAACAAATTTTTCAATACTATCAATCAATCTGATTTAAATCCATCACTTGCAGGCTTAAGTCAAGACTCAGGCAACCCGGCAAGCATCTATCGAACAAGTTATAATAGAAGTGATAGAAGCAGCACAGGATCGCCTATGCGGAGATCAGTTCTGTATGATTCAAGCATATATACTGTCAAGAACAAGTTCTCCAAAGTTTTGGATATCAAGTATATTGAGCCAAATACAACTTTAGTTGAACAGGGTTCGTTCAACTCTGGCTTATTCTACGTCATTGATGGTTCCCTTGATATATTGTATCACCCTGTTGACAACCAAAGCGGTGGATTTGCTCAAGAAGCAACGTCTAGTAAACCTAAGAATAAGAAATTGTATACTGTAAAACCAGGAGGATTGGCTGGTTACTTGACTTCTGTTGTGGGGTTTAGGTCTTTGGTTACTATCAAGACTCCACCAAAGAAAAGAGGAGTAATTGTGGCACATATTCATCAGAATGACTTTCGTAAGCTCCTTGATAAGTATCATTTCTTGCTCTTGCCAATTGCTTCCAAGTTGAAAGGCTTGTTGTCAAGACAAATATTGACTATTGACTTCGCGTTGGAATGGTGTCATATTCCAGCAGGAGAGATATTATGTTCTCAAGGAGATTGGGCTAATGGGTTTCATATCGTGTTGAGTGGTCGTTTTAGAAAAATTAGAAACAACAATGACCAGAAAAGTTCAAGTTCTGGCTTAAAAGATGATCGTGGCTATAACTTAAATCTCATTGACGAGTCCAACAGTCCAAAGCACCTTAAAAGCAAGTTGGGTAAGGAAGACATTGAAATATTGGGCGAGTACGGTCATGGTGAATCTATTGGAGAGGTCGAGGTACTTACGGCTTCCAGAAGAACTAATTCATTGATTGCAGTCCGAGATTCAGAGACGACAAGAATTCCAAGAACATTGTTTGAGATGTTGTCATTGCAAAACCCGTCTTTAATGGTGAAAGTATCGAGAATTGTAGCGAACAAGTTCTCAATGAATAATCAGTTTGATCTAGGTGCTAACATTCAAAATGTAGCACATAATGCGTATGTGAGTTCAACTACAGTTCCTCATATTTCGAATGACTATAAGACCATCACAATCTTACCGACAACAAGCGGATTGCCGGTCCGAGAATTCGCCGATAAATTAGTTCAAGCTCTCAAGACTATTGGCAGAAAGGTCATAGCCTTGGATCAAGCTTCAATATTAACTCACCTCGGTAGACACGCTTTTGACGAACGGTTGGCACAACTAAAGTTATCGGGGTATTTTGCGTATTTAGAAGAAAGATACGAGACCATCGTTTATGTCTGTGACACTCAATTAAAGTCTAACTGGACCTCCACATGTATATCCCAGGGCGATTGTGTCCTCCTCTTAGCTGATGCAGAAGATGACGTAATTGCACAGGGAGTAGGAGAGTATGAGAGACTATTAATTCAAT
The DNA here is from genome assembly GCA_030575035.1 of Suhomyces vadensis. Classification (NCBI taxonomy): domain Eukaryota; kingdom Fungi; phylum Ascomycota; class Pichiomycetes; order Serinales; family Debaryomycetaceae; genus Suhomyces; species Suhomyces vadensis. The sequence goes on along the minus strand of JAJMGK010000011.1, from coordinate 301,937 downwards.
TGAAGACTACGGCCAGAACAGACTTGTGCTTGATACATCAAGATAAATTTGTAATGCCTGGTTCAACTAGCATCTGGCTTAAAAATAGATTGTGGGTTCACGGCCATCATCATATTCAAATGGAGTTCTTAAGATCCACTGAAGAAAACCTGACCAAAAAAACTGGCGTTGATGATACAGGTGGTCCAAACATTATCAGTGATTTAGCAGCCAAGTTGAGAACCAATCCGAGGATTAAGCGTAGATTCGAAAATGTCAAGAGCAAAGCATTAGAATCGCTTGTGAAATTGAATAGTAAGATTCATCGAACCGACATATACCAATTTAAATCAAGGCAATCACATAAGAATGACTTTTTGAGACTAGCTAGAATCTTGTCTAACGAAGCTGTCGGTTTGGTTTTGGGTGGAGGTGGTAGTAGAGGTATTTCACATGTGGGAGTAGTACAGGCTTTAGAAAAACATGGTATTCCTGTTGATTTGATTGGAGGTACTTCTATTGGTTCGTTTGTAGGAGGACTTTACGCTAAGGACTATAATATTGTTTCCATATACGGAAGGGCTAAAAAGTTTTCTAAGAGAGTCGCATCAATATGGAGATCCATATTAGATTTGACGTACCCTGTCACTTCATATATCACTGGATACGAATTCAATAGAGGTATATGGAAAGTGTTTGGATCCACTGAAATCGAGGATTTCTGGATCAAATACTTTTGCAATTCCACCAACATCACAAATTCCACAATGGACATTCATGAAAATGGTTATCTGTGGAGATTTATCCGGGCTTCGATGTCCTTGGCAGGGTTGTTGCCGCCCATAGCTTTCAATGGTTGCATGCTTTTAGATGGTGGATACTTGGATAATTTGCCAGTGATGGAGATGAAAAAGAAAGGAGCCAAGTATATTATTGCCGTGGATGTTGGGTCTGCTGACGATAGGACACCGATGAATTACGGTGATACTTTATCGGGTTTTTGGGTGTTGTTCAATCGCTGGAATCCGTTTTCTAAGCACCCTGATATTCCCAATATGATGGATATCCAAATGCGGTTGGCATATGTGGCCAGTGTCAATGCCTTGGAGTTGGCAAAGAAGACGCCTGGAGTTATATATTTGAGGCCACCTATTGATAACTACGCAACTCTTGACTTTGCCAAGTTCGATGAGATCTACCATGTGGGTCTTGCCTATGCCGATTCGATATTTACCACTTGGGAAAAGAACGGCAAGCTCCCTGCAATTGCTGGCATGGTTGACAAGGCCAAAAAGAACAACGTATCAAGGTCATTGTACAGAAGGAATTCCATCTAGAACAATTCGTAACCTATTACCACATATATCTAGTTTAGGGATAAAGCCACTTTATTTATTGTACTGGCTTGTAGACCACTCTCGCGTGGCTTTTGCACCCATTTGGTTTTGCACCCATTTGGTACGCAGCATTATTCATTGCATCGAAAAAAATAAAACTCACGCACCTTCAAGACATCGCCATCTCATCAGTTGAAATATATGTCTTTGATACTACATGGTTATACAAATATGAGCAAATATGGTGTGAAGCAATCTTTCTACTCATTGACAAGACATAGCATTAAACAATTCAATTTTTCAGCAATACGGCCGAAATACGTACGATGCTTAAGCCGAAGATCTACGCTGTTGAAGTTCGATCCCACCGATGAAGATGGAGACTTCACCTCATTTGGTATGTTACCATTCATTCAGCATCGCATCAACCAGTTGTTGTTGCAAGAGGGTCTCGTGTCTTCAGTTCTCTTGGAGAATGCCAAACCAACCGACGACCAGCGTAAACTACTTGCCATTCTTCAGTCCAAATACAGTACTATTTTAAACGGAACAATAGGCTCAGGAAAGTCACTATCGTTGGCAATGTATGCATTAAACCTGACTTTGAGTAGAGTACCGAAATACGGTACTTTAACCAAGAGATCAAGTGTGGACAGTGTTATATTGGTACCAACTGATGAGTTGGTCGATAGATACAGGGCTTATTTTAGTAACATAACCGAAGGATTACCTGAAGATAGCTGTCCAGACAAATTGATACTAGACAAGGAATCCATGAAATATACCTTGACCCGAAAGCCTCTACTTGTTGAATTTTTATATTCCAAAAAACCAAATGCAACTATTACATCCGGCAATAACGAATCTACTAATACCGTACCGCAAATTCTCATCACTACTCTTGCAGGTCTTGAAAAGGTAGTTAATGATAACGAGAACCAATTTACTCAACTGAAGCATTTGGTAGATTTGCAGCTAGTAGCGGTGGATGAGTATAACCACTTCTTGAAGTCCTGTCATATCAACGAAGACAAAATCATTGAACAGACAGGTACAAAATCCAAGTACTCAAACAAGATGGAAATCTTGATAAAGCATATACAAAATCTTCACCTTACTACTTTTAATAGAGACTTAAACTACAGACTAAAGAGAACTTCCGACAGGTTTAAACTTGAAAGAACTGGTGAACATTCAGATGCCGAGCTTGAAAGACGATTGACGAAACAAAAAAGACAGGTTCTCTATAAACCCATTCAGTTTTGTTTCATAGGTAGCCCTGAACCAGCCTACAAGCAACTTATGAATACCAAGCTGAATCTTGATAAGTCAAACAGTATCAGTCATGCTATTCAAAATCATTCCCAAAATACTCCAATTTCCGATTCAGATTTAGACAACAAAGTTCACGACTTATACGCAAAGTATTTGGTTGAAAAAAGCAGCCAGATTTCTGAAAGAGACGCAGACCCTCTCAAAAGGTACATTGAAAAGGTTATTAGGCTCAATGACAAACAAAGAGAAATAGAAGAAAGAGAAAGAAATCTTGTTGTTGCATCAAGTGGACCATTTAACTATAGTCTAGGTAAACATCCTGAGGTTAAAACTATAGACGGGCCAATAAATGCATATTTTGCAATTGGGGCAACGGGCAAAGGGTCTGCATTAGAAATAAAAAATCTAGATGTAGAGATGAACTTTCCAACTGATCAAAAATTAATAGAATTAATGGACGAACACGTTGAACTATCAAAGAACAACGTCAAAAACTTAGAAAAGTCCTACCTCAAGTATAAAATGATGCTAAATCAAAATATAGACGAAATTGGCAATGTACGAAAGTACATTCCTAATTTGATCAAACAATTTAAGAAAATAAACCCTACAAACAAGAATCCGTTTTTGATTGTGGTTCCATCCTATATTAATGTTACCAAAATTTGTAAAAAAATGAATGGGACCATTAAAGATGAGAACTTCAGGACTTCCAAAGATTACACTAGTTTGAATGATACTAAAGAACCGATTGGCCATCTTCTAATTCACCCATCGCAATTAATTGGTAATGAATTTAAAAACTACCCAAACGTCATAGTTTTTGGCATTGACTCACTTCTTCCACAGATGGCATTTACATCTAAAGTTCAATCTACTAAGAAAAAGTCTCATACAAATCAACCTGACATTTCAATTGATATAGAAGCTTCTGATCGTTCTAATCAAGTTTCAGGAATCATAGACCCTATCAACGACTTAAGCTCCTTTTACCTAGATAAATTGGCCAACATTCCTGGGAACGCATATGGGAAGCACATAATATTTGTAATGGATACATATAGCTCACATATCAGCAAGGAAAGTCGCAATATGTTCGAACAAGACCTTAAACGTTTCAGTCAGATTGTCATGTACAACGGTTTAAAAAATAAGGTGACTACTGCCAAGTTGCATGATGAGCAAGAGATACTAGAGTATGGAATCGATTCAAAGTTCTTGAATGTTATCAATTCAAAAATTTCAACCAAGAAATAAACATTAAGATAATCATATTTAAATAGTGTACATAAACCTGTAAATAAGTTATACATTTAGACAAAACCCTTCCCATAACCCAACAACATAAACAACTAAAAAGAATAAAAAATGTTAAAACAATCCTGACTCTATAATTAGGTTGTCATTACTTTATGAGTGAAATTTAGCTTTTGTTGACCCTTCGATACCTTTCTACTGTCTTCAGCAGAAAGCAAAGTCTTGTAAAATTCAACCACTTTTGGATGAGATCTCACTTTAGTTTCGTTAAAATTCAACACTTGTAATCCATCCCTCGAAACAGCTCTAGATAACGCAACGTACGACTGTCCAGTTTCAAAAACATTTTTCAAATCTACCTTTACTTTAGGTAATGTTTGTCCTTGAGATTTGTGAATTGAGATTGACCATGCTAGTATTAAAGGAAGCTGAACCCGTGATGCCAACACCAGTTGAACATCGTCCTCAACTGTCCATTGCTCTGGCTCTACCAAAACGGTTCTCGTATTAACTCCATCGGGTAAGAGAAATTTGACCAACGGGTATTTCTTGTTTTTCGAGTCTTCCCTTAAATTGTCAGCCATTTCATCCTTACGTTTTTGATTCTGCTCAACAATTTGCTTCTTGTCGTCGACCAGAGTATCACCGGTGGCCAGTTTCTTTTTCGAATCGGCGCTACTGATTTCTGATGTACATGATAAATTTTGACTTCTAATCTCACTGCTAATCGTACTTGAGCTCTCATTTGCAAAAATGTAATCCGATTCATTATCATTGGCTTCTGTGGTTGCTTTAAGATAAGTATCCTTGTCCATGAAATCGATCACTTGCCCTAACGATCCATTTACCAACGTTTCATCAAAATTCTTTATACACATGACTTGTGCATCCTTTTTCAAAAACAACTGGGAAGGCGCCAAAAAATTTGATAGTAATGATTGTCTCTGTGGATTAGGAATCGAGCCACCATCAACCGAATTGTATACTTGAGCCTCGCCTCTAATTTTGTTTAGCCTGAAATTGTTAGCTCTATCTACCTCATTTCTAGTAGCAAATAATTCTGTAGGTACTATACCGGCCGGACAATTCAATGGTCTACTTAAGCGATTAAATTCTCTTATACTCTCTTCTGAAACTATTCCATTTCTCATCTCGTTCAACATATCGATGAACACTTGATCACCACGTTGACGAAAGATTTCTCTCAATATAATAGTTTGCTTAATATTTTCCTTCCAAGCATGGCACTCAAATGCAAAGAACTGTTCTAGCTGGTCCTGATCGTTTCCTTCGAAATCTGTCCTTTTCACTACTGGTGGTAGTTGATAAAAGTCTCCACAAACCACCAATTGAATTCCACCAAATGGAAGTTGATTCTTGCGGATTCGCTTGGCCATCTCGTTAAATTTGTTTAGTAATTCACCGTCCACCATTGAAACCTCATCTATAATTAATACTTTTGTCTTTAGCCATTTATTGACGGCTTTTCTATTTCTTCTAAGCTTTTTTAAAAGCTGGTCTACTGGCTCCTTTGCTAAACCTACTCCAGCAAAACTGTGCAAGGTTATACCACCGATATTACAAGCTGCTAAACCTGTCGATGCAGTGACTGCGACGCCTCCTTCTTTAAATTGGTTCTTCAATGACTTGATGATGGTTTTAAGCAAAACCGATTTACCTGTACCTGCTGAACCTGTATAAAATATCGAGTGACCACTCTGCACTTGCTTTAAAACATACTCTTGTTCCGAAGACAATATTATTGGCTTGACGTTTTTGATATTGTCCGCGGACGGTACAAAGCCATTTTCAGTTATCTCTGGTTTTTGAGTAGCAAATTGGATTGAGTGATACGAAGCTTCCTTTTTGACGGCAGGCGTATTACCGAGTGCCCTGGTGGTTGAAGTTGAAAAGTTACGCATAGGGTTTAATGGTTTTGAGAAGTTGGAGTCTGTCATTGAAGGAATCTGCACTGCTGAAGTCATCAGTATATTAGAAGATGCAGAGGTGGAGCCAACATTTATATCTTCTATGACTGGATGCTCGCCAGTTTTCACGGGGATCGTTTCGCTAATAAATCTCTCTTCCGTTCTTTCAAAATCGATGGAGTGAAATCCTAGTAAATTTGCTGGCTTTCCAGGAGCAGCTTTCTTTGATTCTACCTTCAATGTAGAAGAAGCAGTTCTCTTTAATTTCTCGCAGACTTTAATTGCCTTGTGATCTGCAGCGGCCCGCAAAACAGACTCATCATCATCGCTAAATTCAAAATCACTACATTCTGAAACTGTAGGCTGCGATGAAAATAAATAGCCTGAAAGTTTATTCCCCTGTGAATAATTGGGGATCCTGTTAGTTTGACTAGTCTTGTTAATCGCTGAATGTGTTATCGGTCTTTCTCCCTTAGAAAGAGTATGATTGTTATTATCTATTATCGAGCAGTTTTTGGCTACAACTAACGAGCCTTGACTAGCATCGCTGAAAGACGAGTCAAAGTCAACGATTTCTAAATCTTGTATCACTCGAGGATCATTTTCAACCCTTTCATTTCTAAATTCCATAGTCTGTTTAAGTGATGTACTATAAAACTGTAATTGATTTGTCCACTGCCTGGATGCTGGTAACCTTCGAATTCCAGCCCAAATCATAAAAGCTATCACCAAAGAAAAATATACTTGTTTATTTGATCACTGATGTGCTTCTAAGCTCTCTTTTGTCTTTTCCTGATTAAGTTTCTTGTTGTGTACTTGTGAATGGAATTGTTCTATAGACGTGATAGATAAAATGTGAGCCGCGTATATCGTTCACGTGACTACACTGGCTCATCAAACTCTACGTAATGAAAATCTACGTACTGTAGTGTTCCCACCTACAGACGGTCTAAGGGACGGTGTGTATTATATGGTTCCATTCTATGGATTGCGCGCACCTATTGCCCAGCCCAATCCAGATACGAACAAATTAGAGAGCTTTTCGCTCGCCTGGTTGGTTGTAGTGGTGGCTTCATTAATTATCTCATTTGCAATTGCACCAATATTCTCCTTAACTTCGCTTGAAAGACTGTAGTTATTAAATTCGGTAACTTCTTCAAGACCCGTCTCGTTATAATAAGTCTCGATTTTGCAGTTGACTACTTCCCATTGTCTCAATAACTCTTTGGTATTTAATGTAGAGTTTGACAACTTTTCTAGGCTTAGAGTTAATATTTCTCTTTGTTTCACTAATATCGTTACCGATTCGGGATCGTCAGGCGAAACGTATTTGCCAACTTGGTAGAAAGTAAGCCAGAGCTCATCCAAGTTGGTGTTGTGCTTAAACAACTCAATTGACTGCTTGTAAGCATACTGGAAATTGCCATCGATTAATGCAGATTCGATACAGGCAGCTTTAACCTTATTGAAAGTATTAGCATCTGTATCAATATTTGTTTTTTTATCGATATCATTACCTTCTTCAAGCACTATAGCATCGGTATAGTTGAAATAAAGCACCAAATCATTCAAGATCCTATACAATTTTTCGAACGCCAAATACGATTTAGGGTTCAATTCAAGTATAAGGGTAATCAAGGAGAGTAGTGAATTGCCATTGCGGAAGTTTTGCTGCTCTGATTTTTCAGGTTTAAACTTGATGATAAGCTGTTGTGGCGTGAGTTGGCTGTTGTGATCAACCACAATTTTGAAGTTCTTTAAATTGGAGATTGCCTTTAACAAGTGCTTAATGCCCACGATTTCAGTTTTGAATTTGCTTAATACCTTACTGTGATCTACCTTTTCTAATAGTTTCATGGCCTGTGTAGCTTCAAAAAGCCTACCATTCTTTTCATTAAAGCTAGTGGCGCTGTTGAATGAGTCCCAAAACTTCTCAATCACAATTTCGATAAAGTTGTCTAGAGGCAATTCTATGTTTTTCTGGTACAACTCAGAAACTATGTCGAATAAATTAGCAAAGAGAAATCTCTCGATAATTAGCTCGTTGATTTCAAGGGCTTGATCCGCACTTATAAATGAATGGGAAAATTCCTGGACAGACTTCAACAATTGGGGATAATTGGAGCTGTTTAAATTTCCAATGATGCGGTTTATTTCTCTTTTCTTTTCACTTAATTGGACTTCGGGCGACTGGTTTGAATACTTTAATTCCAAATACCTCGAAATACTAAGCCTGTTCATGGGGAAGAGTTTCTGGCAGGTATCGATTATTTCTTTCAAGTTACTGATTGAATGTCCGTTTGGTTCAATTAGCTGTAGCAAGGGGTTTTGGGAGTTTTCAAGAAATGTAATCAATGAATCGGATTCTATGCCTCTTACTTCGTCAATTAAAAAGTTATACTCCAAAGGTTTCTTTTCTGTTTTAACCAAATTCAATGTGTCTTTTATTATATCGTAGATCTTGCTTATTTCAATGGAAGTAACGGCCTCTGGAAATTCATGATAAATTGCATAATAGTATACAGCAGCCAAAAAGTATTTCACAACTATGCTGTAATCCTCAAACTTTAAATTATTACTTTCTATGATAGATCGTATGGTCTTGTTCCAAATGCCATATTTATAAGACGGTTTCTGTGGATTTAGTGCTTGGTCTTGTTTGGTAACGGAGAAGTTGTCTCTGAACAACCAATACAACAAGGGTTCAAAATCTCTATTGTTGTACACGATGTTTGGCACAATTACGTGGTACATCCAGTTTCTTACACTGAGTTTTTCGCCATATACATGTTGGTTGGACTCGTCTAAGGGAGATATGAAGATCTTGAATAACTCGGAGTAAGAATCCAACTGGGCCAAATCCTCAAACTTTAAAGTGGTTACATTCAAGGAGCCATAGTTATCCCAGTAGTATTGGAATGGTTTGATGAATCCATCGTACCAAGACAAAAATGGCTTATAATCTGGAATCAAACCAAATAGAAATGTAGCGTCACTAATGCCCTCTCCGTATTTTGCACAGTGAAGTACTTTGGCCTTAATAAACTTAAATATTATCTCTTCCTTGGAATCCTGGTTAAGTATTTCAAGGTTACTTTGAACTGTGACCTCAGCTACGAGTTCTGATACAGTGTTCAAGGCTGCTTCCTCGCTCAAATCACTCTGGAAAGAGTATTCAAGATGTACATCCTGATTCTCACTGAAGGCGGCTTCACATACTTCCAGTACCATAATTCCCACTGTATCCACTGGAGTCGAAATTGGATACGTATAAGAAACTAGTATTGATAAAACGTTGTTTAGCGTGGTGTACTTCAACTCAGGGTTCTTCCTAATGGTGGATCCCAAAAACCTGAATTGGTTGGCCACATCCTTGCGACCCAAGGTACTTCTCAAACTATTTAGGAGCCCTAATATAAGATTTGCATCTTCAATTGTAGATATATTGTCGACTTCCATGGTTACCACGATAGCTGTTGTCTTGATCTGGCACTTCGATTTAGCTGGTAACATTGTAGGTCGTGCACGCACCATTGACTATTTAGTTGTATAGCATAAAATGGCAGTGGAGTAAGCCAGTGGCATTAACGAAGAGAAGGGGTTCGCAATGTCCTTCGTTAGTAACAAACAGCAGAAACTTATAGATGAGACTACTTCGAATGTGGTCAAATACTACAACAAGGTCACTTCGCAATATCTCAAGGTGAGGCAGGAACTATTGCAATTGAGTACAGTAAAAATAACTGAAGATAATAAATCCGAGTACAAGGCCAAGTTAGACCGATTGGTGTATGAAGTGGATGTAATAGCCGAGGCATATACTCAACAGATTGGTGATGTGTTGAATACTCTTACCCTCCAAGAAAGTTCCGATTTCACACTCGTATCTGTCTTGAATCAAACATATGAAGAACTCAGCGATGCCATGGTGAAAGTAGAACAGGAAATCAAAGATATTAAAGAAGTACAAAAACCTATACTAGACAAAATGAAGTTGTTGGCTAAGAGTTTTGAGCTCAATTCAGGTACAAGGTATTCCAAAGCGATCAACCCAAAAACGCTACCGGCCGAATATGATTCCTCCACATCGAACCAAGTGGATTTTAATTCTTTGGTATTTAACCACGATCAGATATCCAAGTTGTTTGAAAATGTGAATATCGATCTCCAGGATGTAGACGTAAACATGAAGGATACTTCTCCCAACGAACCTGTCAAGGATTTAAACGAACATATTAAGAACTTGAAGGTATTGGAAAACGTCAATGGAGACAAGTACTATTATAAACTCGGAAAGTCTCAGTTACGGGAGATGGATCGTAATACGACCCTACAAGACTACGATAAAGCTATTGACCAAACCTTGGGCACCATTAGGGGGTTGCTTGCGGAGGGTGCACAGACAAAGGAAAGCTGGAGTAATAATGCTCACAGGATGGAGGTCATCAGAGATGCTCTCAACATATACGAGCAAACAGACATAACAGACATCTAGTAAATATGAAGATGCAATAGTCTGGTCTGCATTCGTCACATTGGAGTCTACAGCGATATTATAGGAACTAGCCTTAATTTATTATAAGAAGTATAGTCTAGATAATGTACAAGAGATCACGCTTTGATCTTCAATATTTGGAGCTCGTATTCTTAGTAGTCGTACTGCGCAATAAGCAATATGAGGTAGGTGTTATAATAACAAACGGTTCTTGGTGGTTTTCCAGGATTCTTGACTGGTTTCTTTACTGGTTGTAGGTTTAGGTATTAGGAAGATTATTCGGCAGTTGGGGAAATCAAAATAACCGAGTCACCACGAATGAAAACCATTTCTGACTTCTTTATGATCGGCTCTTTCTCTTCTTCGCTGAATATGTACTCTTGTGCATCACTCAAGACCATATTGCAGTGGGAGTCGTACCCTTGAAGCTTACCTTTCATTTCACGGGCTCCTCTTAATTTTACCAACACGAATTCGTCTAATTGGTAACGAATCAAGTCGAGCGGCTCCTGTTGTTGTTGCTGTGTATTTACGGTGGACATTTTCCCTGTGTATTGGCTCTCTTGTTGCTTCGATCACACCGTAGAAATTTTGATATCGAGCCAAATGTCGCGAAAGTTTTTGGCTTGGGAAACACCGAATGTCGCGCTAAAATTTTTCATGACAAGAATCAACTGGGGCAGCAGTCAGTCAAGTAAAGCATAACAGAGCAGAGGTTAGTTACGATATGAGTATGCATACTTCGATAAGAGCTCTTCTGAGCGGAGTAGCGTGTTTGGCACGTAACAAAACCATGCGTTTTGGAGACTTGAAGACCATAAAATTAAGAGATCCAATTGTTCCAACACACAAGAACTTTGACGTTTCACCAGACCACCCATTGTGGTCGTTTTTTCCGGAAGGAAACCAAACAGAAACCTCGTTAAGAGTGTCCGAAGAGTTGGACACCGACTCCAGAGAGTGGACGTTTGCCGAGTTAAGAAGAAAATCGTTCGAAGATTTGCATAAGTTGTGGTATTTGGTGTTGAAGCAGAGAAATGTAATTGTTCGTGAAGTCAGATTGGCTGAATCGTTAAGATACAAGAAAATAGATCAGCACAATGATGTGGACGATAAGTTGATGCAAACCCAGAAGAAGATCAAGCGTGTGTTATTGGAGAGACAAGTTGCATACGAAAGAGTACAGACCAATACCGCTGGACAACAGGAATACTTGGCTTCTTTTGAATCAAGATACATCGACGCACCGGAAGCTGAAATCGGTTCCTACAACGACAAGCTCGTTAGGTTACAATACGCTTTTTTCGGCATCCAGCCACAATTAGAAGACTACGATTTAAAGGAAGACATCAATGAAAAATTTGTCAACGGATTATCGTACGTAGCCAACCTCAAGGCAAAGAGATATACCATACAAAACCCTTCCGAGACCATCTTACCATTGAATGGGGTTGTTGAGGAGCTTCCATTCTTATTGGGAGACGTAGAACAGGCTGTTGCCGAGGTCAAGGAATTAAGACAATCCGGACAGTCGGTGACTTTGGACAAGATTGAAGTGTTCTCTTTCTTAAGAAACGCTCTTGAAACCTACATCCAAGAGTCTGCTCAATTACATAGCTAGTTCTTCTGTATCGAATCATCTGTATATAAAATAATGCCAAACACTAGAGTTAATACCGGAAACAAGTAATTTACTGACATCTGTCATAGATACAGCTGCCATTTGAACCGTGCATCCTCTTATTCTGTCACCGTAACAGCCTGCTCCTGTATCCAATCACCATCGTCCCCCCAAAATTTGTGACATTCTATTTGCGACATTTGTCGATAGTTGTAAATGTCAAGAAATAACTTGAGCTAACAGAAACTGTGTCAAGTAGAGTGCAATGGGCGGACGCATTCATGGTTTTTTAGGGGGAGTATTACTTACTTCGGCAGTGACGTACTATACTGGTGAGTATTTCCGTAAAAACCAGCAATTCATATCACAACAAATCAAGGTCTCTGACAAAATCATCAACAACCGAATTCTTAGTGATCACGATGTACAAAGAGAATTGATTCCAGTAAGCACACACGTCAGAGAGACTTATAGAGTAAGCTTCGCTGAGACCTGCAAGGATATCTGGAACGATGAAATCGTCAAAATGGTAAACTGGGTATATGGCATTAATTGGTACCAATGGGGCCTTACAGCAGACAAGAAGTTGCTTCTACTTTCCGATAAGATAGTTGATTCTGTTTCAGAGAAAAAGTGAAAGATGAGTAATTAATTTACCTATAAAATATACGACATAGTTTATGAACAATGTAGAACTTCAATCGACTCAAGAAGTGAAATATTTAACATATAAAATGCATTCAGATATCCAGCACGTCCTAATCCTTCGAGGCTGAATTTACAATGACGTGTGACTTTTGGGCAGATTCACTTTGGGATGAATCTTCCTCGGGCGAAACGTCGGCCAAAGATGTTTCTTCAATTTTTTCAAATCTCTTCAGGAAATAAGTATCTATGTCTCTATTGAATATAACGTTGGCAATAGGGGTTATAATCAGAAGAATAAAGGACATCAAAATCTGTAAAAGTGACCATTGTCTAGGTAAGAATCCCAATGCGGAGCACCCAAGGAACCAACCGATAAAATCGGTGGTAATTGTGTCATTACCTCTGTTCAAACTGTTGATGATAATATCGGCGCATTCTTCACCCGAAATAGGTTCACTAGGTCCCTCGATTTGCTTGGTGATTTCGGGCTTGGTAAGCTGCTCGTCGTCGAACCCTTCACTCTGGAAGTTACCAGGGAAAGCACATGCAACCCTGAAGTTATACGGTCTTAATTCTTGTCTCAATACAAGAGATAACGAGTGGATAGCGGCTTTTGTTGGTGCGTACTGCCCATATCCAATAAACGGAAAGAAACTAATCACCGAGGAGAACAAGACTATGGTTCTTTGTTTGAACTTCTTGTCAGTATTGCCAGGGGCACTCTCCGAAGCTTTCAATATAGCCTTGACACCTGCGTGGATGATAAACAGTGCAGTATTGTAGTTTATGGACATTCCCCTTTCGATTTCCTTGCCTGTCAAATCTGTGAACAATTTTGGAACTGAGGATCCAGCACAATTGAAGATAAAGTCTGGGTCTTGTTTCCTTTCATGCAATATCTCGTCCCAAAGTCTTACACAAGCTTCGTAGTCCGCAGCATCACAGACTATGTACGATAACACAGCTTTATTTCCCGGAATATTACCGACGGTGCTTTTGATGGCTTCAACTTGGCTTTCCAACTTGCTCTGTCTTCTCGCTACCAATATAACCGAGCAGTTTTTTTCATATAATTTTGCACCTAGAACGGCACCCAATCCTTGGGATGCACCTACTATCAAAGCGGTCTTGCCTTCAGGTTTAAACTTGGACTGAAACAACATATTGCAGACTAGAATTGATAATGATGATAATTCACTTGGTTATCACTCGAGAAATAGTCTATAAATAGTAGTGCCAAGGCGAAATATTGGCTTTACGAAGAATTATTTCAGTGATAATGAATATCCTTTTTGAAACAGATTTACGTCCTTCGCTATTACTTCAAGAAGAAACTGTTCTTTAGCCGCAACTTTCCGGGGCTAAATTTATTGTTGGCTGATCGGCGCATTTTTTTTGTCATTTTACAGTATTATTAGCCCCATCGAGCCAGATCTGGACAAGTAAACTAAATTCATATGAAGGGGTGAGGATGACAAAATTCTCGAACAGGATGATTTACGTAGTAGATTTATGATAATTCTTGTGATTTTAGGACGATCTGCGGTAATTTTCGATTCACGACTCTACAATGTTACTGAGCCAAGCAATTGTATGCATTTGTATTGGGTAATTAATATCTATTTACAGGAAGGTTATTTTGAAAAAGGTGACTTGGGTATTTCGGCATTTTCACGTTGGGGTCTCTCGACAGTGTTGAACTTCTTGGACTTTAATAAGGAGCCCACCAATTGCCCATCGTGGTATTCCATATTCTTTGGTAAATTCTTCAAGTTCTCTTCCATCTGTGGGTCTTTGTAAGTTCCGTTGGATGGGTCATATGTAAAGAACTCCACCTTGGCGGTTTCAACAGCTGAACGGAATGAGGATCTGCCGTCCTTACGCAATTGAGTGACTTTTTTCACATTGTGTTTAGTAGTATCATCGAGCGGAATACCTTGAAGTTCCAACCTTGCTACGATTTTTGCCGTATACCAAAATTTGATCTCGTAATCCGAGTCTACTAATTCTAATACTGACATCGGAGCTTTGTCTTCTCCTAGTCTTGGTTCCAATTTAATGATTCTAGTGAAACCTGCAGTTCTCTTTCCAAATCTACTGGCAAGTTCATTTATAACTTTGGAGCCAACATCTTTTTTGTCAGGTGGTTGTAAGAAATTTAATGCATTATTGTTATCAAAACGGTACTTGAATTGCTGGTTAGCTAATTCTTTATTCTTGTTGATAGCATCTGATAAAAACTTTTCAATCTTTGCTTGTGCTCTCTTGGCTCTGGTTCTAGTGGTCACAATATATTCGTGGCGAATCAAGTTTGCACACAAGTTCTTGTCCATCAGCTTAACATGACGTGCCACGTTGGCGTGGAATTTCTGTAATGAAGGCATGTTATGTTACTAGCGTTAAACTCTATGCTTGATAGATATTTTTGAAGTCGCTTCCATTAACATGATTTTTCACAATTTTTTCCCGAGTTGTCGCACAATTGGAAATGCGACATTTTCATTAGCAAGCTCCAGAACACCAGTTGCAACAAGCCTTGGTCTTTTGCTGTAATACGCTCTGAATTGCCTATATTGGGCACCAAATTGTTGCTACGCACATGGGCTTACAGGTTCTACTTGCAGATGATTATTTGAATCTTATATTTCATAATCAAGCATTTTCTTGACTTTATTTATGTACTGAAATAAGTGGCTTCTAGGCATTAAGTGGCTTATCAAAAGTAGATAAAGCGGCTTCCTTAAAGGCTTCTGACAAAGTTGGGTGGGCGTGACAAGTTCTGGCAATATCTTCAGTGGAGGCACCGTATTCTAAAGCCAAACCAGCTTCAGCGATCATTTCACCAGCATTAGCACCTATGATGTGAACACCCAAGACACGTTGGGTCTCGGCATCGGCAATAAACTTGACGAAACCATCAGTGTCTAAGTTGGTCTTAGCTCTGGAGTTAGCAACGAAAGGAAATTTACCAACCTTGTATTTGATACCTTGTTCCTTCAATTGTTGTTCGTTAAGACCAACCCAGGCAACTTCTGGGTGGGTGTACATGACAGATGGAATGTTGGCGTAGTTGACGTGGCCGTGGCCGTGTTTAATGAATTCAGCAGCTGCGACACCTTCTTCTTCAGCTTTGTGGGCCAACATAGGGCCAAAAGTAGCATCACCAATAACTCTAATGTGGTCGTGCTTGGTTCTGAATTCAGAATCAATAACAAGTCTACCCTTGTTGTCTAATTCTAAACCGGCACCTTCAAAGTTTAAGCCCTTGGTGTATGGTCTTCTACCAATAGCAACTAATAAGACATCAGCTTCTAATTCTTCAGTCTTTCCGGACTTGACGTTTTCAACTTCGATCTTGACGACTTCACCTTCTCTAACACCCTTGGTAACCTTGTTGCCTAACTTGAATTTCAAACCTTGCTTACCTAACAACTTTTGAGATTGTTTGGCAACTTCGGCATCCATACCAGCACCAATAGCATCTTGGAATTCAATAACAGTAACCTCGGTTCCTAATCTAGCGTAGACAGAGGCCATTTCCAAACCAATGATACCTCCACCAATGATCGATAATCTCTTTGGCAATTCTTTTAATGACAAAATACCGGTAGATGAAACAATTCTTTCTTCGTCGATTTCAATACCTGGGAATGGGGTTGGTTCAGAACCGGTGGCAACAATGATGTTGGAACCTTCAACTTCAAGGTCTTCGGCTCCTTCAATACCCTTGACCTTAAGGTTGTGTTCATCTACAAAAGAACCTTCACCTTTCAAGTAAGTGACACCATTCTTCTTGAACAACATTTCAACCCCACTGGTTAATCCTTTGACAGCCTTGTCCTTGGAGGCCATCAATTTGGAGAAATTGACTGAAATATCACCACCAATTTCAATACCACGGTGTTCAGAGTCGTGCTTGATCTGATGGTACAAGTGGGTGTTGTTTAATAACGACTTGGATGGAATACAACCAACGTTCAAACAAGTACCACCTAAGGCACCTCTTTTTTCAATACAGGCGGTATTGAGCCCGAGTTGAGCAGCTTTGATAGCAGCAATGTAACCACCTGGACCACCTCCAACAACGACAACATCATACTTGGTGGAAGCAAATCTTACAAATTGAAGTCCGCTGACCCTAGTGGCTGCAGCAGATTTACTAAAAGTCTTTCTCAACATTTTCAATCTATTAATCCTGATCTATAATTATTGACAGGCTTTTTCGGTATTCACTTCCCTTATATCCTCAACGAAAATGCTTCAGTGTTGTCCGTGGTACACGCACGCCCTCCCGGAAACCTCGCGACGGCTGGTCAGGCACATACTAACGTAGACCCGGGCAAACTTTAAGTGGGGTAGGCTGGTCAATTTGGTGCAGAGGTAGGTATTCAAGATGTTCGCTTATGGCTCAGAACATTCTAGTTGGGGGTCTACAGAATTCAGATTTGTTTTGGTCTGACCATACGTTTCTCAGCGTCATCCTGTTAGATTAGGGTTAGGTTGCGAAATATTTTTAATCCCGAGGATACTCGTTTAGTTCGTAAACATAATACTTCTGTTTGTCATGGATAGAAACTTCCGGTCACTGTTATCCAGATATAACTCTCTCTGGTGAATCAACAAGGGGGGTGGCTTTTACTGCAAAAAAAAGATTGTTGTTCCATTATTCTGTTGTTTTGTAGTATTTCTACAAGTACCGACTAAAATTGCACAATGTTGATGAATATCGTTGACAGTCAGGAATACACACCAAATGTACATCAAAACCCGAAGGGCACTCTGCGATAAGATACTAGTTACTTTTTTTGTATCTAGTCAGCGTGAATGACACTCTGGTTACAGTTGATAGAATGACTTAATATATACTGGCACACGTGACCAGCATTCAAACGTGTCTTCTAAATGCCTAAAGCCTGAGACCCATATGCGCATAACCAAAGCGCAAGACCAAGCGAGGTCAGTTAAACTAACTAAGAATTAGAGTTAGGATGACTTCGGTGAATCATGTGGTGACGCCTTGTACACTTATTGTTTAGTCTACCAGGTAGAATTACACTTCACCAAAATTTGGTCTCGTTATCCGACACCCTCCGGGGCATTCCCACCAATCATAATTCGTACGTAGCTAATACCGGAGCAAGTAGATGATATCCGGTCCGACTCCACGTTTGGCGCGAGGTTTTTTGTAGTAAAACATGCCCGGAAATAGCTGTTTGTCCCGGAACTCCCACCTCTAACTAACCGGAAAAAAAACTTCAGCTAGTTAACCATATATGGAAGCAATAAGTTCAACCATTTCTCCTTAACTTATTAAAACAAGTTACCGCATTAATTGAGATTATAAAACAGACATCATGTTGTCTAGAACTGTTAGAGGATCATTAAAACGTATGCAAGTGGCAACCGCCCCAAAAGGGTTGGGTATTAAACTCGGTGGTGCCATGGTAAGATCGACCAGAGGATACGCCGGTTTCAACACTGTCAATGCATCCAAGAACGTTTCCGCTTCGAGAGGATTTCAAGGTATTCAATTCCGCCGTTTCGCTTCCCACACTGTGAAGGTTCCAGAAATGGCTGAATCCATTACCGAAGGTACTTTATCAGCATACACTAAGAGTGTTGGTGATTACGTGAATCAAGATGAGACCATCGCCACCATTGAAACTGATAAGATTGATGTTGAAGTCAATTCTCCAGTATCTGGTACCATCACCGAATTATTAGCTGAAGTCGAAGACAACGTTGAAGTCGGTCAAGATTTAATCAAGATCGATGAAGGTGCAGCACCGGAAGGCTCGGAAGCTCCAAAGGAAGAATCCAAGGAAGAAGCTCCAAAGGAGGAAGCCTCAAAGAAGGAAGAACCAACGAAAGAAGCCCCAAAGAAGGAAGAACCAAAGAAAGAAGCCCCAAAGAAGGAAGCCCCAAAGAAGGAAGCCCCAAAGAAGGATTCCAAGGGTGAATCTGCTACTTTCACCAACTTCTCTAGAAATGAAGAGAGAGTCAAGATGAACAGAATGAGATTAAGAATCGCTGAACGTCTTAAGGAATCCCAAAACACCGCTGCATCTTTGACTACTTTCAATGAAGTCGATATGACAAACTTGATGGACATGAGAAAATTGTACAAGGATGAATTCTTGGACAAGACTGGTATCAAGTTAGGTTTCATGGGTGCCTTTGCCAAAGCATCTACCTTGGCTGCCAAAGATATCCCAGCTGTCAACGCTGCTATCGAAAACAACGATACTTTAGTATTTAGAGACTACACAGATATTTCAATTGCTGTCGCCACTCCAAAGGGTTTAGTTACCCCAGTTGTCAGAAATGCTGAATCCTTATCAATCTTGGGTATTGAGGATGAGATTTCCAACTTAGGTAAGAAGGCTAGAGACGGAAAGTTGTCTTTGGAAGACATGACCGGTGGTACCTTCACCATTTCTAACGGTGGTGTCTTTGGATCGTTATACGGAACCCCAATTATTAACATGCCACAAACTGCTGTGTTAGGTTTACATGGTGTCAAGCAGAGACCTGTTACCGTAAACGGTCAAATTGTTTCCAGACCAATGATGTACTTGGCTTTGACTTACGACCACAGAGTATTGGATGGCCGTGAAGCTGTTACTTTCTTGAAGACCGTCAAGGAATTAATTGAAGACCCAAGAAAGATGTTGTTATTGCAGTAAATATATAGATATAGATAAATATCTAACTGAAATAAATTATTGGCCCAATAAAAAGCGTAGAAGTGCTTGTGTATTCTGGTACTGTGGGCCAGAGATGAGTCGCTTAGGATTCCCTATTATTTCAATAGAGAATGGGGCTTAAATCTAATTGTATTGATATAACTGGACTTGAAGACAATTACAATTCGATTTTGAAAAATTATGCAGACAACTAGAATTATCTGTAATCGACCAGAGTTGTCAAATGTATGTGCTTAGAGGGGTTTTCGAACTATAGAACCCAAGTTGCAGTACCGCTGCATGTGACTTTAGTTCAGAGAGTTTCATGTATGTCATTAGCTCAAATCAGCTATATGCTTATTACAGACTGAAGTTGTGAGCCGCTGTTATTCTTGCCAGAACTTAGAATAATCATAAAAGGTCTAACAATGCTTTTATTGTTAACTATATAAGCCTTTTGAAGCCTAGTGACTCTTCCAGCAAAGTTTCTCCTGGATACATGATTAAACAGGATACTGAACAATCGCTTGCACCAAGATTTCGGACAGTAGTACAATCGTATGACCCGGCCTACGCAGCAGAATAATAGAAATTTGGAGCAATTAGTAGAGAACTATGAGACTCGAAAGATCAAACTTTTTTTCGCTACCTAACCGGGAAACCCAAACATGCCAACTAGCCTCCAACTAAGAAAACTGAAGTTACCTTTCAATTATAATAAAAAATCCTGATTATAAGAACCTCAAATGAAAGTAGACAAGTTGGACTCATGATTGGTGCTACCCACGGGTGACACAGAGCAGCAGGTGGAGTGGAATAACTTGAACTGAAAAGGAACACTCCAATTTGCGACTTTCTCTATGTCAAAACGACAACTCGCAGCCAAATTGGCAATATTTACGTTTTTCCAAATCAGGCAACTTTGCTGTAAAAATCGATTATGCCGATGGAAACAAATCCCAATTCGGATTGAAACTAACAACTAAAGTAGGGGAAAACAGAGGGAAAGACGAGTAGTTAAGGAGAACAAAAGCAGTTACAGATTTTTATTTAATATTTGAAATTACATATAATTATAAGTTATTACTTTCTTTCATATATATCACAGTCTCATTGACGAAAGTCCTCAGAGAGTTCAAACGAATAGATACACCGAAGTTAACTCAATTCCATCAACTAGGAGAAAATTTTAAGACAGAAAATCGATAAAGGAGACTTTTTGAATCGCTTGAAAATCCACAAGGACTGACTTTCAATACCCAGAAGTGATTTAGAACAAGCTGTTGCCAAAGTAAAATTGAGTAACACATCCCAACAGATTATAAAAGACTACAGCACTTCTTCATTTTACATTCCCTACCAAACGTATTCAAGATGGAAGCTTACAACGAATGGGATGATGTAATGAATAAGAATATCCCCTTGCCAGGTGATAATTTCGATCAATATTTTACCGAATACAATGAGATCGATAATTTGTTCAATGAAACATTGACGGGCTTACAGGACTTGGACGTCCCATCCGGATTCGCTGCCAAGGAACAAAACACAAATCATAGCCATGCCAGTCCTGTCAATCACCAAGCCAAACATAGTCGAAAGATAAGTGGTACTGCTATTTTCGGATTTGCTGAACACAACAGAGAGTTGTCAATCGGAGGCTTAACTAGTGATTTATATAAATCTGCCAAACACTCTATTGATTTTGGAAAGTCAGTCTCGCCAGGAGAACTACTCAAGTCATTGAGCTCTCAACATAGTAGCAACAATGACCAGATTCAACTCGAAAACCCACCTATATTAGACTTCGACTTCGCACCTAGAGGCACCACTATCGAGTCACAAAAGCCAATTCTATTGATTGAAGAAGATGAGTTGGAAGTAGAAGAGGAACGTGAATTCCAAAAAGACATCAACAAAGCCAGCTTAGTCTCTCCTTCAAAGAAGAAAGACTCAAAGGAATACATAGTTACCAATGAAAACCCAAAGTCTTATAAGTTTCCTCCTTCACCGCAAGGTGGTTCACCTCAGCGAAACCAAAGGTTTGGAGAGACAAGTGGTAAGCCAAGCTACCAGACGGTAAATAATTACTCAGTGAAATATTTACAAAACTTGAAGCCTCGCCCAAATGACCCTATTGATTACGTTGATGATATAGAACCTCTATTGGAATCGACTTCATCACAAATGCAACAACAATCGAATCCATTCAGCAACCAATCTGGGTACAAGTACGTTCCAATCCCCGTTCAAGAGCCTATTGCCTATAGGAAAGAACATGTTCAAAACTTAAATCCACCCCAAACTTTCCAACCACAGACACATTTACAACAACCACAGCAGCAATTAAGGAATAGTTATAATTCTTTTTTACCTCCTCCACTGCCACCAACCTTATCGAATGGCTCGCCAGAATGGCAGTCATCTCCTGAACCCCAGTCTCCATCACCTAGTAGAGTGATTAACAGTGACTATTCTCAAAACAAGTTTTCGTCACCTATTCACCCACAGTTGAGAGATGGTAAGGCAAATTTCTATACTCCCCATTTCTTCTCTGAAGCTGATTCGTACACATCGGGAGGATTCGTACAAAACCAGGGCCATTTAGTACAACAACAACAACAACAACTCCAACAATCGCAAGAGCATATTCCACCGCCACAAAACTCATCTCCATTCCATTCGAATATCGGAATTCAGCTTCAATCGTCACCAATTTATGCACCTAAATCCCTAAGCTCATCACCTGTGAAGTACTACACCAGTCCCTTGAGAAACATTCAACAGACAAATGATGATACTGTCGATGCTAATGCTACCATAACTCAGCTCACCCCATTGAAGAATACGATACCAAATACTCCTGCTAGAAATCAAATGAGATTAGAATGGAGTCCAATAATTTCTCCAAACGCAAAAGCGTCGAAGGACGTTAAGAAACATATACAGCAATCTTCCGTTAGGAGGAGAGTGAAAAAAACTTCTTTATTGCCTCCAGGAGAATTGGATCATTACTGGGAAGGTCCCAATGAAAATAAAATCTATACTTGTATTTTTAAAGGATGTGGGAAAGAATTCACGAGAAGATATAACGTGAGATCTCATATTCAAACACATCTTAGTGATAGACCCTTCGCATGTCCTTCTTGTCCGAAGAGATTTGTCAGACAGCATGATTTGAATAGACATGTCAAGGGTCATTTGGAAGCCAGACATTGTAAGTGTGCTTGTGGTAAAGAATTTGCAAGATTGGATGCATTGAAAAAACACAGAAATAGAAATATTTGTGTTGGAGGAATTGCTAGTAATACCAATAATTGTATAACAAAACCACAAAGAAAAAGATCAAGCTCTTCAGATTTTCTCGATGAGTACACATCAGACAAATTGACTGAACAATTGAGTTCTAATCGCAGCGATGAAATTTATTCTTGATTATGACTGTAAATAAACCGCTGGTCTGACAATTCATTTACAATACCATGACCGACTATGGTTGTGTTCATCATAGCTTGTTGTTTTTAATTCTTCAATCCTGATTCATAATAAATTACTACAATTAATTATGTTCATTCTCTGTACCGTTCTAATTTAATATCCTTTCTTTTATTTTCAGAAGAAGTATCTGTGTTAAAGTTCTATTTTTCTGGTTCTTTGTTAAAACATTTCCCTTTTTTAGTTTACATCTTAATTTATCATGAAGACTTTCGATCTTTATTTAAAGAAACTCCAAAAAAATGTATTCGACGAACGAGGAATCTTCTGTGAGATTCCTCTTACCTCTATAAAACTAGCATACTAGATTACCTATAGAAATGAATTGCAATTTAAGAACTGAAACGACCCTCGAATACAAATAAATATGAGTGATAAAAAAATAAAATAATGACTATGATTCTTCTTTTAGAACGTCCAAATTCATTCCAGACTCCGACTCTTGAGCAAGCCTATTTGCCATTTCTTCTTCTAATTTATGAGTTTTTAAGTGCTGGTTAAGGTTATCAGACCTGCTAAATTTCTTCTGGCAAATGGTACAGTCATACGGCTTTTCCAAAGTATGTAAGGAACGGAAATGTCTCTTTAAATGTTCCTGTCTCTTAAATCTCCTAGAACAATAGTTACAAAGATAAATCTTTGAAGAATCCAGTAGATCAGCTTCTTTATTCTCTTTCCGACCTCTTGTACGATTCTTGGAATTTATAATGCTGGTAGGAAAAATCTGGGTATTAGGGGGTAAATCTAACGATTCTAAATCAACCTCGACCTCCACTCCTTTGGATATCATAGTTACGGCAGGTATCGTGTTTTGAGTAGGAGGTTTCTTCTTTGAAGTCAACTTAGACCCCAATATTCTTTTTGATGCACTAGCTAGCGAGCTAGAGGTACTTTCTCTCTCCACACTTTCTGCATAGCCTTCAGCACCTCTGTTCTGAAGTGAGGATACATTCGAAGAAGAAGCACTTAGACTATCACTTTCACTAATTCTGTCACTGTTGATGCTGTTCCCATTGAGCAGAGAACCCTCATTAAAAACATTTAAGTCTTCTGACTCGATTTTTATCTTAGGTTTGCTCCCTAAACCGAGAATAGAAGATTTTTCATGACCATCCATTTCAGACTTAACTTTTGTTTTTGTCTTTCGATAACTCGAAGTATTGACAATATGCTTTCTCTTACCCACATTTTCGAATAAAGCTGCATAATCTGGTTCCGGGAGTGACTGGCCCTGACCTTGACCCTGTAACTGTAGCTGTGATTGAGATTGGGAATGGGAATTTCCAGTATATGAATTATTCAGAGAGGTTGTGTCTAGATTGTTGAAATTATTATTAGTTACCGTAGAAGGTGTACGGCTGATTGATGAAGTTTGCAAGGATACATTACCGACCATACTGTTCTCTAAGCTCTCATTATCAACCAAAGTCTTTTGATTTTGATTCTGAACTTCATCGCTTACTCTTGATAGATCACTTTCGTCTGGTTCATGTTTTACGGGTGCCTTAAACCTCGTGAACAAACTCCTTTTAGACCTTTTAGCCTTTTTTATTGGTAAACTATTATCCATTGCATCATAGTCAGTTTCATCTTTAACAGGGCTCATCAATACATCATGATCTTCTTGGTGATCGAATTGATCGTCATTCTCAAATACCCCATTTTCGTTATTTTGAGCATATGCACCCATATTTTGGTTTTCTTGATCAAGGTTCAAGTCATTTGAATTTGCATTATTTATAGAGCTCTTAAAAATGCTTCTAATCAAATGTCGAGACTGCTGATGTGATGCTTGCTGAGGTGATTGTGGGTGAGTGCTAATTGGTGGCTTTGGAGAAGGTGGTCCTGAAACGGGCGATCTTTGATTCCTATCACCAATGAAAGGAAGCATATTGGTAATCGAATTAGTGAAGCTGGTATACCTACCGCTTGTTTGGTTACGCTGATGCTGAGATGATTGCTGACTATCCATGGATGCCCTGGTCTTCGAATAATAATCAAACGATTGACGATGAAGTGAAGACGGTGGCTGTTCCAACGAGTTTCGTGTTATATATTGATTGGCTGAAAAGAAAGACGGTTGAGTGGAATGTACTGAGCCAACAGAAGGTGTGAGGGATGTTGTGGTAGTCAATGGAGACAATTCGTTGTATAAGTTATTGTTGTTAACATTCAAACTGGCGTTTGAGAATGAATGATTCCTTGGGACCTGCGGTATGTTTCTGATGTTTCCATTTTGGTAATACTGATCCACCAGTTCATTGTTCATATTTTCAGGGGCATTCCCATTGAAGAAATTCTCATTCTGGTTACTACTATTAATGATGTTGTCATAATTAACATTTGAGTAAGAGGAAACCCTCGAAGAGTCGTCAAATGGACTCAAAGAAGCTTCAATCTTTAAATTGGCAAAGTTCTGCTTAGTGAATGAAGATTTTTCATTTGAGACAATTGTAGGTTCAACATACAATCCCAGATCTATCGTAAATGGAGGGGACTCGTCTAAATCCATATTGTCAGTTTTAAAAGCTCCCGGCATACTGAAAGATACAGCTTGCACCAAATTATCGGACTTTTCTCCTTGGTCCTCTGATTCGAACTCTCTTTTGTAATACTCCTGATTTTGGTTCGGTCCAATCTCAAATTGGTCCAATCCAAAAATACTTTCATAGTCGGGCTGATTGGAAAATTGTAGCAGATGGGGCAGTTGTTGCTGCTGGTTCTGGTGTTGCAATTGTATCGGCTGCGATGGTTGTGATTGAATTGGTTGTTGGAATTGGAAAAGAGTCAGAGTAGTCAGTAAAGGAGCCTGTGTTGAGACTTGCTGATTTTGAAGACACTCTCGTTCAGAAACTTGGCCCCTTTGTTGTGAATTGTCTTGAATGTGATGGTCTGGGTGACTTGTTTGAATTTGTTGCTGCTCAAGTTGAAATGACTGCAGTGGATGTTGTTCAAATTGAGATTCCAGCACATGCTGTTGGGTTTGTTGCCGCCCGAATACGTCAAATCCGTCCATCTCTACTCTACCATCAATCAATCTTAACTTATCGTTATCCATATGCTGTGTTAAGAATAGCGTTTATGCTAAGTTAACTGGGGTTAAATTCGATTTAGTTGAACTAACTTCAATTAATTTATTACTCGATTTCGCAAAGCTTTCGGAGTGGCGGGGGTAGTACGGAGGCACTATTTAACTTTACACCTATTAAACATTAAGTCAACAATTCTTCTGTAGAAGACTACATTTTAACTACAAACAATTCGATCAATAATATTAGAGAATACCTAAGTTGGAAACTTATGTTCAAGCACTCTTCAGTCGAAGGTGGTGTATTTCTCAAATGGTACGAGCGGAACTACTTTTTTTTTTTCCTTGTACAATCTAAATTTACTCCTCGAACAGAGTTTGGTCTGACCTATATGAACTTTAAAAGCAGTTTTTTTAAAAAATCGTTTTAAAGTATTGGTGCTTTATAGTAGACTAAGCACTCTTTGTTCCATGAATACGTACATTATATTAATAAAATTTTGCTCTGTCTTTAAGGAAAATCGTTCGATTGCCTTTTAGAGTTGCAAAAAATAGTCACTCTCTTTACATTTATGAACTTCTGGGCAAAAAGCTTACCTAAACGTCTATCAAATTCCGTAACTTGAGATACAAGAAACCGTTTGACACTTCATTCTATGGTCAGATATCTCTGATAGTTCCTAATTCCGTTGTGGAGTGGGATCTTATTATTACATTATCATAGTTTATTCAAAATTAAAAATACAGTATCTACTCGTCTAAAAGTTTTGCACCCGAAGGTATACGCTGTCTCATATTCGAAAGATCAACTTCGCTCTCGAAAGGGTTCTCGTTTTCACTCATATCCTCAATGGTTTGCAAATCCGGATTGGCAACTTTGAGTATTGTCCGTCTCTTGGAACTCACAAGAACCTGTACGTCCATTTTATCGTCAACAGAAAGATCAGAATCCGAAACCGGTTCGTCTTCATATTTTTCATTAGTACTTCCAGAGTTTTTTAGCTTCCTATTTTGCTGAAATTGAGTAGCTCTTTCATCAGAGAACACATTATTTTCTTCTTGACCTTCATCATCATCTTCATCATCGATTACTTTTGAAACAAGACGTTTACCCTTATTCTTGTAGTTCCAGTATTCATAATTTTCCCCTTCCGAGCCATTTGGATGAGACGAGGAGAAAGAGAAGGTGTTTTTTAGCATGGAAACAGACCGATTAACCAAATTAGAAGAGTTTTGTGCTGGAGTTGGCTGGGGTCTAGAAATGAGAAGATTTTCATGGGACGCTTCCTCAGTATTATTATTTAATGTCTCATTGGAAGCAAGGTAACTATTTCTAGCAGCTTTAATCCGAGTTTGATCAAACTCCTCTCGTTTTTTTACCCAAGAATCGAAAGATGCTGTATCTAAGGTAGAATTGGTATCATTATTGCCAATATCAGTCATAATCTGTTGTCTCGTATGTAACTTTTTTGGTGCACTAGGTGTTATATGATTGAGGTTTGGAGTCTTTAATGAGTTAACATCGAAATAGTTCCCAAACTGATATTCAATTTCACTCATGTCATCATGAGTAGGTTCCTTTTTTTGCTTGTATCTTCTGAATAAAAAGAAGCCAGCAGCGAGCCCAATTAAAGCACATATGGGTATCACGGTTCCCAAAATTGCTTTTTTTTGTACTGTCGATTTAAAATCAGAATTACTTGATTTACTATTTGAGTTATCGAGAATTGCAACGTTGTTTTTAAGGTTTTGAACAGGGTTGAATGAATCAACATCGTATAAATTGACCGAATACTTGCTATTATCTCTTTTGCTAGATCCAACACTTGAGTTTATCACAACTAAGGTATTGAATATCGTGGCAGCCCCTAAAATCTCATTAAGATCCAAGTCAATTTTTATTGAAGAATTCCATAACCACGCATTGGAATTTAAAGATAGCTTTGCAAATAATGGTGTAGAGTCTTTGCTTGAAACTATTCCGCCGATCAAAAGTATTTCCTCCACTTTCAATTGATTCGTAATGGTTGAGATAGAATTATCATCCAAACGATCGAAAATTGGCAACGTTAAGGCAAATTTTCTGGAATTAATTGCATTATTATTGGAACTATCACTTATTTGCTTAAATGACCATCCAGAATTGAAGTCCCAAGTAGCTAATTGATACATGTTTAACCAGCCTTGATTACTTTGACCTCCAATTACAAGCTGCGTTTGTGGGTTGGGGGCAAGTAAATTGGCTGCCCCGTAAAATGGCTGGGGTTTTGTGGATGTTGAAATATTTGATATCTTCATTGATGATAAGCTCAATGACAACATTCGGCTAGAAACGTACCCCGTGCTAGAGCATTTGCCTCCATAAATATACACAGTATCGTTATCAGCAGGAGAAGTTAAAATTGTCGAATCTTGATAAAATGATGAATCTTCGATATCGTTGAAATTCAATCCTTCATCGTCGTCTTCCCACTTGTCCTTTTCACTATTATACTTAATCAAATTTATTGAACCTCCACCACATATATCATTCTTGGAACTATTGCCTTCATTTATTCCGAAAAGCTCGCTACCAGCCAAGAATAAAGTAGAATTTATTGGCGGTGATGCCATGGCATCAACATTTTGACCATTTTTCAAGTCTTGATCCTCTAGTTCTGTACCCAGTAACTTTTCATATCCATCTATTGAAAAATTTAGCCCTACTAGATCATTGTTAGACAAATGTAGATAGATCTTGCCATCGCCGTATGAATATAGGGTATTCCAGCCAAACACAGAGGATATGAAGATAACGAAGATTAA
Organism: Suhomyces vadensis; assembly: GCA_030575035.1. Classification (NCBI taxonomy): domain Eukaryota; kingdom Fungi; phylum Ascomycota; class Pichiomycetes; order Serinales; family Debaryomycetaceae; genus Suhomyces; species Suhomyces vadensis. The sequence goes on along the minus strand of JAJMGK010000011.1, from coordinate 273,383 downwards.
ATTCATAATCCGAAGCATTCTGAATAGTAAGTTTTCTATCAGGCCTGAACGCAGCTCTTCCGATTTCAAATCTGAGATACAACAGTTGTTTAAGGTTGATTCTTATAATCACAATTCCCTCCTTCCTATCGCTAGGGAAATACCAATATCTTTAACAATTTATCCTTCTGAAGGTTCTAGACTAATGAGTACTTATAATTTATTCATTGTAATGGTTTCCCATAGAGGGATATCACCTAGGTGCTCAACACCGGTTTCTCTCTAATGGGCTCCACCTATTGTTATTGTTTCATCCCAATTAGGCAATCAAAAACTTTTTCGAGGCCCCGAGTACATTAAAACGAAGATAAAATAGGGAGATCCAAGAATGGATCAATGGCTTGTATTTGATCAATGTAGATTCGTCAAATACGGGACCATTGACGGCCTTCCGGATCAATAGAGGTAAGTAAGTGCTATAAAGCCAATTTTACATTGCATGCATGATTCGACGAAATACGGGAGCACATTGAATTCATTTGCCTTCAAATTACAGTTCGCTCTTCATCGTAAATGGTTATCCTGTATTCTATGTCAAAGCTTAAATTCAAATTCGAATTATATTCTGTATGAGTATAATTTTTAATGAAGCTTTTTCCAGGATCGCGATAATCAATTTTTTTTATTGAGTAGTGCCAATTCTTAAAAGTCAATACATGAAATATGAGCAACAAACTTTACGAAGATATTAACTTGGAAGATTTACTTTCTGCAAATAAGAAAATCTATTCCAGATGCCCATTTGAGAAATGTAATGCCAGAATTATCCCGATCAATGATAAATTGAGAAGAAGCGAACTCGAAGTAAAGGATTCGCCATACATGATCATTCCCAGTTCTGAATCAGATAACTCTCGAAGTCTTAAAAGGTTTTATCGTGTTGATGATGTCTGGGACTTTGACAACATAGGAGTATCCAGACCGTCTGCGGATCTCTCTGGATCTGTAACATTGGAAGATAGTGAGGAGACCGTTCATGTCGAGCGTTTGCTTATTTGTAGCGAATGCGATAGAGGTCCGATTGGTTTCGCGGGACTACAGGATTTAAGCAATTCGGACCACCGTAACTTGAAATACTTTCTTAATTGCTCCAGTATATTATACGAGGTGGTTGAGTAATTTTCACTTAGTATTGTCTACATAAACTTTTAGTCACATTTATCATATAAGTTTGCAATAGTATTTAAAGTTTTGCTTCGGGTTCCAATTCTTTGGACATGCCGTTGGCTACAAGCCTAGCAATAGCCATCACTGTAACCATCGGATTTACCCCACTCGCAGTCGGCATAGCACTCGAGTCTGCTATATATAAATTCTTACATTCAAATAATCTTCCCTTTGTATCACAAGCTCCATACCCTGGACCCTTTCCTGACATACGACAAGAAGACATTTGATGAGCTGATGCATACATGACCTTGTAAGAATCAAATTCAATCTTTGCAACTTTAACTCTCCACTCATTATAATCAGAATCCCTAATAGACCTTTCTGACTTGGGCTTTTCTGAAGCGAAAGATGGACTTCCTATCTGTGAATGAGTAATTACCTTTGCACCTTCGATGTATAATAGATCAGATGCAATCAAAAATGCCTCCTTGAGTGAATCACGATCAAACTTATTAATCGAGTAATCGATATTTTTGCATTCTGGTTTGGTTTTGTCATAGCTAATCTTTCCTTCAGAGGTGTCCCTAGCAATAAGTAACATAGGAGCTTGGTTATTATAGCGTGTTACACTTCTATTGTAGGATTTACTACCATTCCAAGGCACGAAAGTCGAATAGATAAATGGGGTGTGAAGAATTGTTTCAACTTTTGCACCATGGGCCTTGCCATCACGATCATCGACTTCAGTACAAACTGTTGATAAAATAGGATGTTTATACGCTTCAGTATTGACTTCCTTTCCGAAATCACCATAAACTGCAGTGCTGGGGTGTAATTTCAAATGTGAACCAATGTGCTTATTTTTGAACCCCGAACGTTGTAAAATTATCGGTGTATTCAAAGCACCACCACATACTGCTATCTTCTTGAATCCCGAGATAGTGAAATTCAAGTGAGTTTTTGTATCTTTACAAAGAACTGCTTTCGCGACACCATCTTTATGAATAATCTTCTCAACGCTCACTTGATCCATGAATCTTGTTCCCTTTTTTTGTGCATCTCTAAACCACTTTGCAACAGTTCCCTGCTTTGTTCCGTATCTATTCCCTTCGAAGACAAATCCTTCGTCTTTCAAAGGAAATCCTCCATGATTTTGAGGTACCTCTTTTGCACTATATCCTAATTTAGAGCAACCATCGAGTAACAACCTATTTCCAAACGAATGAGTAATACCTTCCGTGGTAGCATTCATAGTTTTGAAAATAAAATCTATTGCTTTATCAAAGGTTTCATTAGCGGCCCATTCAATGCCAAAATCGTCATACCATTCACTTCTGATCTTAAATGGGGTTTTAAGAGAAGCAGACCAATTGACGGTAGTTCCACCCCCAAAAGTCGATCCGGATTGAACGTATATCTCCCCTGATGATGATGGAATCGATCCATTTTCCTCGTAGAGAACTTTCATTGCATCAATTCCGTTAATATCTTCATCAGCAATATGGTAGTATTTTCCCTTTTCCAAAACCAAAGATTTAAATCCATTTTCTGAAAGGGTATGAGTTAAAACACCAGCACCAGCACCAGAACCAATAACTAAAACATCAATATCAGTTAATTGAATGTGTTGGCCCAGTTCTTTAGGTTTCTCTTCCATTGGGTATCTGAATAAATCAGGAGTTTGAACTTCAGAGAGCAACTTTTGAAGATCCTTGCCAGGGAAGTTAAGTGCTTCATTTTGAATATCAGGGAAGGCTACACTAAGACTGATCAAAGTCAATCCAAAAACTGTTCTAAAAACCTGTCTTTTGATAGTAATGGGTGAATCTCTCCAAGATTTTATCAATTGCTCTCTCTGGCCAATAGTCATATCTCTTATAGACGTGAGACTGTTAGTTAAAACAGGTGCAAGTTTCGAATCTAAAATTGCCATTAGAAAAGCAAAATTGGCAATTGTATCTTTAGAGTGACTCTCTATATACTCTCTAGCGGTTGCAGCAAATTCTGGAACCTTGGATGGTACACCATATTTCGAAATCACGTCATTGGCGTCAGAATCGTTAGCGAATAGTTGTGCACTCTCTTTCGAAGATCCATGGAAGATACCGTCTGCAATGAGAGAGAACAATCCTAAATGCTCATCTGTAATCCTATCAGGAAGCATTTTTTGATGTTTTCTTCAAGGTGAAATTCACGATATGTTTCGGTATAAATACTTATTTTTTATGCATGTGATCGGTGATAAGTCAAAAATGTTTCTCAGTTACACGCTTATTTATATTTCAGAAGTCCCGGAATGGTTAAGTGGGGAATAATTGAGGGGAATCACGGGGATCTCTAATTTTCTGAAAGCAGAACTTCATTAATTAATCTACATGCTATCATCAATTACTCTGGGCTTCAAGACAAATATAAGATCCTCAAATCTCTACTTGATTTAAGAAGTTCAATTAGGCGGTAGGCTTTATTTTCGCGGGGAACTTTAAATTTCCCAGGGGCCTCAAACAGAATATGTATTCTTTAAACGTAGATCACATGATTACTCAATCATAGTAGTGTACAACTTTATCCGTACAACAAATCCTTTACTTTTCGGTAGCGGGGATTCGCATGAAACATCCGAGAATTTGTCCCAAGATTCCCTGTGAAAATGAACTACGTTGCCAATTAGTTAATGGTACTTTTCTGAAGTGTTACTTTACTATATTATTAACTTCACTGTATCAACCATCGAATATCATAATGCGTGCATATATATTTTTTGAAGTACTGTATGCCTGATAGTTTTATACTGCATATTGAAATTGATCCATGTAAACTTCCAAACAAGTCATGGACTCCATTTTAAACTACCTGACGGAGGAAGAAGAAGAAGAAGAAGAAGAAGAAGAAGAAGAAGAAGAACTAGTGATAGAAGAAGGGCGAGAACACTATGACCAACTAGAAGAGCTATATGACCCTCGAGAAATCAAAATATTCCTGCAGAATTATTCAAATAATATCATGAAGAGAGGCTCCATATTTATTTACATACCATGGAAGCCTTCAATAAAGTCCATCCAGCTTCTCCAATCAAACACTAAGAAAGTAATTTCAGCCCTCCCGATGGCATCTAATTATGCATGGAAAGATGTTAATCGTTCGACTCAGATGAAATATCATATATCCTTGTATCCTAATATTGAAGGGGAAGACTACAAGCTTGATCAGTTCAAAGAAAACCTCAGTCATTCACTTAAACATCTTCCAATTGACAGATCCCTAATCAGTTTAGATAGCGATGAAATCGACCGTACGAAAAATCTCAATACAATTTTGAAGAGTAATTTCACAGCTAAAAAGTATATAAATCTCAAGTTTAAAAAAGGCCTAAAAGTTTATCCAAGCAATCTGAAAGATACTATTTTTCTTGCAGGTGTGATCGAACTTGCACCTGGTGTACTGAAGTTCTTCGAAACATTGATCAGCCACATTTTTACAAATGCAAATTCGGTAGGAGTTATCAGCAAACCAGAATCAACTGAATTTCATGTAACTTTCCAGATAGGAGAGCTTATCAATCCTAACTTTGTTCCGGATTACGAAGAGGTGAACAAGTTACTTGGCTCGATAGATACCAACATTGAATCGATTAACATAAATATTTCTGAACTAATAATTTGGCAAATAGGTATTCGAAAATTACAAAGTTCAATAAAGTTCAATATTTGAATTTGATTCCACTACAAGTTAATGAACTAATTTTTAATATAATGTATGTTACGTATTGATACGTGTAGTGAATCCCTCTTTACATTGAGTTGGTTCTGCATTTACTTCAGATTTTTGAGAAAAATGCACGCCCGCTAAAAAATTGAAATTAAATTCCTAAGCGTATATTGGTATTCTTTGAACAGGGAAGTACATAGTAAGTGTCATAGTTTGTCAAATAGTAAGGATGTCATCTAAAAAACAGCAAAAACTTGTTCAGAATCAATTGATTGAACTCGTCAACAGCCGTGCAAACGATAACAAGTGTGGAGAATGTGGGACAACATATCCAACTTGGGCTTCCTATAATCTTGGAATATTTTTATGTGGAAGGTGTGCTTCTGTACATAAGAAGGTCTTAGGCCCTCCGCTGGAAAACATATCAAAGACCAAATCTTTAACCTTAGATACTTGGTCTTCGGATCAAATCGGAACGCTTCAAAAAATTGGAAACAAGAGAGCCAAAAAGAAGTGGAATTCAAAAAGAATTCCATTTCCCTTTGATGGGGATGATGATCCCTTTGCTGTTGAACAATATATCAGAAATAAGTACATTTTAGGCTTGTATCGTGATGACACAATTGAATCAGGTGAGTATGATGATCGGTATAGTAGATACTCCGATGAAAGTGATTCGGCTAGAAATGGAATTTATCCAAGATCAAGACTGAATTCGTATCTTGCACCTACGGGTACTGGGAGATCAAGGCTGAACTCTTATTTGTCTAATGGAGGAAAATCTAGGCTGAGATCAGGATCAAATGTAAAAGTTGCGCCTAAAGGGGACATTCCTCGTCTTTCACATAGAAAGTTGACGACTTTTGAGTATACTTTATTTCAAGGTCAGGTTTCAAAAATAATGGCATTTGGCTATGACAATAGAGATTCAGTTCTTGAGAGTTTATTGTTAAGTAATGGAGCAATCGAACACGCCTTGGATATTTTAGAGGAAGATGGCAAAGTTAACCCAGAAAGGAGCGAAATTCCCCCTAATCTTCCTAAAAGACCGACAGCTATCCCACTGTCAGCTTCGCAACCACAAGCCCAACCACAGGCCCAGCCACAAGATGATTGGTGGAAACTGGGATCTAACCAAGCAAGTTTATCACATACCAATTCTACTGGATCAGTCTATCAACAACCTCAAATTTATCAATATACAGATCCGATTACGGGCCAGATATCTTATGTTGATTCTAACGGGCAACAATATTTGGATCCGAATAATCCCCAACACCAACAACAACTAATTCAACAATCAAATCCTCAATTGATGGCACAACATACAAATAAACAAAATATTTTATCTTTGTATAACCAACCAAACCAGTTTAATTCCAATGTTGCATTTCCCGTGACACCGGAGCAGCAACAGCCACAACAACAACAACAACAACAACAACAACAACAACAACAACAACAAAGAATGCAAGCCGGCCTTCAAGCATCCTCCTTTCAGCCTCAACAAACTGGCCAGGCACAAGCGTCTATGCAAGGACAACAATTTCAGCCTCAATTTACCGGGTTTGGAAATCAACCACAACCTGGATATAACTCATTTAGCGGTCATCAACAATTTAGATGAAAAATTTAATTGAGCTCCCCAAAATAGATTCCTTTAATGCATTGTATACCAAATTGTACAGCTCTCTAGATCATGTATATAAAACGTTAGTTAAAAACTTAGAAGTAGGCACTTCAATAAGATGAATAAAAATATTGCCTTCAGCCAGATTCGAACTGACGATCTCCTCATTACTAGTGAGGTGCCTTACCAACTTGGCCATGAAGGCTTTTCTTTCATACATGCCGTACAAAGTGCGCTCTCTGAGAAAGGTGTCGTATGAGCACGTGAGCAGGAACATCACGAAATGTGTAGATGTGCTTTTGCAGCCAAGGTATGGGTTGAGGGAGTTGATCCCCCTAGGAGAGGGGCGACAGGGGATGCATGTGCGAGTCATGTATTTGTGGGTTGGATCTACTGAAAGACCTACCGTAAGATGCGGCGAATGGCTTGTCGCTTCGTATATGTAGCAAGCAATCCGCCCTACTCTGCTAGAAAAGTTCCTTAGATTTAGTTAAGTTATTGAGAGGATCTGAAGGAGATCGCTATATAGAATAATACATCGAGATTAAATTAACAATTAGAATCTTAAGAGATAAGGTTTACGAACGGGCTTCTGAGTTACATCAGCGTTTCCACAGTTAAGGGGTAATCAGTAGGATCAGGTGATCCTATAGTAGAGAGTTTCTATAACAATACGACTCATGTATGTTTTAGAAACTAATAGAGTCTGTAGCCAAGTTACATGAAGAAACTCGAGAAACGCATTATTGGAAATTCTGAGAATGAAGGACTAATATCTTCTTGATATTTCAGGGGAATACTCTAATAATGTATACATACTGCACATTTTAGATCGAAATTTCTTGAGATTTACTGAGATTTAGATTTAATTGATAGCTAAATAGGTTTGATTATATAGCCGAGAATTTTATTGAGTTAGTAGGACATATTAGCGAAGTTTACAGTATAGATTAAAATAAAAGATATATCTAGGTCTTCTATCATCCTTTCCTATCATCCTTCATCACAAAGTATATACATGCTCTCTCTCTCTCTCTCTCTCGAGTTAGTAGCCACGTTACTTATTGACTCAGCATTCCTTGTTCATAGTCTAATATTTTCCTCTCACGCCTAGTATAGTACACTTGCATATGCTGCTTTTCGTTTTGTATTTTAGCTTAAACCATCCAATGAAGTGTTAACAAAAGACTTTGCTATTCCTATCCTATTTCATTTTTCCGATCTTCTTATTTAGTTTTTATTTGAGACTATTGGAATACTGACATCAATACCTTTGATTAACAAGAAAAATAGCCGAATAAGTCACAGTTAAGAAAACCCTTTCAAGCGAGTCTTCAGAACGTCATAAACATACTCTTAATAGGCTTAGGCTCATCCAAAACACAACTAATCGATGTTTGTTTTCCAATTCCAATTGCTTATGCCATGGAAAGATTTCGAATTCGTACTCATATTAGATTCACCATAGCAAAGGCAATAGTGATCAAACAATAAACGTATTTCTTCAATCTCGTCAATCAATTCTAAGCCGTTAATTCTCCTCAAGTCTTCAGGAATTATCCAAGGCTTCTGATTATCTATATTAGAATAACCCCCTACGTCGCTCATGTCTGTAAGTCTGATTTTCGATAGGCCGCACGTTTGGGAAAGAAAATCTTTCCTAGATTCTAGGCTTGGAAATGCGCTGAAAGTTTGAAGATTTATACCCCTTTCCATCAAATTCTTAGCCATAGTTTTACCAAAAGCATCATTCAAAGACATTGGCTCATATATCAACAAGGAAACCAAATCATTACAATTGCTTTTCCAAAAGTTAATAATGTTTTCATTTTCTTGTGGTGAGACATAGCAAAGAACGCATTCGCTTAGAATGAGAGTTGGTAATGACTTATCGACATATTCAAGTAAAGTGTTGGATTCCTCCTGATCTTCTTGGGTGGACAATTTTCGTAAATCGAATCCAAACAAGTGATACGAGCTAGTGTGTAATTCTGGACTAATATCCTGGAAACTCTGTCTTGAATTTACCTCAACCTCTTCGTCACAGTTATCGTACCCAACTATGCTTTTCAAATGTTTGTTTTTAAGTATTGCAAGTTTCTTGATTTTCACTGATTCTGGAAAGTCAATTTCCAAATATTTAACTTTCTTGTGATCTTTAAGTACTCTAAAGCCCCTTGTATCTGACCCTCCACCTAGCGAAATTATTTGACACTTTCCGAATTCCCTTATAAATTCATCCGTAATAATGTCAATCAGCTTTGTTCGTAAATATGTTCCTCTGTTTATCAAGGGTAACTTCTTTTCGTTGAATATCAGCCTTAGTGTTCGCCCGGCTGATAAATTGCTATAACCGTCGCAAAACTGGAGATATGATTGATACGAGGAAATCAAACCGTCAATATATTGATCTTTAGGCTCTATATATGATTGGCTATTAGCACTATACCTACACGCCAATGCGTCTAAATCAGTTGCTCGAATGACCTTATCCTTCTTCAGTTGAGGCGATAGCATGATTTCAGGATTGAAAATGTATATTTACTTTGCTAGAAGTTTCCAATTTTGTTCTCCGCGATCGAAATTCCTTACTGAAAAAATCCTACCTACTTAAATTGAAGAAACACGTTCAGAGAATTAAGTCTTTCTAACTATTACCCACCAATTATCCTTTTGGTAACCATGATCAACTATAGTACATTCATTGGTATTTAAAGCATCTTCCACCAATTCTCCTTTTTTATAAAGATGATAATAACGATATTTGGTTACTGGCTCCTCGGGCTTTTGAGATTCGTTTTCAGCTATTTGGCCATCTACTTTTTCTTCTTGAGCATTCGATGAATAGGCATCTTCAGTGTACTTCTTCTTAATTTTCTTTGGCTTTTCCTTTTTTTCTTGCTTCGTTTGTAATACCCAAGGAATTAAAATATCCTGTTCATCACCTTCTTTGTAACCACGAACCGATTTTTCTTGCTCCAACGCCCAACAATAGATAAGGAATTCGCCACCCTTCTTTAGTTTCGAAAGAACGTGTCTGATTGCATCGATTCTTCGATCTCTAGTAGCAAAATGGTGTATCACAGCAATGGAAATTGCAAAGTCAAGGGAATTATTGCGATGAGGTAAATGCAAACCATCAGCAACTCCCAAATTAAATTTACCTGATGAATTATCGAAAGCACACTTTATAAGTCCATCTGATCTATCAGTTCCAATAATATACAATTTTTCATTAACCGATAAGTACTTTCCGTTACCACAACCAACATCTAGCCCTACTGCATGATCTGGTCTGCTCATAAGAAATCTTTCCACTACCGGCCAAGGTTTGAATCGAGTTTGAGAGAAATGTGAGGCTATCTCATTGTACACAGTATGCACATAATCATCCTCTTGTGATTTGGGATCAATACCCTTTTCAATAGCTATGGAACGTTGAGGCATAAAAGTGATGAGTGCGAGGCATATTGAGCGTACGATGATATTTCTTTTCGAAAACATACTCCGTACTGCATGTAAATTAACCATTTGTTAATGTTAGTAGCATTCATCAGAATAACTGACTCTTTAAAATATTGTCTCGCCCGATGCACAATTCGGTGTATTATCTGGTTTTCATTTTACTGATTGTACTTTTTATTAGAGAACTTAATGTTCTACGTGACAACGATTTAAACCATCTAAACAATATAATTAACGATGGATCACTAACGATTATACCTATTCATTTGAGATTTGGGGATATGGGATTTCGATTTCCTGATTTAGTGCAAGCTTGTCAAGCACAATTGAATTACGAATTAGAACATTTATCCCATATTCCAGGACTTAAACTTGAGTTAATTGACGAGTTGTCACCACAACGTGGAGAGCGTAATGATAATTTCGACGCAAGTCAATACGTAGTAGAACTTTTGCTTGGAAATGAGAATTCAATTATTCTACATCCAACTAATTTAAAAGCAATCTTATACTATAACTTGGATTCAATTCATTCAAATGATCTACCATTCCTCATCAGTCAAACCATACTCTACCATCTTATGGTTGCAGAATTTTATATAGCGGAGAATGGAATATATCCTTCTGAAAAGTTAGAGCTAAATTTTACTTGTTATCAAAACTTAAATAATGTTACAAGTCTTGAATCCCGACTCAATGAAGAAATCAATACTTATCTCCACAAGTTGGCTAACCTTTATGATTTAGAAATTAATGTTGTGTTTGAACAACTCAAGGAACATGAATCCATTAATGACGACACTATGGAGATTGCTTTGGCATATACTCCAGATCAGTCTAGTTCAGGTCAAAGCATCACTCATTCATCCATGGAAATTCTAAAGAATTATGACTTAAATGATTCAGAAAGAGGATTTAGTGGTCTTTTTGGTAGTATTATAGAAGGGAAATTAAATCTTCCACAGAATCCAAGCAACAATCTCAATATTAAGTTGGCTTCTGTAACCAGGTATAAAACTTTAAGAGGTATTCATGAAATTGTCAGTTATTTGAATCGAAAATCCCGCAAGGATCGGACTTATGAGGTCGTTCGTGAAGAGGTCTTATCGTTGACTAAAAAAATTAAGCGTTTCCCCGGTGGAAATTGGACCAGTAACTTATTGGAGACCGAAAAAATTATATCTAACTATATTAACTCTTAAAAAGATGGACAATTAGCACGACAGAGTAAGAAAAAACTCGAAAAAAAGCGAATTTATTAAAATTCTAGACATAAGGGCTGCTCATTTGTATCATGCTAGAAAATATTCTGATACCGTGAAAGAAGGAATGTGTGCTAATATACAGAGGAGACCCGGATTTCCCACTAGTACGGAACTAATCTGGGGATTGAGTATTTAATAAACTATTAATATTAGAGGCATCTAGGATGATATTCTAGTCGCAGTTGGAACTTGATAAAATTTTTATTGAACGATTCTGGGAGAAGAAAATTTACAGAAAAAACTCATGAATTATAGAACATCCCATCATCTTGCATCTTGTGGCAAAAAATAATTTGGAATAAAGTAATTACAAAGATTTATGAAGGATATTTCTATTGCTATGGGAAGAGCTCTATAGACAACTATGCATAAATAATAATAAGTATAGAATAAAAAGTTTTGCAATTTACTTGAATGTGAATGTGTACGGTGCAAACTAATGTCGCAAATAGTCGTTGCGACATTGTGACAGTAAATAAATTCAAATGTAGATTTGCATAATCTTCTTAGGTAAGATTTATTATGTCAAACGATTCGTCCAGTGAAGAATATAATAGTGACGTTAGTCTAGATGAAGAAGATGAAGAGCTTATATGGAGAGTATTTTATAGTGAATTAGAGAGAAAACCTCGTATGGCTGAAACAGGAGAAAACAACTTTAGCCTTAATGGAGATATTGACTTCGATGATGACGAAGAAGGATTGGAAATAGAGGATCTCAGCGATATCTCGGATCTAGAAGATTCAGAGCTAGTAGAACGTTATCGCGAGCTAAAATCGACACATTTGGATATGAATTTAAGTGAAGAAGAAAAAAAACGACTATTGATTTCTCATTTCACTGATGATCAAATGGAACGATTTGAGGCTTACCGAAGAATGACTGTTAACAAGCCAGGTGTCAAAAAGATTTGTAACAGTGTGCTTGGCCAGTCGATCCCTCAAAATATTGCAATCGTTTTAGCTGGTATTTCCAAGCTGTTTTTGGGTGAAATTATTACAAGAGCTTTTGAAGTTCAAGAACGAGAATTCCAGGCCAAATTAATACTTGACATTGATGATAAGAAAAGTCAGAAAAGAAATGCTTTGAAAAACTTGGAACAAGGAAAAGAAGTAGATGTTGATGAAAGACGACTACAGTATATGGGTGATCTCCCAAAACCTTTACAAATGAACCATATTCGTGAAGCTTACAGGCTTTATAAATTAGAAAGTAGTGGAGCTTTTGACTCTCAGTGGAGAAGAGAGGGGGATTCCGATGGAAAGCTATTCCGTTAAGCTTATAATTTCATGATGTATGTCATTAGAAAAGATTAAGCGTAACTACGTAAATCGGATCCCAATCTAGTTAATCGTTTCCATTTCTAATCTCTCAAGTAAAATCTTTAATGTATGCAGGACGTAAAATCGAATGCGAAACTCTAAAAGTGTTTTAAAACCTTTTAACTAAATGCAACTACGAAAAGCATGTCTCAGCCCACAAAGAAACGGAAAAGAATAGCATTAAGTTGCGATACTTGTCGAAAAAAGAAAACAAAATGTGATAGGAAGTTTCCATGCTCAAATTGCTTGAAACTAAGTATAGGTCACACGTGCTCTTTTAGTTCTCCAGATCACATTAATCATAGTAGGGTACTAGACAAGAACGATCAATCTCTGAAAGAAAACGGACAAAATTTACATCATGAACTTAAAAGCTTGAAGGAACAACTTATGGTACTTGAAAAATCAATTTCAAAACCTTCCATAGTATCTTCTATATCTTCAGAAGGATCTTCTTTGGATTCTGTCCAAGAGCTGGGTAACACCATCGATCATACTAAAATTCTAAATGGGATTAGAAATACATTCAATGGATCAGAGTCTCATGAAAATGCCAAAGAGTTAAACTTTAAAAAATCAAAGAACTTTCACTTCCTTGTGGAGTCAGATGATCATCTTAAAAATAGATACAAGAGATTATACCTTGGAAACAATCCAGTTGTTCCTGACCCTTCATTCTTTAACTTTCATTTTGAAATCGATTCTGATAATATAAAAAGACCATCTATTCCACCATTGGCTCAGAGAAATATTCTGCGCAGAGATCCAGGATGTAAGGTATTTTGGAGTTTGGTATCTCAGAGAGGATTAGTAGAAATGTTTTCTAAAATTTTCGGAAAACATCCACCCAAAAACCCAAACAAAGAAGAATCAACTGTGGAACAACTTTTACAAACCAAGTATGGAAAAAAATGTATTAGACAAGTTGAAGATGGCTTCAGCATCCATGAGGTCAAGACTTCTTGCTCCAATTATGCACTAGATCAAGGAATTTATTTTCATCCTGCTGATATAAGTCACTTAAGTTTATTTGGCAAATTGGAGAGCTTACTTCCTGATATTAATATTGTTGAGAGATACATAGATATTTTTTTTAATAACCTATATACCTATTTCCCAGTGATAGATGAAAATCAGTTTAGAGAAGATTTATCTCAGGTAATCCAAAGAGGGAAAGTTGAAAATGGTATAAATGTGCTCAATACAGGGTTATCTATTGAGAAGAAGCTGGATCTTGCAACAATTGCGACTTTGTTTTATATTTTACGTTTATCATACCTATCCCGTTTCAGTATTGAAGACGAGGTGCAGGTCACAGAAGATACTTTATTCGCAATCAACAATCCTATTCCATTGGAAGGTGTGGAAGTAGCTGAAGAATGCTTGAAATTATTTAATTTTACTAAACGGCAAGACTTTTGTGTTCTACAAGCCGTTTTGTTTGCAAGAATCTATGACATGTATGCTCCAGAACAAGGTGACAAAACTCAAGCAACCATTGGACTCTTGGCACATATCGGCTATAGTTTGGGCCTTCATAGGGATCCGGAGTACATTTCTGAGATGCCTTTAACAGAAAATCAAAAGCACTTAAGACGAAAAATATGGCACTTCTTAGTAATTATTGATACTTATGACACGATCATGTATGGAAGTCCGATATCAATACTGGAAAATTCATATGACACACGTGTTCCGTTTTACCAACCTGAAGTGTTGAACTGTAAAAACCCAAAGATTGAGAAGGAAGTAGTAAAAGGATTTCAATTGCTACGTCCAATACCTCGAGTACTATCAGAAATAGCAATGATTTTGGTTGCAACTAAAGAAAAAATTTCAATAAATACAGTTATTGAAGCCATCTCAGAATTAGAACTATCAGTGGCAAGAATGTTTGTCCGATTTTCGGATATTCTTAAGTTGAAGGAGCTAGAGACAGATGATTACCTCATAAAGAAAACTCACACATACTTGCAAGCAAAAGTATTTTTAATTATACTATATTATTATTTGTACACTTATTACCACGATCGTCAAATCTTTCAACTTGAGTTTTTCTATTTGAGAAAAACGATGGTGGTTTTATTTCATGAGCTTGCAGAGGTCTCGGATCTTGTGATAAGTGGATCTCATAATTACTTCTCAAAAGAATTCACATTTATTGTTTCTCCCTTAGTGAATCAAATTAATAGTTTGAAGTGTATGATAGGATTGTCTTTGTGTATTCGAATGAATGCTACAATAAGTCATGGGATTCCTTCTGTCCTATTAAATGATGGATTAGATCCAATTGAATTGAGAAAAACTTACTTTGAATTGTTGAAGGTGTCATCTACTATTACGAAAGAATGCTTCAAAAACATGTCAATAATGAGTTCTAGATTTGTGTACGCCTGGAAGTCGAAAAAGGCTATACTTCATTGCATGAACACACTCTTCCTGGAATTGATTATTAATGATCCGATAACGAAACAAACTTCTGTTCTGTTTTCCTCGGATGAATTATCACAACTAATCAGCATATTAAATGGTTATTTGAGGATGAAAAGGCCACCAAATACAGTTGTTATGATCTCGAGCCCATTAGAAATTCTTCAGGATAACCCTCATTTGACTTTGGATAATATTGAGGATATTATTTCCCATAAAAATCGTGATAACATTTTGGGGGAAATACAACTAGATAATTTCTGGAGACAAGTGAGAAGTCTTAATCAAGGAACAGATGATTGGAAACAATGCTTGGAGTTATCTTACCAACCAAACTCTATCATGACTGAGCTGGAAAAAGAATTTTCATTGTTTGACGAATTTGACTTGTTCGATACCGCAAACGCAGTCAATTCCCTCGATTCTTTTGCATATCAACAATTGGGGTCGTAATTTGAATTCTTCTATAGCTTGTAAATAACTATATTATTGTATTAAATGAAAAAAAAAATCACGAAAATATTAGAAACTAAAAACTTGAGACTTTGCTAAATACGAAACCTTCCCATAAATTCTCAAGCAATTTGAAAACCCCCGACTTACACAGCTTGAAACAGGGACATAGATCTTGTTTAAAACGAATATTGGTGACTCAAAGAGCAAAAAATGTTATGTTGAACTATCCGTACCATGGATCCTAATAGTCATAAGAAAATAGACTACAACCTTAAATTTGATACATAAATAAAATTTCAGAAATTGCAAAATATAGCAGAAACCTCTTTGAAAAACAAAAAAAGAAACAGTGTCGCTATAGAAGAGACGAGATGCCATAGCTTTATACACCCCTATATGTACTGATATCTTCTGTCTAAGGCGGCTGGAATCAAGTGAAATGATTAAATCATTTATAATCTTTACCGTCATGATTTACTTAAGATCCTACTACTTATCTCAGCAGGTTTTAATATCCGAAGATATGAAGCATAAACTCAATGTAGGCTTGTCACATTATTCACATTACAAATAAGATCAGCCCAATCCAGGCTGATAGTTTAATCAAATCAAATATAATAAAACAATCCAGAAACCAACTCCAATTTAGACTATAAACGCATACAATCAAAGAGCGCTCAAAGTTACCTACTTATCAACAAATTCAAAGGAATTCTCCACTCAAAAACAGTCTTGGTGTGTCAATCACCAAACGTATACCGAATCAACAATTTGCCTTCTTTCTATTGCCCTATCTCTACCGAATGGATTGCTACCAATTTCTAAAGACAAACAATCCAGGAATAAGCATTCAATGGGCTAATATAGTCGAAACAAATGTTATTTCGCAAGTAAACCAGACAGACCATACAAAATTAAAAATATAAACGTACACAGTTGGAGCCAATCCTAGCTCAATCGATTGAGAAAGAATACCATAAATTGTAGATATGCTTACATATAACTCACAATATTTCCTTATCGGACTATCATAATTCCCCAAACAAATTAATTCCTGAATGCTATGGGATATCGATCGCGTGAGCCGTGTGATCATAATATCAGTCTAAGAATCATTAGTCTGTTGGTTCACTTCGTGGCACTCTCCATTCTCATCAATGAGTAGTTGTGTACAACAATACCGATTTAAGTAGGTAGAGTATCAAACCACCCTGCCAATTTATCTGATTAATGCTCCAACAAAGTCCAATCGTCACCAGATTCCAGAATATAAAATAAGTTGAATAAGCCTAGAAGCATTAGTGAAAATACAACTCCGGTTCACTATATCTGTAACAATTTAATTTTATACCATATTATTAAATAAAAAAAATTCTGTGCAAACTAGCTCTTCATACTTATTTAATTACGGCAAAAGAATTGCAATTTTGACCAGGAGCAAAAATCTGATGTTCATAAATACTTGGCTGGAAACAAGAAATCATTCATCCTTGATATAAGATTGTAAAATGAAATATATACAAGTTCCACAATGCCAGAAAGATCAACCAGCAAAGGAAATCAATATTTATATTTGAATATATCCTTCATCCTTCCTACGTCCACTACACACTAATTAGATTGAACTAAAGCAAAGTAGCTGCGTATAAATTGATTCATTTTTTAAATTAAGGCAAGTACAGCAAATGGTATGCCAAGTTAGTTACAATATTAACCGCATCCTAGCATTACGAGAAGTATGCGCCAAGCGATTGAAGTACGTAAACAGTTCTATATTTTACGACTGGTAGTTCGATATTTTTTAATTATTATCATATAGGGAATTACGAGAATAGTTATATAGAGTCATCAAATTTAATTCGGATCCATTCATATGAAAAATAAACAGTGTTTTTAACGCCTGTATTAGTTTGAAGTTTGCTAAACATCCTGGCATTCTAATAGAAGACGAAAATCAAACTAGCATTCAAATCTATCTGAAACAGTATTATTGTATTTAGAATAGTAAACTATCCTTTGCGCTCATGTAATAGTATGTTAGTTAGCAATATCTATATTTTAGAAAAGTGAAACAGATCCTATTAAAGTGCAAGGATGTATCTAACTATATTATGAATTTTCTGTGGATAAAGGTTTTTTAGTTTATAATTATTTTAAAGAAGATCGAATTAAAAAATTAAAAAATCAGTAGGGTAAATCGGGTGTTCATTATATAAATAGTATAAATACAATTCTGAATAGGTTGACAGTTTCTAATAGCTTGAAATTGTCGTAGTAGGCCATGTAAGGAATTGTATCCTTTTGCTGGATTAGCCAACAGTGTTCACTGAGAGCCGTATTTGTTATTAATAGTGGTGTAGGAGAATACTTATGGTGATATATATTGGTTGCTGATTATCTGTTTTCTAGTTAGGACACAGAACAATGGATTTTACTTGGTTATGGGCTTCTTATGGGTAAAGTGTAGGAATTGTTATTCAAGCGGATATAAGTTTGAATATTTTGGAGAGCTTTTACTGGGACTCAGAGTTTTGGAGGTTGATTAGATGGATATGTTTGGGGTTCGGGACATAAAGTTACAGAGGTATTTGTTTAAGGATCGCAGAATATTTTGAGTGTCGCTGATTGTTAATAAGGATTAATCTCATCGTCGGGTGGAGCAGTGTCTTCGAGGGTGATATAGATATATATACATAGAATCGTTGAACTTTTGGTTTAAAAGGCAGATAGTTTTGGAAGGATTTAGTAATTTAGATTGACCTGAATTTGAAGTGTGAGGTAGTTTTGTTAATGGAGAAAAGTTATATTGAGATTTTATTCCAATTCATTTGATAGGAAACTGGAGTATTTATTTTCTGGGTTGTTGTTAATATATGATTAATTCGCTATATTTTATTATATTGTTTTAGGTGTAGAAATTTCGGATTATTGAGTTGGAATTTAGCGATTATTAGTAGATGTAATGTTATCTTTTTAGTCGCAGATGACGAGTTTGATAGGATTAAATCTTGGTTATATATATATTTTTTTCATTTTATATATATGTATATCTATATATATATATAATTTTTGATTGTACTGTAATGTAATCAATTTTGGTTATTTAATTTTATAGTATATATATATAGTACTAGCAGGCATTGTTGGTTTGATTTGGGTATTTTTTATTATCAGGTTTGGACTTCAGAGAGAGAATTGTTTCTTTTTATTGAGGCGAATTAAAGATTTTGAAGGTTTAATTATAGGTTGTGTATTTTAGCGTATTATTCTATGTGAAATTGTTATTCATACTGGGTTCCTATGTAGGAGGAGTTTATGATCTGTTCGAATTATTATGTCAGCAGTCCTTGTTAAATTTGTTTATATGCAGTACGATGGATTTTAAAAATTTAGGATGAAGGAGAGTCATCGAGGCTATGAGAGGAACGAAGGCATGAGCGGCGTATATAATGAGGTGACGCCATCTAGTGTCAGACGAAAGGATAGGAAATTTAAGCTGAAGCAGAATCCTAAGCAAAGCGGATCAAAAGAACAGAGTTTTCAACAATCAGCCACTGAGGGACATAGGATAGTCAATAGGTCAACTCCAGGAGATTGGCCCCCTGATTTGCATCAATTTGTTATGGAATGTTTCTCTAGGAGCAACGTAAGATTACTGGAAGCTCAGAAGCCATTATTTAATAATCAATTACATTCTTTAATAAGTAGGGCTCTGACTTTAAATTTGCTTTTTAAAAATGATTGGAAAAATCAGAAGCTTCCAATTCTCGATGGCACCAAAGAATTAGAGTTGGAATATGAACGGTGTCAATCCTTAAAACTGGCTGGATTTTCAATCGAAGAAAAGCAACAATCAAGAATTACAAAGGAAGATGGACCATTAAAGAAATTGACTGATTCAGTACAAGTCAACGATAGTACACTATTGGATTATAATGCTCTCAAGAGAAAGCCTGATTTTGAGTCAAAGTCAAGGAAAAAGCATAGAATGCAGAGATTTGAAGCGGAATCGCCACAAGTCCCCGCCACGCTGTTGTTCGAATTGGGTGGTTTAAACAGTAATAAGTCATTGGCTTTTGTGGGAACATGTCAAGCGTTGGAGAAAAATTATCTCAGATTAACTTCCGAGCCTATTCCAGGAATGGTGAGGCCTCAAGAGGTTTTAATCAAGAGTATAAACTTTGTTTTGAGCAAATATAATGAGATCAAAAGCTATTCGTATTTAATAAACCAATTCAAATCGATAAGGCAAGACTTGACGGTACAACATATTAAGAATGACTTCAGCATTTATGTCTATGAAACGAATGCTAAAATATCCTTGCAGAACCGTGATTTAGGGGAGTATAACCAATGTCAATCACAGTTAAAATACCTCTATTACCTTACAAGGAAGGAACAAGGAACAGACCTAAATAATAAATTTTATCGCTGTGAAGTCGAGTTTCTAGTACTCAGAACAATATATATGATAGTTACTAACAACCACAGTGAAGTGTATAACATCAAGCTTCAGGTGCAAAAGTATAGAAAGTTTGAAAGAACAAAAAAAGAACAAATATGGTTTAACTTCTTAAGCGATCTATTTGTTCTTAATCAAGCTCTCGTGTTGGGTAATTATTATCTTTTCTTTCAACTTTTACACAAATTCAAACTGATCAAAGAGATCCGTCTTGGCTATTGGATGATTTTAAATCATATTCTTGATAAAACACGTGTGAAAGCTTTGGGTTTGATCAGCAAAGGGTATAGGATAGTTAGCAATGATGTAATTGTGCGAAGGCTCGACTTTGAGGGTGATCAGGATTTCACCGAATTTTTGGACAAGTATAAGTTGCAACAATTCAAGGGGGTCGAATTTGATTGTTCAGGTGCTAGGTTAGCCTTAAGTGGAATTATAAATGGGGGAGACTTTAAAAAGGTTGATATAAAGGGCCAGCTATAGCCTAATTCTGAATTAATCAATGCAAAATAGAAAATAGCGCATTTTGTAATTTATTATTGATATTCAGGATATATTGAGAAATTAGATTAATAGCATAATACATTTGTGGAGCGCTCTATCGTGGTCATTCGAATAGTACAGTCAATACCTCGAGCTAGATTTTTCTTATTCTTTAAGAGTCAAAGAATCTATTTCAAAAAAACTGTACCCATATTTAATTGTAATAGGGAATCCAACATCTCCGTTATAATAGAGAATTGTATTAATCTAAGGATGGGCCAATCGCCATGAGTGCAAAGTTGTGCTTATTAGCGTCATCCGCATTATCAATGTAGAATTGAATTTTTTGAGCAACATTTGCATCATTTAATATATGTGAGTCATTTTCATGCGATTCACCAAGATCGACTGGTCCGTTTCTTCTTCCATCTAATTCATAAATATGGTTATCCTTTCCCTTTATATAAGTAATAAAATGGAACTCGATTGATGACTGTGCACTTGGAGCTTCAGTTTGGCCCTTCACTCCATAGTTTTCATCCAATTTAATTGAGGCTTCAAGTTCTTCAACTAGAGTGGATATTTCGTCCACGCTGATGTTTGGTCCACTTCTCTTGATGTGGGTTAGCAAAGAATCTAACTTCAGGTTTTTGATTAAAAATTCACTGGGCAAATTACTTAAAACGTGCAAAAGAGCGTACAATCCACATCCGTTCCGAATACTTTGCTTATACCACTGAACTACGCTTAAAAGTTGATTATTGTAGTTGCTATCGGAGTTCATATCTTGCTCAAGTCGGTATTTTTCATAGTTGGGACTTAACGGGAATAAGAGAATCACCCCGTAGATAGGATTAGGAAGGAATGCCAAAAGATCAGGATCTGTCAATGAAAATACATCGTGAAACTCAAGAATTGGTGAAAGTCCTAACTTTTGCGCAAGTTCTGTGAATATTACTGGGTTTGATTCAAGTGGAATTACTGATTTGCTATCTGACATATTTGCGGTTAAAAATAGCTATATAATCCATATCCAGGATTATTGCCCCGTTTATATGAAGTGTACACGTGATATAAGGTAGTTATTGGAAGGTCGTGGGTTGCATAAAATATAGTGATTGCTGCAAAAGATTATATTTGTATATGGTTTATACTTTTATACTTTGTTTTTTCTAATTATTTATATTTAGAATCCTTAGTGTGTAGAGGTAAATAATCCACTTTTGTAAGTCTTATTCAGTCTAACTAAGTAAGAGTTAATTTTGTATCTCTAGGGAGAGACGTCCAATATTTATAGACTCTGGTAGTTGTAAAAACAGGAAATTGTTTAAGATGTGGTTGTATCATTTTTAACCAAATTTTCCTTGTTAGTTATGTGTGTATACATGTATCGATAACTCTTACGTGTACTTGTTACATACTTGTTTCATACTTCTTTCATGAAGTGATAACAGAAAATAATTAATTTTCGACTCCGTATTATGTCATTTTACACATGACTTTACCGGATCTCATCTGAAAACTACAATCCGGCCAAATAGGATAGAATGCACAAGCTTTGGTCGGACATGTACGATCCACGCTTTGACTGAACATACTAGAATACAAGTGAATATTTACATGTGATTTACAAATTCCGAAATAACTAATTATAGGAACCAAGATCTAAATTAAAAAATATGTTTTGCTGCACAAATTTTAGTAGGTATTTTAAATCACTCAATGTGATTCAATGAGCAACAAGCTATTTTAATTGGAGTTAAAGTGAACACATGTCTTGGTAATCAGAGATAGATCGAAAACAACCGCCAATCGCAGGCGATAATCGAAGTTACTGGACACTACACCAGCAACGAAAACTTGAATTACATAGGGTCTTTCAATTTATTCATTGCAAGTGATTATTGGTGCAAAATCCTAGCACCCATTGAAGTGCTGCTACGTTGTGACTCGATGTAACTCTACTCTTGTTGACGTGAAATTGATTTATGTAGTTATCGCATGATTTGTGTCGCGTGACTTTTGTGTCAGTTTTCGCTGACCAATTAAATACTCGAAATCAGCGCTTACTCATCTGTAAACACTACACAAATAAAAATTGCAACCAAAGCAATTTTGAATTTGACGTCTTCACGCAAGTAAGAAATAAGTTGGGTTTGAAGATTACAAGTATAAGCCGATGAAAAGAAGCTCATACTTATTTAAAGCTATACCAGCACTACTGCTATATAATATAGGTTCAATACTACTAGTATCGCTTATTCTTGATAAATTGACCATTGATGAACCACCTTCAATCATAACATATCAGAAATCGATCATATTAGCATTATCATTACCAGCAATAAACTATTTGTTTCAATTTTGTTATGATATTTTAACCATTGGCAATGCTAGTGCTGGTTTTAACTCGAATAAACCCGCATGTTCCAACTTCAAACTGTTTTATTTACCAATCATAAAGGAGTTGTCAAAAATATTCGCTCTTCATCTCCTTGCCACTATGCATCCAATTAACTTCAAGCAAGTAGCTATATTTATAGCTATATCAAATGTTATCAAGTCTATTCGTTACATCTTAGTATTTTCTCCCACTGGATACAAAAAGACACATGAGAAGTTTTTAAACTTGTACGATATTTGGATAAATCAAAACATTTACAGAAACAAGTATTCTTATGATAACAAAGATGAGATGGAAAAACTATTTCAAAGCATTATTAATGAAAACGATCAAGTTAAAAGAGACTCTGTTAGTTCGTATAATTCAGAAGATACGTTAATTCCCCAAACAATTTCAATTTCAAAATTACCTCCTACGTTTAACATTATGGATATTGACAGTACTGGTACTAGCAATAATTATTCCAATGGTCCAAAAAGTCCTGCGAAGTCATTACCAATCGTGAATCGTGATAGCGAAGGAATCAACACCAATAACAATAAAAGGATGACAAATTTCAAATCTTGCTACGACTTTGTAGAGAAATTATATTCAGTTTCACCAAAAAATACTTATCACTTAAATACAGCTTCTGCTATTGCAGCATTTGATTTAGGTTCTGACGATCAAAATGTACAAAAAGATGATTCGCTTGAACAAGATCCTTTGGCGGAAGTTTATATGACTACTGAAAACATCGATGAGTTTTCAGAGGACCTTCCTCATGAAGTTCAACCTGACAGAAATAGATCCCACTTACATTTACCTTCGATAGATCGGTCTACTCTGTACTCGCTGAACACAACTAAAAGTATATCTGTTAAGTACGAAAACCACATTTGCCCGAACAGATTTATCAAATTACTCAACTGGTTTTCCTGGCTCTTACCTCCATTATTGCCTATGGAATTTTGCAGAAAGAAAACCCGAAAATCAAATAATAGAGAAACATTTCCACTTTTAAAGCAGAAGCTCTCTACTTACAATATGGACCGTGCATTTTCGATTCTGGATTCTTTGTACAGTTCTCTAGAAGAAGGTACCTATGAGAATGAACTTTATACGACAAGACTTGGTCGATTTCAAAGCTTTAAGTATTTCATTGATTATTATTTTGACTATTCGTTAGACTCAAATAACCATATGATCAACATTGATCCATATTTTGTTAGACTCGATCGGGTTGTACCAGATTTATCCAGCTTTGTCTTGATAGTTGATTCATTTAACAGTTTGACATGGAATCTAATGACCTATATAACTTTTGCAAACTTAGTTATTTACTGTCATAATGACCAGTTATTTTGTCCTAAACACTCTGTTTTACTTGCATCTATTACGTTCATATTGATGTTGTTCAGATCGAACTACTTGAGCAACTCAAAAAAAGCTTTTGACTATAAGGTGATAATATTGTGTGAATGCATAATTAATGTGTTTATGGTGGTACTTACCAGCGTGTTAATCTTATGGAAATAGAGTCCTCCCAAACATGATGTTCATTAGAAGTTATTCGAACATAACATTAAACTATTCCAATTTATATTACTGGCATCCTGCATTTCAATTCTAAAATTAATACTAATACATAATAAATACGTTATCAACGCTATTCTAATTTCATATGCGTATTCAAGTAGTTCTCGTCAATATATGAAAAACCACTAACATGTAAGATATCCCGACCACTATTATTAAGCTGTGGTGTGAAAGCCATATCCGTGAACTCCTTGTCAAAATTTTCTGCCAATATAGGATCTGTGATTACTGGAAGTATGGGGGGTAGCGATTTAGCATTCTCGATATTTTCTAGTTCTGTCCAGTTCACATATCTGAAAAATCGATGTTTCTTAAGCTTGTCGAAATCTTCATCAATATTAAATCTCTTTTCAGGATTTGCCTGAAGAAGTTTACGTAGAAAATCTTTGGCATCAGCACTTAAATAAAATGGAAATTTCAACGTCTTTTTACTGGAAAGGATCTTATCAATGATCTTCTTGTTATTATTACCTGTAAATGGAGGAGATCCTGTTAACAAGTCAAATGCAACGCAACCCAATGACCACCAATCTACAGAGTAGTCATATGGTTCACCTTTTATGACTTCAGGGGCCATATATTGGGCTGTTCCAGTCATAGAGTGATTTTTATCATCTTTCGAAACCTTGGACAAACCAAAATCGGTAAGAACAAGATTGCCATTAGAATTAAGCATACAGTTTTCAGGTTTGAGATCCCGATATATCACTTTCAAGCTGCAGTGAAGGTATCTTAGAGCAAGAATCATTTGGGCGATGTAGTAGCTGGCATTCTTCTCGCTCATAAACCGCTCCTGTGCTAAATGATGAAACAATTCTCCTCCATCTAAGTATTCAAGAATAAGGTATACTTTGTCGTGGTCTTGGAATGCGTAGTATAGTTTAACAATATTTGGGTGATTCACCATTTCTAAAATATTCTTTTCATTTAATGTTCTTTGGTAATTCAACTGATGAACTTCGTTGGTATTTTCATTGATAATCAAGGAGGCTTTTTTAAGCTGTTTTTGACCAAATAGTTTTCCCGTTGAAACTTCACGTACAAGTAATACTTTTCCATATGAACCCTTTCCCAAGACTTTTATGGGTTCGAAATCAGAGAGTTTCGGTTTGTATTTGGCAGACCCATTATTAAGTATCAAAGATGATGATACGAAGGATTCCTGAATGTCAATTTCATAGGATGAAGCAATTGCAGAATTTCTACGTCCTACCCTTTTCATTGGTATCGGTATAGGAAGCTCAGAGACTGTGTTTTGAGATTCTTCTGGCAAGTTTAAGTCTTCATAATGATTCTCAAGCAATCTATAGTTGAGTTCTCGGGAGCTCTCCTGGATATTAATGTTAATGCACTTAAATTTGTCACCCATGTTGTTAATGTCATCAAGTAATGTCTCGTCTTCATCATCCATATTAAAAATATCAGTCATGATGAAATCAGAGTTGTTCTTTTTATTCTTTGATCGTTCCCAGGGTATCTTCTAGTATGTCTTTACGATAATGTTTGTTTCTTGCACTGTATTTCTTACAAATTCATCGTACTATGCTTTGATTTCAATACACCATTTAATGCAAGCATAACTTAATTAAACTAATATACACACGTGACATTTTGTTCTAGTCACGTGAAAATCAAGGCTCCTCATCAACGTGGTGAAAAGCTGTTTCGCATTCATTAGCCAGCTTGCGTGACAGTCAAGTCTCATTTGGCGCTTGCAAAAGTGGTTCAATTGATTCTGCAAAGAGAAAAGGTTGATGTCAGACTGGCCCTTCAACAAATAATTGTAGTTGGTCTACGAGACAGTAGATATATCAAGACTTGTAATCTTCTCTAAGTACACAATTTTTAAGCCAGACGTTTGACTAAAATCCTAGATTATTACTCACTGCATCTATAAATCGGCACTAGGTACAATCATTGAAATGAGAACATTCTCCAGCAAATTGTAGCAGAAATCAATAGAATTATGTACGCAATATCACTTTTGCTAGAGAAAAAAAGATTACTGCAACAGTTACTTTAATATTTTTAATTATAATTACCCTCGGGATTCTTAATTTAAGCTTTAGAATTTATTTTATTATCTATAGCATACTGATAATTGTCACCATAGCTTCGATGCTACATTAGAATCAAATTGTTGAGATAATTATTAATCAATATGCATTACTCCACCACACGTTAAGTAGTCGCCACATAAGATACTATATCAACTCGAAGCTGTAATAATGGAATGATTCAAAATATTCTGCTAAATCTGTGTGTTCTTGATGCCGTTTATTCGAGAGGGACCAGAGTAAAACATCCGTTTTCGTAGAATTAAGATAACAAAGAAATACTATGGCTGTAGTTTCAAATGGCACTTGCAATTCTCAAATCATTCGGCGAGAGCAGCGGTATACATAACCACACATAGTGCGCAAAATAAAGTATCTAGCTACTATCATTGGCTGATTTTGTCTGCAAAGGTTTCTTTTACATTTCAAAAAGTGGTTTGTGACATTTCGAATTCAAGGATATATAGTTTGACAGGTCAGATTCACTGTGGCCGCAATTAATCAATCCAGCTGATGTACGGCCAATCCCTGTCGCCGAGCTTGGTTATATGGGCATTATACGAGTGTTTAAGGACGCAATAGTTGAGCCACAAAATCCTTGTATTCGGGCCCACTATGTATGCAAGCACCGAACATCCTAACTTATCGTATCTAGTTGGATTACTGATAGGGTGCAGATAACGCAATTATTTGATTAGTTTCGCCAGATGTAGTCTATTATAAGCCACTTCTAAATATGGTTCAAGATCGTCTATTGTGTTTGTTAGAGTTAGGAAAATTCAAATCTGTATAACCTTAACTCTTTTTCTAGTCAAGCAAATGACTATAAATGATGCACATTTTGTCTTTAAAGTAATTACATTTTGCAATACGTCAATAACATTAAACTTTGTTTTTCGAGATTGAAAATGCTGTTCCATCCAGTATCAAGTCCTCTTGCTGCAACGCATATACAAAGTATTACCGAAAACACAAACCACTTAGATATAGAAGACCATGAAGTTAACCTCGAAGCTGTCACTTCCAACCCGCTAGGAATTACTGAGGTTGGACAGGCCTTTAGTTCTGAACAAAAATATTTGATTTTAAAACGGCTTGGTTTCGAAGGTTTAGAAAGCTTGGAAGATTTACCCTTAACCGTCTCGTTTTTAATAGAAAAGACTGAAGGCCTATCTGTGGAAGAATCAGTTGGCATTATCGAAGATGCTCTTATCGAACATGCAGAGGATTCTAATATTTCAACAATTGATTATAACCTCTATGAAAGGCTAATCCAAGAAACACCAATTCAATACGAAAAATCCTCCGAATATGATCAAGTATCTGATACCCTAAAAGAAAAGGTAGTGGAAATTAAAGTTATCGTTGACGAGTCAAGGCATTCATTCTCATCTGAAAGTTTGGATAACTCACCATATGCAATAGTTGACTGGCCATTACAAATTAGATTGGAAGCTGCAATTATTGCTTATCACTCTCCTTATCAAGAGGTAAGAGCTGTTACCGACCCATATGACGATCCTTCTATTCCCGTGGAAACAATTCGAGTCTACATATTAGGATTGATATGGACTTGTATTTCAGCATTCATTAATGCTTTCTTCAACGATAGACTTCCTTCTATTTCCTTCCTAGGTGGAGTTGTTCAAATGTTCCTTTACCCATGTGGTAAGCTTTGGGAGTATGCCGTACCAAATTGGAAATTTAAAATTGGGCGGCTTTCCTTCGAATTAAACCCTGGTCCTTGGACTTATAAAGAACAAATTCTTGCCGGTCTTATGTTCACCCTTGGCGGTCAACCGAGTTATGTGCTTTCAAATATCACCGCACAAAAACTTAAGATATATTACGATAACGATTGGGTTGATATCGGATACCAAATTCTCTTACTTTTGTCTACCAACTTTTTAGGAATTGGGTTCGCTGGAGTATTGAGAAAGTTTGTCATTTACCCACACAGTGCAGTTTGGCCTAGTGTTTTGCCAACTCTTGCCATGAATAAAGCATTAACCGAGCCCGAGAAAAAAGAAAATATTAATGGTTGGAAAATCTCCAGGTACCGGTTCTTCTTTTACGTCACTATAGGCTCATTTGTTTACTTTTGGTTGCCCGACTATTTGTTTCAAGCACTTTCAGTATTTAACTGGTTGACCTGGATTGAGCCACAGAACTTCAACCTTGCCGCAATCACAGGTTCCTCTGCTGGTTTGGGTTTTAATCCAATCCCATCGTTCGACTGGAACGTCATTGGTACCAATGCTTTGGTATTACCATTCTATACCACGGCCAACCTGTATTTTGGTTCGCTTATTGGATTCATTGCAATCGTTGGAGTGTACTATTCTAATTATAAGTGGACTGCGTACCTTCCTCCGAATACCAATACCTTGTTCAGTAATACAGGAGAACCTTATGATGTAACAAAAGTTCTAAATTCTAAAAGTCAGTTCGTAAAGGAGAAATACGAACAATATGGACCCCCATTTTATACGGCTGCAAATTTGGTTCAATACGGTGCATTTTTTGCTCTTTATCCTTTTGCTATTATATACGAGCTTTCCAATACTTACAAGCAATTATGGAAGTCCATCAAGAATTTTGTTACTTCATTGAGGCATATTCATAGATCAACTTTTGATGGCTTCAAAGATCCTCACTCGACTATGATGAGAAAATACAAAGAAGTACCTGATTATATGTTTTTGGCCATAGTGATAATTGGTACAGTATTGGCCATTTTATGTGTTAAGTTATACCCTGCTGAAACCCCAGTTTGGGCAATTTTTTTCAGTATTGGTATCAACTTCGTATTTTTGATTCCGTTAACGACTCTTTTTGCCACTACGGGATTTTCGTTCGGTCTAAACGTTTTGGTTGAGCTTATAATTGGATACGCAATTCCAGGGAATGGACTTGCTCTTAATTTTATTAAGGCATTGGGTTACAACATTGATGGTCAGGCTCAATTGTATATTGCTGATCAAAAAATGGGTCACTACGCCAAATTACCCCCACGTGCAATGTTCAGGGTTCAATTGTTGGGTTGTTTTGTTGGCACATTCATTAACTTAGCTGCCTTAAATTTCAAATTAAATCACTTGAAAGATTATTGTTTACCTCATCAAAAGAATAAATTCACTTGCCCTGACACAAGTACTTTATTCACCTCTTCAGTTATTTGGGGGGTTATAGGTCCAAAAAAAGTGTTCGGAGGATTGTATCCAATATTGCAATGGACTTTCTTGATGGGATTTGTATTGGCAATTTTGTGCATTTTATTCAAGTGGTATGCACCAAAGAAATTCACCAAATATTTCCAACCTTCCGTTATTATAGGTGGAATAATTATTTGGGCCCCAGGTAACTTGTACTACCAAACTGGTGCAGTTTATCTTTCTATCGCATCTATGTGGTATCTTAAAAACAAGTATAATGCTTTTTGGAGTAAGTATAATTACGTTTTCAGTAGTGCCATGACTGCTGGAGTTGCATTCAGCAGTATTATCATTTTTTTTTCGGTTCAATACCATCCAAAGAACATCAATTGGTGGGGAAACACGGTTCCATTTGCAGGAATCGATGGTGGAAACGGCCAGCAATCCTTATTGAATGCCACTGCTGTAGCCCCAGACCTGTATTTTGGTCCTAGAATTGGTAACTTTCCGTAAAATATAGTTCTTTAATAGACATCATTCTTCTATTATTCGCTCAGGTGAATATAGGAGAAAAAAACAAAAAGCGAGACAAGAAGCATAAAATTGAATCGATTTCTTTAAATTATTTGCAAAATTGTAGAAAAAAATCTTTTCTATAACAAAGCATCCTAGCTTCAGAATAAAAGATCTGAGTGGCTAGTAAGTTAGATATAGCAATCGGGTGCCCCACCGTAAAGACTAACTTAACTGTAAACTTTCGAACGTACTTAATACTAATCAGTAAAAAGCTACATTACATGTTTGCACCAGATTCTTCTAATATTCAGATTTCTCAGTATTCGCTTTTTAGGTTCTACTCCATTTGGGTATCAGTTCCTCGTGTCACTGTCAATTGCTCTTAATTTCATGTCTAATTGTTTAAGCTCAGTATCTATTTGGTTTCTAAGCTTTCTCTTTCTATCGTTCTTATTTATACATATAAAAGAAGTATAGGCAGCCTGCTGTCTATAGTAATCAAGCGATCAGAAAGCCTCTGTAGCGCTATATTTTTGATGTTAAACAGTGTTAAAAATGCACCACGATGACTCCTTCTCAAAGTTAAGCCATCATCTCGCCTATGATTTGAATTGAACTTTAATATAAAGCTTTTCTTTTACTTTAATATAATCCAATAATAACCCCTCATTATTTAAATCAATTAGACCATACTTTTGACGAGAGGATTTTAATTCTCTTTCATCAATTGATTGTTTAAGTACTATCGGATTCAATGATTTATCCTTGAAAAAAATCAAAAGTCGTACACTATTCAAATTTAAGTCCTGCTTTTTGCTCAATAGTTTGAACATCACTAAGTTTATAAGTTCATTAATATTTTTAAGTTCGTCTTTGCGCATTCTAAGTGCAGTGAATTCAACCTCACCAAGTTGACTATCGGTTTCCTCAATATAAATTTTTAATTTTAAAATTGACTCGGGTCTTTGAATTTTGCTAGGACCCGTAGGCTCGATTAACGAAGACCTGGAATCACCAAAAGTTGAAATCCCTAGTCCTTCTCTAGAAGAAATTAATGAAGAGTTAGAACCAAATTTTGTCGACAAAATGGTGGAATCTCTATTGTAATAAAGAGATGAATCCCTTTTTGTTGTAGTAGAAAACAGCGATTCTCTCCTAGTAAGAGATCCTCGTTGAGAGCGTAGATTTTCAGACTCTCTGTATGAAGATGTACGAGAAATGTGTCTAGAATTTTCAGGGATCGTAGGAAATATTCTGTCAAGTGAAGATTTTCTTACCAAACCTCGTCTTAATCCCGTGAAATCGTCATTACCGTGAGACTCATTACTCGTGTGACGAAACTGCCCATTTTTGGAATTGTTGATGGCAGATACATTAATTGACAGATTGGTTGATAAACTGATTGACAGCTTGCTGGCTAAATTAAGGTTCAGCTTGAGAGTCAGTTTAAGGGTCAGGTTGCTCTCCAGATTTATAGTCAGGTTGCCGATCAGGTCCGTATCCAAGTCATTCGAATGGGCAGCCAAATCGGAAAGTTCGGAAGTCAAATCCTTCTGCACATCTGATGTCAAATCAGTTGCCAACTTATCATCCACTGCGAAGTCGTCGGCCTCTGGAATTCGCGGGGTAAAATTTTGATCTTGCTGAAAGTTACTACCATGCACACTGTGCCTATAGCCCGGTTTTGGGGTAGTAGGCTCGCGAGTAATGATTGGGGGATCTTGTAACAGATTCAGACTTTGTTTGTTACGTAAAATGGGGGACAGAGCCAGCAGTAAAATTGCTTGGCTCGATATAGGTGGTGTCAGATAAGAATCAAGTCGAGGGGAATTTTTTGATGATCTAGAACGGAATGAAAAGCTTCGTACTAAAGTCAGTTTTTCTGACTTAGCAGGGGACATAGGAGCATTTCGGGTAGATTCCAATATTTCAACATCTTTATCTTTAGGAGATGAGATTTTGTGATTTGAACGAGCAAATCTTGATGATATCCTTTTGAATAAACCTTGCTTTGGTTTCGGAGAAGTCAATACATTGATTTTTGGAGAAGGGGTAGATGGATTAGCAATAAAAGTCTTTTGATCAGGTGAAAATGATGATACTGGAGATACAGTTGGAGAATTAGAATATGAGAAAGTTCCACTGCTAGGTGTGTTAGTTTCATCCATTCGCACAAAAGTAGGTTCTGCATCCAAAGGAGGAGTGACGTAACAACTTGTTGGTCTTGTCCTTGTAGATATCTTCGAATTTAAATCCATAATGAAAAACTTCCGAAGACCTTTATCGAAAGACTGGAAACAGAAAAAAAAAGTTCAACGTAATTAAACCAGATATGTTAAAGTGCCATCACGACCAATCTGGTGATCATCCTACAACGGCAACCAAACATCGGGGCCGCACAAAAGAAATTTAACTGTAAGTATACGGCCTGCCTGATTGGGACAACGCCTGTCAACATTGTCACGTGTTTAATGTGAATCGTAAATATGCGCCAACGTTACATTGTGTTATGCCGAGCTACATGAAAGTTTCTCCAGCAACGGAGGGGTCGACAAAGACGAAGTAAGGAACAGGAATGGAGTAGAATGGAAGGGATTATGATTACAGGGCCAACAGTAAGGTGAAACTTGTTTCAAGTGGATTCCTGGCTGGCCTACAAATTGTGGTAAAAGCAGGCTTTGCTGTCTATTTATTACGCAGCTCGCCGGATGAAACAAGCCGCCTCGCTTCCGGAGTGAGGCATGAAATTTTACACCCGGGCTCTTTCGAGCTTCATATTTACTTTAGTACTGGCCTTAAGATGGATCAATAACTCAGCATCGGTCATATCTGGAGCTGGCGCGCCAGTCTTATCCACCACTTGGAGCTTGTAATGATCTGTTAAGTTGTAATCCTTGTAGATTTTGAACGACAACAACTTCTTGAGGTACGCTATAGAAATAAGGTTTGTTCTCTTGATCCGCAATGCCACAATATCATCCTCCTTGTTGTTAAGCGAGATTTTGATCTTGATGTAGTCGTGAGAGCCCCCGGGAGTACGGGCCTCGCCTTTTTCGCAACCTCTTTTAGTGATAGCAGTGGTGGGTGAGACATTCTCTTCAAATTCGACATCCTCTATAATTGGGGTTGTAGGGGTTGTAGGAGTGTTGATGGTGTACTCGCCTTCAACTGCGGGAAACGAAAGATGTGGTGCAACCGGTGTGGTGGGGATACTGTTGTGCTTTGAAAAGATCGAGTCCTGCTCGCTCTGTGAGGAGTTAGTTGAGTAGTGGTTGAGCTTGTGAAGGGCCTTAGGTGTGAGCACTGGTCCGGTTGCGGCAGACGCAACGGTTTCCACCGAGCTATGCTTAGCATCTGGTTTGTCTCCTTTTCCTTCGGTGTCGAGGGCGTCCTTGTCCTTGGCGAAAACATCCTTGTCTTTTATGTCTATGGAGGTGGCCTTGGTGTCAATTGAGTGTTCTTTAGATGACTCCTCATAAGAAGTACTGATGTCTTCTTCTGTAGATTCGCAGTCGTCGTAGACGTCAATAAGCGAGGTATAGCTTAAGAGTGTGTTGGAACTGCTAGAATTGACCAACTTCTTGGGCTCGCTTTTCTCGCCCTGATTGATATATGATGAGTATTTCACATTCTGTTCGTTGCGTTGAACAAGACTGGTGCTGGAAGCTGACTTAGTTAGTGGTGGGAGTGGTGCTGTAGGCGAGAAGAACCGAGACAGCTTGACCAGTTTACAGATATCAACACTGTCTGGCACCAACGTATTGGCGATCTCATGATGCTTGAGGTGGTCTATTTCGGGATCGCCATCTTCATCTTTTCGTATTTTATGTTCTTCCATCTGCTTGACCTCGGCCTCTGTCAATCGCACTTGTTCAGTGTTGATGAAGTTCATCACTTCAGGGCACCTTTGGAACTTACGTACACTCAACAACTCGTGAAGATAGTGCAGGAGATTCTTACGGCGAAGTTGTAAGTCGTCGTAGAACTTGCGGTCAATGCTGGTGTTTGAGTGTGTTGGAGATGATGCTGATCTTAATGGCATGGGAAGCTTGGGCAAGATTGTGCCGTCATGAGTCTTTGTAAGACTAACGTGCAAGTTATAAAAATCTTCGTAGGTCTTGCCAATGTACACCACATCCTGGTTCTGGAAAGTTAGCCGTATCTTGTACCAGAAACGTCTTAACCCCACTTGCAATACTTGGTCTATGAGTGCCGAAACCGCGTAGTTTTCGAAGTCAAAAAGGTCTTCTTCCTCCTCAACTTGTTCCTTTGATTGGATAGTGTCCTTGTATTCATTTAGCCACTTTAACGAAATAGGATTGAGAACGTCGTTGACTTCAATATCCACGTAAGAGGCGGGTATAAGACCCACTTTGTCGAACTTGTCCAAGATTTGCACCTTAAGCCAGCCGTTTCCAGGTCTTTCAACCAATTTCATGTAACTTTTGGGCTCGATGCTGAGTTCCTGGCTGTTTTCGGCTTCGAACTTGTACTTGGCCACCAAAACTATGACAGGAAATGGGTGTTGGGACACCACTGGCGCAGGAGTAGACGGTGTTTGGGGCGAAGCATACGCTGGGGATACACCGTTGGGGGAACACAAAGGTGCTGATATGGTGAGTTTCTTGAGGTTCTTCTTGGAAGTGTGCTGCTTCGATCTGAAGAGACTGGCCGACATGGTTGATTGTAGCACTTTTGGAACGCCAGATAAAACGTAAAAATGAATTTGTTGATTTGGGCAAAAACTCTATATAAAAGATATATGGTACCTTTCCTTGCCGAGTGTAACAGTCTGCTGCTTAGTGCCTGGAATCTTTGATTGGTATTTTTTTTAATTTAACAATAGGAATACAGAACAATAGTTTAGTTGAACTGATTGTATATATATTAAGTTGAAAAGTTGTGAGGAGGAACTGCCGAGGAGTAAACATGGCAGGACGGTGCTACATAATTACCGGTGCGTTAAGTATTAAATAGAAGGTCGGATTTGTAGCCTACGTTGGAAAATAACGAATATTACTCTTTTAATGCAATACAGGACATAAAAATATTATTTTTAAGCAATGCAGACCAAAACCTTAGGCTACAAATATAGTGGGTTGACCAAGATGGGGGGGTTTTTTTTTCACAAGATAGGTTTGGAATGAACTGAGAATAGTTGCGATTTCTGGCCAGATGGTTTAGGTCAGATCAGGAATGGTCAGACTCAGGCTTAAAGTTAAAGAATCAACTGACGGTGTAAGCCCGATTAAAACTGAATTGTCTCGTCAAAATCGTCCGCCTTTGTTAATTGTTCTCCTCTCTGAACAAACAATCTGTGATGAAATATCATTGAACATTGTATCCGATCCACGGTAATCTTGTAGCTAGAAACCTCAATGTTAGACGCGGGATCTGACTTATTTAGGGCCAAAAGTCCGCTATTCATTTTCTACTACATTGATGTATCTTATACATATCAAAACCATAGACACGTAAACGCATTATCTTACAGAAATTAAAGAGCCAGCTTTGTTCCTATCCTACCCTCACTAACAGTATGATCATGTTTGCCTGGGCTTGTTTTTATATAGTCGTACACCTTTGACCGCTTAGCCTTGTAGAATAGCCGCCCCCTCTTGAGCTAATTCTCGCCATCCACCGATAGTGAAATTGGCGACTATCGCGATGGACCCTCCGCATTAGGCGCAGCAATTTGTCGTTCACTAACCAATATTACCCTCGCGTCTCCCAATTCGGAAATACCTACGACGCTTTCGGTAGCCGGTGATAGGAATGAACCATGAGCCATTAGCATTAGCGGATATTCCTGTTTTCACATCAAATATGTCAAGAAACTCTAAAGAAAAGTGGGTTGCTTGAAATTTTTCAACCATTGACTTTTTTATTTTAAAGTTTATCTGCAATTTTTCATAACTATTGATGTTATATTTCTCAATAGTTTTGTAAAAATTTCAAATAATTTGACGTTTGGTATCTAGGATCTACACGAGCTTCAGTTTTATAAGTTACTTAAAGTCAAATACCTGTATATATTTCGAAATGATCTAACGATATATCATTCATCTGAATTGCAGAAGTATCCGCTTGAAGTTTATCATTCATACCTGTTCCACTACTTATTCATCCTAAGATGTTGCATGAAAATAAAATCAACAGAATGCCTGATGCCGATCATTTACCAATGTCAGTTCGAGAATCTTCCCTGGTCGGAAGTCGCTTTTAGTAAACAAGCATTGTCATATATTCAATATTTTCTATGATTTTCCGATCTTGGCAGCTTGCAAATTCATGAACGGGAAAGAATTTATTGTTACAGTACGCCCAGATCTAGCGCCACCTTAACATAACTTGCTAGACAGTAGCGAATTCTTCCTAAGACTCTGATTTAAGTCAATTAATTTCAAATTCTTGTACTCCTAAACTCTCTCCTGCCATACGCCGCAGGGCGGTTCTACTCGCGCATGTCGTGTGATTAGTTTCGAGAATAGGCGTGGTTATGTAAGGTCACTTCGCTTGGCCCGTAGGTTCTTCGACCAGTGCTCAAATCGCGGAATTCAAACAACTTCAAAGCATAACGCAGTACAGTCAATTCTGTTCGCCCAAGTAACATAACCTGGTATGTTCGTAAACAGGTCCCTAGCCACCGTTTATGGCGAACATTTGCAGGATTACAAAAAATAAATCAAAAAAAGATTATGTATTGGTAAAACGCTAGATAAGCCCATGGTATTTAGATGATTAATGTGAGCGCAAAATATCCGAAAGAAGTAATAATACAGTAAGAAATAAACTTGTTACCACCCAGTTCAATCCTAGACTAGATGTTGACCAGTGATGACACTACCTGCAGCTTACAGCCGGATCATGCATCAACATCGATAAATGCGATTCGCAGACATTATTAAGTCAAAGATTTTAAGCTAATTTAAGCGAAAACAGTTCGTGATGTTTCAAGTAATCATTGACATTGAAGTTGATCGCATCAATGTTCTCGTAGCTTTCCAGGTTGGGTAGTTTAATAAATAATTTGGTATAGTATACCTTCAGTTTAACCAAGTGTTTAAGATCATTCACCGATCTTATCAATGACTTTTTGAACCGTATAGTTACTATTTCATCGTTGAAATTGGTAATTTCACATTTGATGTATGATACCGGAGATTCTGATTTGGACAACAAGGGTGATGAATTCGATGAAAATGATGTGACAGAGCTATTGATATAGTTATATGGTGTACTCTGAAGTGTGGTATTATAGACACTGTTGGGTGTATTGGGGGTAGAGCTTGCAGAGCTGAACGAATAGTGCGATTTTGATGAAGATGATGACATAATTCGATTGTTCGTAGAAGGCTGGGCGAACTGTTGATAATGATTGAAAATGTTTTTGAGGGACTTGTTTCTTTGTGGTGGCCCACTATTGCTGTTCATTGAAGTAGAATGGCTGAGAGGCTGTTGTATTTCGCCTGGATCCTCTTTTTCAAGCGTCTCAGGTTCGAGTTTCTTATAATATTCCTTTGCCACATTCACAGAGTCTGGTAGAATCCTGCAGTTTATGGCATCGTTATCCATAACAGTCCCATATTTACCCATAGTGAACCCCGGAAGACCTTCATATAAAGGATCTAGCCAATCAATTAGTACATCGGACAACTGGAAATTACGATCGAGTATTAGCAGATTGATGTATGTATCTAAATCGTTGCACCGTTTCATCAACATTTTAATCTGTATCTCCTCAGCATTTTGCTCATTTCCCGTGTTACTTCTACTTGGAATTGGTTCAGGAAGTTTGGGCAATTTGACTTTATCAGGACAGTTAGCGTTGGACTTATTCAAGAGGGTCAATAAATTGAAGTGAAGGTTGTAAAAATCTTGATAGTACCGACAAACATACAACTGGGAATTATCTGATAAAACTACGTCCAAGCGATACCAATACCTTTGATTGTAAAGCAAGAAATTGGATATTAATACCGATATCGGATAAGCTTTATTGTTGATAGTCAATGGAGGTGCATCTGCTTGCTTCAATTGTAGATGGAGGTACGTCTGCTCATTTAGCAGGGTCAACTGATTTCTTTGCAGAGCGTTAGATTGCAACCAATCCAATGTAATGGGGTTTTTGGGGTCATTCACTGCAATATCTACGTAGAAAGCGGGAATTAAACCGGGCTCGATCACCTTATCGATCAATTTAACCAACAACCAACCATTTCCTGGACGGTCCATTAATTTCAAAACGTCTCCCTTAGCAATCGAGAGCTCATTGTGATTCTCAGCCTTGAACGAATACTTGGCTACCAAAATAATGTTTGATCTCAAGGTTGATTCT
The DNA here is from genome assembly GCA_030575035.1 of Suhomyces vadensis. Lineage (NCBI taxonomy): Eukaryota > Fungi > Ascomycota > Pichiomycetes > Serinales > Debaryomycetaceae > Suhomyces > Suhomyces vadensis. The sequence goes on along the minus strand of JAJMGK010000011.1, from coordinate 234,964 downwards.
ACTTGGTTCTTGATACTAGGATTCAGGATCTTAAGGGTTCTAATCGCTACTCCTGTCAAGTCTCCCTGGTCGTTGATTAAATTAATTGGCGAGCTGATAACTGGTCTCTTCGATGACGTCTTCATGCTGTACGGCTGTGTCAACTTGCAGGTCCAATATTCAATAGAATAACTTATGTAAACCGTTGTCAACAAATATAAATAATTTAAGTCTACTCGTCAAAGTTTTGACCTCCCGTCAACGTATAAAACAAAAAAAAACTACTAAAGTCAGGGGAACACGAGAGAACAAGCTAAAAAAACAACCTGCATTATAAGGTGTCACTGTACAGGAGTGATGTTTTTATTGGATGAGAGAATTCATGAGCATTCAAAGCCCCCAAATATCATTGGGTCTTTTGTAGAGTGTAACTGACCAAACTTTAAGAGGTGGAGCTTAGCATGTACCTGGAATTAGCCATATGATATTTCAAGGTGGTGGTATTTTTTTTGTTTACATATTCCCGCGTTTCTAGATAATCCAACCCGCATAGGAAAAAAATACTGGTGTTGTAAAAAATATTTTTGAATTCGCATCAAAACAAGCTGTTAGCGTATTTACGCATTGAACCACGCGTTTTTTTTTTACTTGTATATATCCTGAACCGATGCTTACAAACCATTCTCTTGGCTTATATAAGCGTAGCACTTGGTGAATTAGTAAAAATATTATTTCTTTGTAAACGCAATGTGTCTCCACTTATTTACGTAATGCATTGTTCCGTGATGAGAAATAGATCTAAAGAGGCGAGCACATGTAATAACTTATCTAGGTGTCGTCACAAGTTGTTACCCGGATGTCAGCAAAAATGTACGAAGCCAAGTAATTACTTATTCTATGCATTCCGGAGTTACTTGAGAAATATTATGGGTGTTTTAATCTTATAATGGTTATCTCTGCCTGTAGCTTGAAAAATTAGTGTTGTAAGCGCTTTGTATAATCTCAGAGGTAAATTTATTTTGGAAGTTTCATAATTGAATTTCAAGGCGAACACTATTGAGGATGTAATGCATAATCAATCCTTTCGAAAAGTAGGTTGCAGTGGCGATACCATGCTTTTCTTGTTGCTGTTCATATTCACCAGGTAATTTCTGGTAGATAGAAGCTTCGTCGTAACTGTACTGAAGAACTTGGCAGAAATATACTTTCGGTCACTCCGAATAAATCTTCTAACGCATTGGTTTCTAGTTTTATTCTTGTAACTGTAAGAGAAGTCCAGTCGCCGATTGCATCCTCGACATATTTCTACAGGATCGAATTTGATCACTATTGTTCTAAAGAAAACCTTTGTTCTTGCCATAAGCACCATGTTGTTACTAACAATTTCGTAATCTTTCAACAGATCAAGATCGGTTCTATAATATTGTCTAGCTCCTTGCGAGCAATAGATCGTTAACTACTGTTCTTCGCATTTACGATATTATAATGTTAGAAATTATAGTCAATCGCCTGTAGAAGAGGAAAATACTACATGAAAAAGTTTATACCTTTAATGGATAAATCTTGCCTAAAAATTTATCACATGGCTAATTTGTTTTTAATTGTATCCATCACGCGAACCAATAGCTAATATCATGGTAATAAATTACCCAAACTAACTCTGGATTATATAATGAGGGACTGATTGATCTCCTTTCGGCCATTTTTGCATTGTACCAAATGGTCTGTTGGTTCTGCTGGTATATCCGAAAGTCGGTATATGTATGAAGAAAAGAAAGGATAATTATAGTGAAAAATCTGAAAAATTTATATGCGATGGCATCGCCAAAAACAACATCACGTGATTAAACTGGCAATGACTCGCTTTTTGGAGAACGCCGTCTTACCTGAAACAGGAAGTTGTTAGGGCTCTGATTTCGGTACGTTACCGGTTCCTTTCGGAATCAAAAACATGAAAGTTTAAGCATTAAGGATTACATATGCTCGAAAAAACGGAGACTAAAGCCCGGATTAGCTAATTGGTTTAAAAATAGTCATTAAAATATCACAATTATAAAATATAGGAAGTCAATTGATCGTAAGTGTTAAAAATTAGTTCACGTTCTCCCGTAAAATGTTTATCTGTAAATCGCTTTTGGAGTTAATGTATATAATAATTTTAGTCAGAAATAATGTTCCAGGAGTAGAGTTATCCGAAATCTCACCCGTCCGACGCGCCAGGGGCAACCGGTTTGTAAACCATTCTTATTTTTCATACTTATTAATTCAGGAGTGAACCTCACCCCACTCAATTACATGGGTAATTGCATTAACAAGAGTTCAAAAAAAAAACACCTTACTACCTAAAATAACCAGAGTGTTAAGAATAAGCTTAACAAGGCACTGAGGCTTGAGGCGTTCGTTATGATACTTCAACGGAATAAGTAAATGCTTTTGTTAAAGACAAACAGGTAACAAGACAAGAGACAAGAGGCAAGAGACAAAAGACATTCAACGAGGAAATTATGGCTTAATTGAGTCTAATTCATACTATTATATGAAGCACTTCTTTTACACTGTTTGTAAACGACTTCGGTTAAACTTACAAATTAGCAGTGTATCGATGAGTTGAGCATCTCAAAACTATTGTCGATGGTCTTAAAAAACAATAGTGCGTAGCGTTATCCTCGGAATGATACATGCATCCTTATATTACTGCATTAAGTATATTTGCGCAGTCTAATGCCGCACTTGACGTAATTCTCGGCGTGTACGTGCTCAAATTCCCCACTGCATATTTAAGGTACCACCTGGTCCAGCGGCCCAAGGGAATGCCTTGGGATTTGCGGTATGTTATCAGTTATCTCTATAATAGCAGTTAGATTCTGTGGCTCAATAGATCTGTTTATGTGAAACAAACGCTGTTATTGGAGACAGGTCGTAGATATTCTGTAGTCAGTTTTACTAAATAGCATGTGTGTATCCTGTTGGCAATGACTAGCGTGCACATCATAGTGCGCGGTTTGGATCTCGTACTACTTACTACGCCCATGTATCAATTAAAATACCGTAACCGAGAAAAACCTCCCGAAACTCGAACGGCAATTAGCTGTTTAACGCCTCGGCTTATTAGGGACATTTTTGTCGCACCAAATCGGGTTGTAGCTGTAGATTCTATTATTTCTCAAGAAACTTTAACTGTAGTTTCACGGTATGTACTTGTGCCAGAGGCTAATGAACTGGAATGTTGTATTGTGGCACGCACATTTCAGTAATGATTTGCTGAACACTCTATTGATAACTATAACCGCAGACTTAATTAAACAACTACATTACGTGGGCTACAAACAATTCACAGTCCTAAAAGATCTTATAATCAAAAAATCATATAATTTAGATAATTTTATGTAGACTTGCTTGTTGGTTCTTACATTAGACCACCGAGCTCATCGTTTGGTTTGTCCGCTTTGTGCTTACATCATAATTCTTGCTATATAGTGCGTGCTTTTTTTAATATTTATTTTTATCTACATATGCCTCGGAGCTTGCATTATTTTTTAGGGATATAACCGATATCATACTGCGTGCTGCGCACTGGGGCCATGCCATAGGCTATATTAGGCTAGTTTGGGCAAAATTAGGGGAAGGTTCAGTCGACCATCTCATGTACTTGTTCTAATTTAAAAAGATTTATTTGTCATGCTATCTTTTGAGAAATCAGTTGATTTAAGCATTGTTTATCATGGTCGAGACGGAGAATTTTCTTTTTCTGTCGTGATATGCTATACCGATCAAAGTATCGATTTTTTATGGAAAAGTCAAATTTATGAGGCTTGAAAAAAATATTAATTTAAAAATTCAAAACCTCAACGGATTGTTAATATTTTTATCTTCATGCAATGTTATCTATTATCTTTGCATTTGTGTCACTTATTTCCAAAGCTTAAATTATTTCGTGTACTCCGAATCACCTATTAAATCCTCATGTAGCCTTTTAGCTTTCCTCAATTCTTTGTTCCTTTTTTAAATTTTAAACATTTGATATCACTTAGTGTTACTCAGATAATTATTTTGTTTTCGTGGTATTCCAGTATTAATTTTTTTTGTTACTCCTCTCTCTTATAAATTATTTTTTAATTTTTCAATTAAAATAAACTCCACTTAATCACCTTAGTAGTACATACAAAACCCAAAGGTTTTCTCATAAAATTTTTTCAAGGGTTTGGATAAGAAGTAGTTAAACACTTTTGATTCTTGGGTTTTTCATTTGGGTTATTGGAAACTATTGATATTCTATCGTATTGGATACAAAATTCAAACAATTAATTTTTACCTCAGTCTGAGTGTATATGTACAATTATTTTTTATTTTTTGGGGATTTGATCATATAGAAATCGGCCAATTCAATTTCAATTCCATTTTGATTCAAATTCTGGTTGAAGTTTTAGTTACAATATTCGTCTACTTCAACTCATACCGAAAATTGAATTCTAATTCCAATATTAGTTCCAATTCCATTGCATCTACCACCCATATTATTCAATTTCTAGTACAATAAGTCTGATTTTTTGATTAACTTAAGATCTTGTCTAGCCTGTCATTAAAATCATTATCAATTATTAACAATTATTAACAATTATCAATTCTCCTCGTCGCTCATTTACTATCAATTTCCTTTCTGCATCTAAAATTTGGATGCAACTTTTCTTTAAAATTATAAAAATTAAATTTACTTCTTATCAACATGGCAAATTCTGTGGTCAATTCTCCTAACTCCACATTCGAAACTGAGGATACAATCAAATTGAACAGTTCCATTATATCTTCAACCTCAACTTCCAACTTCCATAACAGTATGGTAAGCCATAACATCAATGATCAATTTTATCAATTTGATAATTCAATGATCAATGCCCCGTTCAATCCATTACCTCCACCACCAATTAGTATTAATCATCATTCTTCGTTTTCCAACAACAAGCCCAATGGCAGCTCCAACAATTTCAATTCGTCTACAAGAACCTCTTCTGATTCTAGCAATAATACTCAAGAGTTTGCTAGCACTGGTACGATAGGCCCAAATACAACAACCTCCGACTATTTCAATGCTAACGAATACAGTATTCCAAACTCTTCTCATTACTCCATATTCTCTAATCAACAAGCAATGAACTCTACCAATTCATTTCATAATGAATCCCAAAACCAATCTCAGCAAATATTCAAACTCAACATGGATTCTACTTCGGATATCTTAAATGACTATTCAATTTCGAACTCTCAAAATGCTGATTTGATGTACAACTTAACAGAATTTGAACTAGGAAATCCATCCCTTGAGTCAATTCCCGATTCAATGTTACATCACGGCCAAATTTACTCAGGAGCAACTAGTCTGGGCCTAAGTCAAAGCTTGACTAACCCAACCAATCAAACAACCTCAATATTTAACGACTCAAACGTTCTAAATTATGCATTACCAAGTTATAATTCTACAAATGATATAACTCAATACCCCTATACTCCAACCATTAGCGACGCTTATACTCCAACGGTGTCAGATACTTCCAGTTACACTCCAAACTCTTCAAGTAACAATAATCCAACCACAACCACAACTAATAATGTTGATATGTCAACTGAAGACTTCTCAATCAGAGCTCCTGTTCCTTTGCTGTTCAAAAGTCAATCCTATTCCAATTCTTCCCCAAATCTTGGAACGCACAAAATCACCAAAAAGCCTTCAATTGCTAGAATGAACAGTAACTCTGCATTGAACAATAAGAAAAGCTTGGTTATCTCCACTCAAATTTCAAACTCCAGCAATAACACTCCTCTCAGTGAATCTTCTCCTCAAATGCTTGGAATTTCTCCTCTCTGTAACAAGTATAAGGGATTAGATATTTACCACCAGCCATCACCAATATCAACTAGATCGGTTTCTAACGCTTCAAATTGTTCTAATGCTTCAAGTACTTCAACAAATACACCAAACAAGTCATTAATGCCTCCGTTGAATATTTTCCGTCACAACTCTGACACTAGCTCAGGGTCCAATTACTATGATACTCCAAGAAGAAAAACTTATCCAAACCTCAATGACATATCAGGGTCTAAAAATAGAAAACAAGCCACGAGAAAAACTTCCAAAGGGGCACTTATAATCGATTCAAATCAATCAAGTAACAATGCTGGTTTGATCAATTCCCACGAAGTGTCGTCTGAAGGCAAGCCTAAAAAGTATACGCGGAGAAGACTTCTTCCCAGATCTAAAAATGGATGTTGGATTTGTCGTATCAAGCACTTAAAATGCGATGAGATGAGACCTGTATGTACCAGTTGTTCTAAGTTTGGGATCGACTGTGATTATTCCCCAACAAAGCCAGGTTACGTGACCGATAAAAATTTGAGAAAGGAAAAGTTATTGAGTATTTCTATGGTTCGTAAGCATAAGCAGAAGACAGTTGGCGGACTCAAAATCGACGATGACGATGAAGATTTTCACCAATCTGCTATTCATTAGCTTATAACACAACATTAATAACATAATTGTTTTGTTAGTTATTGATGGCTGCGAAAAATTCGGACCAAAAATATTTGGGTGCAAAAATTCTTATTTCCTAATCGGGACGGAATTTCAGGTGAGTTTTGGTTCCAAGTTGGAATCATCGAAATATATGTATACATGTATATTATATTTATGTATGATTCGGTGATTTCTGGAACGCAGTTAAAACTACCTGTGTTTCATCCCAAGTTGTATGGAGCATGGGTTAATTTCTTTAGATATCAATGTAACTTTCAGACAAAATTTGGGACCACTAAGTGGTAAATCCCAATTCACGGTTAGAGTCCGACTTAGTAACAGATTTGTGGTACATTTCCAGACAGTTTCTAACACGACTGAGCCTTTTGAAATCCTTGTTGATATTTTGTTTTTATATATATTTATTTCTTCGTGAGTTATTGGGTGCTGGCACTTTTTTTTGCCAGTTCTCTCCTTTTTCTTTATAGTGCTATGAATATCATTCCATCAAATTAAAATTGTTGAGTTCAAAAATTTAAAATTGACAGTCTTCAAAGAAGTATTTATATAGTGAGTAACCAAGGTAAGATGCATCTCGAATTAAGCGAGTGTGTTGGCACCTATCTTAGTTAAGGTTCTATTTTGATATTTTAACGGAATGATGCATGTCCAGGCAAGACGTAACAAAATTAGTTTAAAAATATCACAGAAAGATCTAACAATTGTATCGTCTAACAAAAAGATCGTGAAGAATTTCACTTCGATGCCGCACAGGGTTTGGGATCTTGGGGTACGGACGATGGCGAAAGACGCTGCGGTCATGCCATACTCGACCCCTTTTAAAATTATTGAATTTAAATTATCGAATTCAAAATATTGGTTAGAATTAAAGAGATCTAGTAATCGAGTTGCCTGCTAAATTCTTCTAGGCCTAGTCATATAGCCTCCTCCATTCCCTCCTAAATCATTTCGCGTAGTTCAAACTCGCGAAACGGTTCGAAATTAAGCGGTCGCAGGTTGCTGCATTTTTATTTTTGGCAGTGCTCGACAAGGTATGCAATTGCACCAGAGATGTGCAACTTTCCGGTTCTCAATTGTTTCATTTCGTCGACTACACCTTGCGAAAACAATTATGCGCTATTGTTTCATATTCAAAACAGTAATCAACAGAATAAGACTCTATAATAAATTTGTATCCAAGTCCCCTTATTCGTGTAATCCAGACAAGCTTATTGTTCTCAGAAAAACCGTAGGGTTTTGTGTATTCGGCTTGATGACCGATGCTGCAGGATGCAAATTTGCTTTCAATTCCATGGAATTTCTACAGTGACGAGTAAACCTAGAATGTTGGTATCTTTCGCAATAGGTAATCTAGAAAAAGTTGAAATTTGTGAAATTATTGCAAACTTGGGTTGCGTTCGACAATTTTCTCTCTTCAACTTTGATTAGACTCGCTTCTTGACGAGAATAATGTCTTCCATGCAAATCGACTAAATCTTTAAAGTTAATTCATTGTAGAGTCAAAATATCGTGTTGTTAATACACCGTCAAAATTAGAATATTATCTATATAGTTTTAAATTAGAATGGCTCTAATTTCTTTGCAAGCCTCTTTCGTTTAATTACTCCCATTCACTTACGATTAACCGTTTTCTTAATATAATTTCGTGCTCTGTGATTGATAGCATGCTTAAATCTCCATCTTCTAAATCGTAGTTATCGAGTCCCTGGTTGTATTCTACCATTGAGATCAAATCTCCTTCGAATCCAACCCATGGTCCGTGTAATGGATCCACCAAATATGGATACGTGTAGTCAGTGAATTGCTCTCTTTCTTCATCAACAGTAGATGTTCTTCTTCTTGGTGCATTACCTCTTGAATAACTTATCGACTGACTTCCGGCAAGTAACACCGAAGATTCGTCAAGAAACAGTTCACTGTCAAATTCAGTCCCTACTGGTGTAACAATGCCTCCATCTTCGTCATTTGCAATGATCAGCAGTCTGTCATCGTCAAATTCTTTATCGAAATTGTACGGGTTTTGAATAGCTCTTAAAGCAATGAAGCTGTTCAATGGTAAGTAGTATTTTTCAAAGTTCCATATTATAAAAGCAGTTACGAGAATTAAGGGAGAACACAAAGCACCAAGCAAGATGGCACCCTCCAATGCCAATGTTCCACACATAAATAGCTGAAAGATCAATATACCAAGGATGAGTCTTCGGAAGATCATGGGCCACACTTTTCCAGTCGAATGTGGTGGGTGAACAAAATTGTACACTAACTGGTACTTATATACAAAGAATCCCAACACGAAATATACCAAGCCACTGGTCACGATTTTGGTAGACACCACTGAGTAGATTAATATTATGATAAATATCATGATGTGCTGTGGCAAATGAATACCAAAGTCAAAGATCTGAGGAGTGTAATAGTAGCTTCTATAGTCTCGAGGAGTCTTTAAAAACATCGACGAAAGCAAAAAGTACTTGCCAAAGATGTTCAAGATAAGGAAATCACTGATTTGAAGCAATTTTACTGGAAACATAGCAAGGCCCTGCAAGAGAATTAAGTCAACATAAAACAAAGACAATTTTTTTAATGACCTGGCCAACTGGTAAGCAATTTTGGTGGTATCACTGATGTAGGATATATAGTCCCAGATAGTACCGGTAATCATAAACACCAAAAACAAGTTAAAAAATATGAAAAAGAAGTTTTTCAGCAATGTTGACAACTCAATATCGCTATTAGAAGAATAACCCTGGTGCTTGGACAAATACTTGTAGAAATAAGGCAACAGGATATTCAATAACGAGAACAACAATGGAGGTAAAATACCTGTGACGAACGTGGTTAACCATTTGGACTGGCTGATTACATCTGCTAAGGCAGGCCATAACTTCTTGATTGTTTTAAGATCCAACAAGGTTGTCAATGGCGTAACCAAGAACACAATAAAGGCATAACTCAAAATAATTATAAACGTTATCAAGTAAGACTTCACCAATTTCTGGTAGTACGATAGCTTAAAGTTCTCCCACTTGATATCTTTGGGAGCTGGAGCCAAGTTGACAATCAACTTGTACACTCGAGGATCCAACACAGTCTGGGCCGCCATTTGGGCCGAAGCGACCGAGTCCATGGTGATAAAAGCACTTGAGACCTGTTTGAATTCAGGGTTAGAATTGATGTCAATGGTGGAAGTAGCATCGAATTTACTCTGGATATCTTTAATCTGAGAGTTTATCTCCACCAAGGACTTGGATAGCTCTGTAATTTGCTTCTTGAGCTTTTTTGCGATATTGGGAGAATTGATGCCTTCGCCAAGCCTGGGTAAAACTGACGGGGTTTTGGCCTGATTGTAGATGTCGATGTCGAGTTTGTGGTGAGACGCGTACTTGTCTTCTAAGATTCTGATCAAGTAAGATCTCTTTTTGAACAATTGTTCTAGCGGAGTCCAGTCATAGATGAGTTTGACGTCCATGACTTTACCAATTCCTAAACCCTCTATGAAGTCCTTTAATACCTGAGGATCGTTGCGGTTCAAGAGTTTTTTGGGGATTCCATCCAAGCGGATAGTTCTATCCGTAATAGAGTTCTGAGAAGCCAAGTACTTCTGTCTAGTTTTCAAGACTTCTTTGGTGAATCTGAAGAGATTGAAGTAGACTATAATGGAGAAGAGATAGGTAAAGACAGGATACACCCACAAGTATGAAGGGAAGTCTTCATTGAAATCAGGAGGTGAACCAGAAATGGGTCTGAAATAGGAGTCAGAACCTACTCCAGAACCTACGCCATATCCAGATCCAGATCCAGACATGGGAGGGGGCTCCGTATAGATGTATATGGACCGAACTATTGACCAAGTTATATTATCCTTATCGTAATTTCCAGTGTAGTAGTATCTAATTGGACTCAATATGAATATCGCCATCAAAGCTAGACTTAAAAAGATCTTGATACCCATTTTGAAAAAGGCCAAAAACACGTAGGCATCGAGACCAGAGTAACTAAGAATCTCTTCATCTGTAATTGAATAAATAACAGACATCCAGCCAAAGTACTCTGCAGGCAAAGGTTTCAACAAAGCACTTGAGCTTCTTCGAAGCGTCCGAACGGCATAGATGTGGGGCCATCTATAGCGTAAGATACAAAATAGTATAAGTGACGACAAACCGGTGGTTAGACAGATGACCAATTGAGTAGTGAACACCCGTTGTTGACCTCTGATAATGATGGCATCAGGAGGTGGATCATCTAACATTGAAGACCAAGACATCGTTTGATGGTCTAGTACTGGCGGCCTGTTTGAGGTGAGTTGATCGTCTACGATAGCGAGACGAGCGAAATGATGGCGGGAGGAGAGCGAGAAGAATTGGAGGAACGAGAAAAGGGTAGTACTGGAAAAACTGTAGGTAGGAAGCTGTATGAGTAGGATAAGAACAATACACTAGAGACAAGGGTACGATGGGTCCGCAGTAGGAACCACAGAGATGGATAGGCTGGATGTAGCACGTTCACAGAGGTGTTGTAGGATATCACTGGCTATTTGGGTTCGCGGCGTGGGTCGCTACGATGTGGTTCGCGGCGCGGGTTCTGTCACTACGATCTGCCTAAGGGAGCGAACTACGATTCTACTGCACCAACGAGCAGCCTGTGCTGGATCTGGCGTTATGTACCGTGTTGCATGCGTGCTGCCAATCACTAAGTACTGCTTTCACAAACCCTATTCACGCCCGTATGTAGTATGTTGATGTTCGACTATCTTGCTCATTTCTTGTTTACTTCTCTTTCGTCTGTCCTAGTTGCTTGTTCTCGTTATCGCACTTCCGCACTGTTTGTTTTCTACCTTACTAGTTTCGATAGGTTTCACTAGCTTGTGCTCATTAGCCCATTCTAAACCCACCTTCAACCCACTCTCAGTTCTCTCAACGTCACTTTTTTCACTCAACCTCATTCATAACTCTACATCACTTGTTTCACTCACTGCCACACTACTACACTACTACACACCTAAATACATCCGTCCCCATTCCTCACCTCCCGTATGCCAATCTTGTGTTGTAGAAATCCACGTGACCCGGACGACGTCGAAAAAAAACACCTTTTCTGCAACCACCATACTAACATCAGGCAGTACAGGGGGTCTACAATGAGTGATATATATGTGGTAATTCATATTGCTACTACATGCGACGATTCAACGACATATATTACCAAAGATGCAACCGAATTAATCGAGTTCGCCTGGGCCGCCGTGGACGCCAGCACTCTCTCCGCCGTCTACCACGAGTCGACTTTGGTGAGACCTGTCAACACGCCCATTACTCCATACTGTCTGCAACTTCATAGAATCACCTGGGAGCATGTCAGAAACGCCGGGTCTTTCAAAGACGCCATAACAAAGTTCGATAATTATGTCCAGGACAACATCATTCTGAAAAACTTGGACTTTTCGTTGGTGACTTTCGACGTAACATCACTCAGAATGCAATTGCCACGAGAAGCCAGAGACAAATCGGTGGTATTGCCTCCGTATTTGCAGCATCCTAGAGTTTTTGACTTGCAGAGTGAGTACAAGAAGTGGCAAAAGTCCCACCCCGAGGCCTTGTCGTATACGGCCTCGTCTTTGTCCAACATCGTCACGGCCTTGGAGGTCGAGGTGGAAAACATGGACGACATCGTATGCTCACCGTCCTCTTCTTCTTCCACGCCTCCACCACCAGCTTCGCTACTGGCAGCCCCTGCAGAACAAGCCGTGGCGGATCACGAACCTTCGCCCAAGCCAGAACCATTAGTGGAGCCAAAAACTGTGCCCACCGTGAACTTGTACAGCAAGCTATTGATCCAGTTGGCCAAGAAATCGTTGCCGTTGAACGACCACTCTACGGTGTTGATCAAGCCCTACGACTCGGCCCAAGATGTACGGGTCTTTTTGGCTGAAAGGTCCAAGATCTTGTATCTTTCGAACTTGCCTGCAGACACTACCCAATCAGAGCTCGAGTCTTGGTTCACTCAGTTTGGTGGAAGGCCGATTGCGTTCTGGACCCTCAAAAACACTGATGACAAAACCAACATTACCTCTATTTCCAAAAGAAGAGGAATAGCAGGATTTGCCGTTTTTGCGACCCACGAAGAAGCCACCGAGTCTTTATCGATGAATGGTAGATCGCTCAACGACAGGGCTATCGAAGTCCAAGCGTCATCCACGAGAGTATTGGACAAGGCTAGCGACTTGTTGACGCCATTCCCTCAGTCGAAAAACCGTCCTAGACCTGGTGACTGGACCTGTCCATCTTGTGGATTCTCCAATTTTCAAAGAAGAACCCACTGCTTCCGGTGCTCATTTCCTGCCTCTAGTGCAGTGGCGATTCAGGAGTCCATGTATTCCAACACCGGTAACAACCGTCGCAACAACAGCACCAGCAACTCGGGCCCTGTTTCCGCCAACTCTGCTGCCAACTCCACCTCTTCTAGCGGCATTAATGACAAGATTGCCATGAACTCCAGCATAGTCAATGCCGCCGCGGTGCTCAAGTCCAACTCCTACAACAACTCTAATTACAATGACAATAACCTGCTGTACTCGCAAGGCAATTTGAACAACCACAATTCTGGGAGCGATCACCATTCATCCAACTCCAACAATCACAACAGGTCGCATTATGGCAACAATGTTCCGTTTAGAGCCGGCGATTGGAAGTGTGAAGTCTGTGTGTACCACAACTTTGCCAAAAACTTGTGCTGTTTAAAGTGTGGGGCAGCCAAACCGATCATGAACGTCAATTCACACCAGAATAACAACATTCATTCGGTAAACTCGACGGCCGCGGCCATAGCTGCTGCCACCGCCAGTGGCCAGCCTCTCAACCTAAGCAATGGATTCATGGGAATACAGCAGCCCCAACCACACCACGCTTCATACGGCCAGTCGGTTTCTAACCAGCAGTCGCGTAACAATTCGGTGAGTTCGGCCAGCAGTCACTACACTAATGGTAATGGCAATCAAAAGTATTATAACAGCACCAACTTAAGAGGCAGTAGTGGAGGTACACCGCAACCCATCATGCCGCAACAGCTCATGATGATGCAGCATCACAACCAACAGTCACAGCACCAATCACAACAACAGCATCAGCAGCAAAAGCACATGCAGTACCAGCAGCCTCAGCAACAGCAGCAAAAGTTTTCACAGTCGGTGCACAGTTCTCCCGGGTTGTATGCGACATATTCCAACCCCAACAGTGTAAACCAGGCATACTACGGTCCTATGTCGTCTTACAACTCTCAGGCAGGAACAGGAAACCATGGGTCTAATTCAGGTACTAATGGGTTACAAGATAACTCATTTCTTTCTAGTCAAATGAATTCTTTAAGTTTGAATAATTGATGCATTCTTCTGGTTTTAATTTTGTCTTTATGTTTAACTTTACCGTTTTTTTATTATTTAAGTGTTTGATTAGTTTTTATTGTCGAGTCTTGGTATAGGAGGTAAGAGGAGTATTTGTTATAGAGCTCAGAAGTGTTCTAGTTATGGTTAATTGTGTAAAAGTTATTGTTTTTCTATTTCGTGATTATATAATATAGAATTGAATATCGTAGAGGCATATATAGTAGACGAAGTAAATGAGAACTTTGACATTATATGTAAGAACTTAGAGCTTGCAAGTATGTAGGTGCAAGCTCTGGTGGGCACTAAAAGCATTTCTTTGGCACAGGGACCCTTTTGGGTGCAAAAAACAAGACGGATTAATTATCCGTATATCAATCATCTTTAATGAAAGAATGAACTAGCAGATAAGATACAATGGTTCACGGTTAGCATAGCTTGATAAAATTCAATTAGTACTTAAGGATATTTAAACGCAGTCTAACTTACGTGGTGGTCAACTTCCACATGGGATCACTGGAGCAGACAAACAAACAGTCTTGTGAACACAGCAGTGTAATATAAATTAGCTGATCGAGAAGTGGATCAGTTGTCGGTTTACGGCACTCACCGACCGATATCAGTAGTCGTCGTGGCTTGAATTATGGGTGCAAAGGGCTCCAACTCAGTTTACGGTATTCGACTTATAAAGTCCTAGATTAAACAAAACGATACACGGTATACTTCACTACTTGCATTTAACTGATGCAACTTAAGCCTTAATTTGGTAGCACCCAGACGTGATAATTCTCACAGGTCAGACTCCTGCCCTCCATAGCAGTTAAAAATGGAGTTACATGTGTGTTCTACTAGACGGCTCAGTTACGGAAATTTCTAGGTGTTTTCAATAATTCATGAAAAGTTGTCAATTTCTTCTAGATTCTACAAGCATAGACCAATAGTAACCATCTCTATTCCTTGTCCAATGCCTCGCCAGTCAATGCCTCGTAGTCCATTCCTCGCTATTCTAATCGTCCCTAAATTTTCCTCGCACAACTTTTCGCGTCCACTTAAAGCGACACGTAAAAACATCCACAATAATATCAACACCTTTACAACTTGACCTCAAAGCAAAGTTTCAAAATGGGAGACAAATACTCAGTCATCTTACCTACTTACAATGAAAGAAGAAATTTGCCAATTTTGATCTACTTGTTGGCCAAAACCTTCAAGGAAGAAAAATTGGACTGGGAAGTCGTTATAGTTGACGACGCTTCACCAGATGGAACCCAAGAAATCGCCAAAAAGTTGATTGATGTATTTGGTTCTGAACATATCCAGTTAAGACCTCGTGCTGGTAAATTAGGTTTGGGTACTGCTTATGTTCACGGTTTGAATTACGTGACTGGTAACTACGTTATCATCATGGATGCCGATTTCTCCCACCATCCCGAAGCAATTCCACAATTTATTGCCAAACAAAAGACAGAGAACTTTGACATTGTTACTGGTACTAGATATGCTGGCAATGGCGGTGTTTTTGGCTGGGATTTGAAGAGAAAGTTGGTTTCCAGAGGTGCCAATTTCTTGGCTGCCACCGTGTTGAGACCAAACGTGTCCGACTTGACGGGATCGTTTAGATTGTACAAGAAGGAGGTGTTGGCCAAAATCATCGATGTCACCAAGTCCAAGGGTTACGTGTTCCAGATGGAAATGATGGTCAGAGCCAGATCCTTGAAGTTCTCCGTTGGTGAGGTTCCAATCAGTTTTGTCGACAGATTGTATGGAGAATCCAAGTTGGGAGGCGACGAGATCGTCGGCTACTTGAAGGGTGTATGGTCGTTGTTCACCTCTGTCTAGATCAATAAACGTCAATTATTACGTAAGCGGTACCAGTTGGTGGCTCGCGCAACCAAGTAGAAGTAGACAGTCAGCGCAGGATACAAGAAGTAGAGGGCACGGCAGCGGCAGTATGGCGAAGGACACGTATCTCAGGAAGATTCTCGGCAGTGAGCGCCTTGAAAGAATCAGGAGCACCAAAATTCTCATGGTGGGTGCCGGGGGCATCGGATGTGAGCTCCTCAAAGATTTGGTATTGAGTGGGTATGGCGAGATCCATATAGTCGATTTGGACACCATTACGCTATCCAACTTGAACCGTCAGTTCTTGTTCAGACATCACGATATAGATAAGTCTAAGTCTTTGACGGTAGCACAAGCAGTGCAAACTTTCAACTACTTCGATGCCCAACTCGTGCCCCACCATGGCAACATCATGGACACCAAACAGTTTCCAATTCAGTGGTGGGACCAGTTCAGTTTTGTATTCAACGCCTTAGACAACTTAGAAGCCAGAAGATACGTCAACAAAATGTGCATTTTCCTCAAGAAACCGCTCATGGAAAGTGGAACCACTGGCTTCGACGGCCAGATCCAACCCATTTACCCATACTACAGTGAATGCTTCGACTGCCAAGCCAAAGTAACTCCCAAGACGTTTCCGGTGTGCACCATTAGATCTACACCGTCTCAACCGGTGCACTGTATTACGTGGGCCAAAGAGTTCTTGTTCCACCAGTTGTTCGACGAAGCTGATGGGTTGTCGACATTGAACGATGCGGCCAAAATCAGCAGTGAAACAGAAGATAAACAGGAAATAGAAAACATGACGAAAGAGGTCAACGAGTTGGTGGATCTTCGCAACCTTATCATCTCGTCAGACTCCAACACTTTGTTCAACGAGTTGGTGCAGAAAATCTTCAAGATTGACGTGGAAAGGTTGTTGCTCATTGAAACATTGTGGAAGTCGCGAACCAAGCCCACTCCATTGGACTTGGCCGAATTTAAAGAACCTTTGGACGAAATCTTGATCAGCAAGGACTCCGTTAAGTCGATATTTTCCAACGAAACCAAAATATGGACCACCACCGAGAACTTGGTGGTATTGTACGAGTCCAGTAAGGCTCTTCAGTCTAGACTTAAATCGGGGTCCGAATCTTTTGTAGCATTTGACAAGGACGACGAAGACACGCTTGACTTTGTGACGGCCGCAGCCAATCTTAGATCGATTATCTTCAATATTGACGTCAAGTCCAAGTTTGATATCAAGCAGATTGCCGGAAACATTATCCCTGCTATCGCTACCACCAATGCGATAATTTCCGGATTTTCCAGTATCAGCGGGACCAACTACTTTAAGTACGAGCCGTCTTCCGACTTTAGTCGGATCTACAACGAATCGTCGTCCGTATTTATCAGTATCAAACCCAACAAATACATCACATCTGCATCTTTGGTAGAACCCAACGAAGACTGTGCTACGTCGGGTATTCCTCGAGGACTTCTCAGGATTACGGCCCAGGAAGTGGCCACCAACACTTTGGGCTGGCTCGTGGAATTGTTGGCAAACCTGTTTGGCTACGACGAAGAAGGAATTGCCATAATCTTAGGAAAGTCTCGTTTGATATATGACGTCGATTTTGACGACAACGCCGAGAAGAAGCTTGGAGAAATTGCCGGTTTCAACGATGGAGAGTTGTTGCTTGTACAGGACGACACGGACGAGATCGAGAGCTTGGAATTGTATATTACGGTGGTTGAAGACAGCACCGAGCATTTGCCTGGTATAAAGGTGGGGCCCAAGAAAGTCCCAGTAGGAAATAACAGTGATGAAACCTCTGATGCCATTGTAGTGGATGAGGAAGAGGACTTGGTGGAGCTTACTGAGCTGTTGCCGAAGAAGAGAAAGATTGAGTAATCCGAGAAGGCCATGTGAACAATCTACTACAATATCACAGTAAATGTTTAAATAGCTAAAACTCCTAATGAATATTGTAATATTATTATTATACAAACATCCTAGCACTCTAACAGAAATACCACGACTACGGTTAACTGTAATACTGAAACCCGACTACTATATATGGGCAACATGAACCAACGAGATGCAGATTTTGGATCACAGAGAATATGAAACTATGAATTGACAACCGAGTACTACAAATCCAAACAAAACTCCTTCTATCAAAGAATGCCGTAGCCCCTGTACGCAGTAAGAAGAATGGCTACGGTGGAATTGCAAGACCACGATAAAAATATGTCAAAATAACTCCTGTGTATTTACAACTGCATCGAATTTTGCTCAAATGAAGTCTACTATAGCGTAGACACGGTGCAAAGTAGTCATACGACTCTATTTTCAAACCACAGGTATCCTCCAGTACAACTACCCTGAACACTTTGGCCGTCACTTTGCGCAACCGCAGTCTGGGCCTTATTGCCTTTTTGGCCCTTCGTCTTTCGCCTTTTTGCACCCTCCGCGACAACACTACGCCAGATTGAGCATGACCCACCGCCCCCACCATCCGCCAGGCCCACCAAGTGCTAGCATCAACACACCCTTGCAGCAGCCACCCAACACGCACACACCAGCACCAATAAAACCACCCCTGCTGGTCCCACCCCCTCCCTTCCATCCTCTCCATCGTCTACCGCTTACATAAGCAGACCGCGCTATGTTCAACAATATTTAAAGGAAGCTGATCTGGCAGCGCTGACATTTCTTCTTTTTATAAACAACATGTCGTGGCAAGCATACACCGATAACTTAGTCGCAACCGGCAAAATCGACAAGGCCGCCTTATATTCGCGTGCTGGTGATTCATTGTGGGCACAATCGTCCAATTTCGAATTGCAAGGCCCCGAAATCACCAACATTGCTCAGGGTTACGACGATGCTTCCAACTTACAATCCCACGGTTTACACGTCCAAGGTCAAAAATACTTTTTGTTAAGAGCAGACGACAGATCTATCTACGGTAAGCACGATGCTGAAGGTGTGGTTGCTGTTAGATCCAAACAAGCCATTTTGATCGCTCACTACCCTGCTGGTGTGGTTGCTGGTGAAGCTACCACCGTGGTCGAGAAATTGGCTGACTACTTGATCAGTGTTGGTTACTAGATATTTTATTCAAGTCAATTAATATATAACTAAGTAGCAATTATAATTTATAAACTTTTTCATCAACTCCCGCCATAGCCTTTGGATTACGAGTGGCAATTCCAACAGGATGAATCAAGGCACTGTCGATGTCCCAAACCCCTTCCTTGTAGTAAACATCCTTTTTCAAAAACTCAACCACTTCTTCTCTGGAATTGGATACAACGTGCAAGCTGCTTCCGGCAAATTGAGTTCTTGCATCATCCTTGTAAATAGCTCCAGCTGAAGTAATAATTCCAGATGAAACTGCAGCTGGGATGTTTTGGACGTGGACGTCTCTAAATTTTCCACGGTCGGCACCGGGTTTGTCGAAAATAACTACGTTGTATTCTTGAGCCATTGCTTTACTGCTGAAACTTCGGAGTGGCGATCTGACCGCTTTAAGTACTGGTCTCATTGCGGTGTTGACTATGGCGAGGTGGCGATTTATAAGCACGAGCGCACGTGATATACATTAACAGTCCCCTTAAGAATCAAGCCACGGTTGGGCCCACTGGAGGGATACGATCCACGGTCTAAGGTCTACACCAGAAAGCGGTTGCTAGAATAAGTTTATTAAATACTACACAGTATTAAGGCCACCGGCCAGAATGGCAGACGTCCAAGTCATAGAATCAGCACTTCAGGTTGAAAGTCTTGCTGCTCTATGATGATGCAATGCAATCGATAACCGCCCGGTAAAATAGAACCTGGCTGGTTGAGGTTTTTTTTCGTGTGTTTATGTGTGGCTGAGTCACAATTTAAGCACGGTTGGTGTCAAGAGGAGCATAGACGGGGATTCTTTCCTTTCTTGGTCCTAACTGGTCGGTCTTGATACCACTGCCGAACTGAGCACCGTATGGGGAATGACTGGCAATTAAAACATTAGGAATAGCCGAGGTGTCAGTGATTCTTCTGTATTGCTTTTGACCTATGCCTCCTTTATCTCTAATAAGTCCTTTGATGAATGATGTCTTGTATCTCTTCAAGTAGTTTTCATTTCTGGCATGTTGACGTTCTCCACTGCCTTCCTCGTTGTATAATTGTGTTGAAAACAATGGTTTGTCAGTGGTTTCGTGGTTTTTGTATACTAAGAGGGCGCCAGCCAATGCAGCAATTCCGAAAACTTTGGTGACATTAATTTCAATAGGCTTGGCGTCGTTTACTTTGTGATGGGCATCCAGCGAATTAAATCTTCTGGCACTTTGTTGTATCGAACGAATACCACTATTCTTTGCTCTAACAAACATGTTGCTTGACCTTTAGTTGTATACTCTGAGTTCGTTTGAGTTTCCATCTTTTCATTTGACCAAAAAAAGGTGCAAGTGGCACAAAACCATTGGCCAATAAAATGAGACTGATTTGTGTGGTCACGAGACTGTGCACGTGTAAACATCTGTTCTAGTTATAGTCCACGTATGGCAGGGTGTACCGCAATGGCAAGCCACATGCATCGAGTATTCTCTTGTAATGAGACTCGTATAAGTGTCAATCTTTGCCTGCAAGTAAACTAAACTCTGTTCTATGTTGCTTCTCTGGCTTGCTAACAGCCAAACATCCAGGCTGAAGGAAAGTTGGAATGTGAGGTGCGGATTTTGCACCCATGCGGAAATAGCAGAATAGCAGGCGAATACCCTGAAAAGTACAGAGGTGTGCCAATGAAATAGATAAGACAATAAAATGCGAAATTTGTCCGGTGAAGCCCTTAGACTGCCTTTTGAAAACAGAGCGATTCAGTTTGATGAAAACAGTGTGATGAGCCAAGACTCCAATTGGAAAATTATTCACGAATTTTTGGGCCTCTGAGCCAACCTAATTCCAATACAAAACCGAGATTCCTCTGACTCAAGTTAGTCTGCAAATGACACACACTCTCAACCTCTGCGCACCCCACTCCAAGTCCCACCAGTCTACTTTTCAGGTCTTTCTATATTATTATTCAACTTCCCGCCACTTTCGTCGTTCTTGCGTCCGTGAGTGAAAAATTCTACGTTTGATTAAGCAATAAATGAATTAATGTATTAATAATTATGAATATATATGTTAAATGAATGTGATCCAATGATCGGGTATAAAGAGTGATGAGGATCAATGGAAATGAATATGCAATATCGTAAGTTAAGACCGGCTTCTATTCATGGTTTCAGTCTAATTCCATCTTGAGGATGTCCAGATGGATTGTTGTTGAATTCTGTTCAGTAATGATGGTATTTGATTGGAAGACTTATGTGCCATTCCCTTTGGACCATTCTGTGAAAATCTAGTGACGATAAATTCTGATGCTAATAAAAATGCTGGTGTAAGCAAGAATAATCCTCCATTGGTAAATGGTTTCATGATAACTGAGCCTGTCAAGTTATTTGATATACAAAAAGGTTTTTCGTGCTTGGTATTAAGGTTCAACTTTTCAGTTTCTTGATGACTTTCTTCAACCTATATACTATTTTTTTTACCAGATAAGCAACTATATTTAATTTGCCTGGAAATGAGTAATCTGAAATTGCTTCAGTAAAAATTTGATGCAATCTTGGCTCCGATGCAAAGCCGCCTTTGATCCGGAAATTCACGGGTCCGCCTCGTCCCCGCGTTTCGCTTCCAAACTGAAGTACACAAAAAAAAAGTAACGATTTAATATTTATTAAGAGATTTCTTACAATAAATACACATGTATAATCAATAGAATCTGAGGTTGAAAAGGAGGTTTCAAAATGGATAAAACTAGAATTGGGATAAGAAAACAACTTGAATTGAATTTAATTGGTAAATAATCTTTTTTTTCTTCTATAATACGAATTAACTGTATAAATCATCTTCTTCTTCAGCATTACCAAATGATGCACCTCCATTAGAGCCACCAGTTGTGGAATCAGCAGCTGGTAAAGTAGCACCACCGGCACCATTTTCAGAAAATCTGAAATTGGTAAATTGACCTCTTGAAGCTTGTAATTGTTGAGCGTAAGCTTCATAACGACGTAATTCAGATTCAGAAACAGAACGCTTGGCGGTCTTCATGGCTTCTTCGAAATGGGCTCTAGTGATGTATGGAACCGGATCTTCCTCCTCTTCTTCTTCTTCAACGTTGCCGCTTGGTTCGGATTTCATTACAACGTCTCCTTCAGTCTTAACTTGTTGCTTGGCAGCATCCTTGGACTTTTGAGTTCTTATGTTTGCTTCAATAGAATCCTTAATGGCAAATTTAGCAGATCTTTGCACAATGTATGATAAATCGGCACCGGAGAATCCATGCGTGATCTTGGCAATTTCTTTCAAATCCAAACCTGGTTCCAATGGAGTGTTTCTCAATTGAGCTTCCAAGATAGATAATCTAGCGAGTTCATCTGGTAATGGAACGTATATCAATTGATCTAATCTACCAGGTCTTAATAAGGCTGGGTCGATTTGATCTGGTCTGTTAGTGGCACCAATGACGAAAACATTCTTCTTGGCGTTCATACCATCCATTTCAGTCAACAATTGGTTAACAACACGATCAGATGCACCACCAGCATCACCTTGAGAAGCACCTCTGGCTTTAGCAATAGAATCCAATTCATCCAAGAAGACAACTGTTGGAGCAGCAGCTCTGGCTTTATCGAAAATGTCACGAATATTAGATTCGGATTCACCGTACCACATACTCAATAATTCAGGACCTTTGACAGAAATAAAATTAGCTGAAACTTCAGTAGCAACTGCTTTGGCCAAAAGGGTTTTACCAGTACCTGGTGGACCAAAGAATAAAACACCCTTTGTTGGAGCCAAACCGAATTTTTGGTAGTGTTCTGGATGTAAAACTGGGTATTCAACAGTTTCCTTTAATTCGTTCTTGATGGTGTCCAAACCACCAATGTCATCCCAAGTAACATTAACATGTTCAACAACAGTTTCACGTAATGCAGATGGGTTAGAGTTTCCAAGGGCGAACTTGAAGTTCTCCATCGTGACACCCAAAGAGTTTAATACATCAGCATCAATGGTGTCCTCTTCCAAATCAATAAGATCCATCTTTTCACGAATTTGTTGCATAGCAGCTTCAGAACATAATGAAGCAATATCGGCACCAACAAAACCGTGGGTTTCAGAGGCAATAGCTTCCAAATCAACATCATCGCTCAATTTCATATTCTTGGTGTGAATTCTCAAGATTTCGAGACGGCCTTCGGCATCTGGGACACCTATGTCGACTTCTCTGTCGAATCTACCGAACCTTCTTAAGGCAGGATCTATAGAATTTGGTCTATTGGTTGCTGCGATAACAACAATGTTGGATCTAGCCTTCATACCATCCATAAGGGTTAATAATTGTGAAACAACTCTTCTTTCAACTTCACCGTTGGTTTTGTCTCTCTTTGGAGCAATGGAATCAATTTCGTCAATAAAGATGATGGAAGGCGAGTTCTTTTCGGCTTCTTCAAATGCTTTTCTTAAATTGGATTCCGATTCACCAGCCATCTTAGACATGATTTCCGGACCATTAATTAAAAAGAAGAAGGCACCAGTTTCGTTGGCAACGGCCCTGGCCATAACCGTTTTACCGGTACCAGGGGGGCCATACATAAGAATACCCTTTGGAGGTTTGATACCAATGGATTTGAATAATTGGGGGTGTCTTAACGGCAATTCAACCAACTCTCTGATTTGGGCCATTTGCTTCTTACAACCACCAATATCGTCGTAGCCGACGTCATTTAAGTTGTTCTCTTCGTCTTCACGGTTGATCGGATCACCTTCACAGTGAATAATGGTGTCTTGGGCTACAATGGCGATTTCTTCAGGGTCGACTTCAACAACCTTGAATTCCACCTGTCTCATACCACCTCTGACGGTGAACAAGTCACCCTTTCTGACTGGTCTGTAGGCTTCCACAAAGTAAGGTTTCAAGTAGAGATCGAATAATGAACCGGTGATACCTTCAACGGTGTCGGCGATTGGTAACACGGAGATTCTGTTGGCGTATTTGATGTCAGGACAGGCGTGGATGGAGATTATGTCACCTAAACGAACACGTAAGTTGTTACGTACACAACGGTTGATTCTGGCAGCACCGTCGTCCATGTCGTCGTCAGCCAACACGATCAACACGGTGTCTTTTCTCTTTTTACCTTTGACAAGCACGGTGTCACCACGGAACAATTGTAACAATTCCATGGTGTTGGAAGACATGGTGATGACTGAGTTGTCGTCATTCACAGCATCATCAACGATCAAAGCGTTATCCTTCTTCTTACGTCTTAAGATGGCGGTTGCGGTACGGTCCTCAATTGACTGAGCCCCGGAAGCATCCAAGTGGCCTCTGGGTTTTTTATCTTCTGCTGCCATTATTTAATCTAGAATTGTAATAAAAACTGTCTTAATTAATAGATTAATTATTGGAATATTAACACTCTGTAAAAACTGGAAATCCAAATCTCAACGCTATCTAGCAAATGTTGACTTTTGTGTTTGCAACGACTCTGGGGGAGGGGGACGGGTAGATGAAGCACTAAATCAGTAAATTCTGGGAAGAAAGGCTGTTTAATGGATATTCTGGTGTTATATAAGTAAAACAAGTCTACTATATGATGAGTAATGAGTGCTGGGTGGGATTGTTGGCTTCAAGGGGGCCCACTCCTTATATAGTATGGAACTCGAAAGAACAAGCTGTATGCAGGCGTGGTTTTTCGGTGGCGAAATATGGAGCATGCGATTCCACGCCACGAGACAAGCAACAGAGGGCAGCAGCGTCGTGGTACGCGCTGGCGTGGGCGAGGGCAAGCTGGTGTTAGGAGCAAGGGAACAGATTAGGGTGCAATGCGATGAAGTTGAGTAAGGTTAACTGAGAGTGGCTTGAGAGTCGCAGAAGAGTCGCAGAAGAGTCGAGTGGCACGGGGAAGCTTTGTGGTGAGGATAAGGCTAGGCGAGTGTGCGAGTAGACAGATAAACAAGGTATCAGTGTAGAAAGTATGTCGTAGCCAATGCATACAATGTATAGATTTACAGGTTTAGATACACAAGCAGAAAGGCTGGAGGTGTCAGAGTTCAACCAAGGTGGAATTGTTCTAGTGTACTTGCTATGTCTATACCAAACCCTACATACGAAGTACAAGTACGACTAACATGTGTGGAACGAAATTCTGTTGGGGAAATCTTTGCTGTGCTTAGGACTTTTCAGCGTTCTTTGCCGTTTTCCACACTTGCCTGATTTGGTGCGACAGTGAAGATTCCTGACTTTTTCACGGAGCGGCCCCGCAGATTATGGGGTGGTCCCACTAAAATCGTCGCTAGAGCGCAACTACTGCACCGCCGGTAGGCGCCTACCGCTTCCCCACTACGCACTGGTGGGTTCCCCTACAGCATAATGAAATCTATACTCTTTTAACCACTACAGTCCCCGTACTAAAAATGGCTTCAACTGCAGCATCTCACGCCTCGTGTATCTTCTGTAAGATTATCAAAGGAGAAATTCCTTCATTCAAATTAATTGAGACCAAATTCTCGTTTTCTTTCTTGGATATCCAGCCTACTGCCGAAGCCCATGTGTTGGTTATTCCTAAATACCATGGAGCTAAACTTCACAACATTCCAGATGAATACTTGGCGGATATATTACCAGTAGTCAAGAAATTGACCAAAGTGTTGAGTTTGGACACCAACAACACGCCAGAGGGCGAAGGCTACAACGTTCTTCAAAACAACGGAAGAATTGCCCACCAAATCGTTGATCACGTCCACTTCCACCTTATTCCAAAGAGAAATGCCCAGACTGGATTGGAAGTGGGCTGGCCAGCCCAGGAAACCGATTTCGAAGCATTGGGAAAATGTCACAAGAAATTGTTGGAAGAATTGGCCCCAGAGAAGTTATAGTTGAACTAGTTGATGATATATAAAAGATGATATATTGAATATCTATAGTATGCCCCCAATAAATCCTCCTACGTAACCGACTATATAACTTGAAAACCATGTAAGTGTAGTGGCACCAAAAGGAAAATAACTCACGGTATAATATGCAACAGCCAATATTTCGATACAACTGGTGAAGATGGTCAAGATACTGCTCTTTAACACCACCGCCGAATATAGGGTTGCCAACACCGAGCCCACAAACACCGAAGTGAAGATTATTCGGCCTGCCGACAACAAGTGCCGAACGTATGCAACAGGGCCCTGTAGTATACCAAAAGACACCAAGAACAACACTGATCCCATGGACCAAATCAAACCAAACTTACGTGGCCGAAGGGCCAACACGGGAAATAGAAAAAAACTGATAAAGAAACAGAAAATGGAGCCGGAAAGACACACGATGAACCCAATTAACCGTTCCAACTTGGAGAGCTGGAACCATGACGGCTCCTGGGCAGAATCCGCCGATGTGCTGGACGTTGGCAACGACGTGTACAAGTTGTTGGCGCTGGACTTGACATAGTCTGTCCATTCTGATAACACGGGCCTGCCGGTGCTGGCGGTGCTGGAATTACCAGAGCCTCTGGTGTTCCAGTTGTTCATCAGCTGTCGAAAGAAGTTTTCCGATTCAGACATGGCAAAGTACAGAAGCTAGTGCTTTGATTTGACCGTAAAATAGCGTGCTGTGTTGAGTATGGTACTATAGTATGGATTATAGTCTCCTGTTGTGATACTGCACTGCTGTATAGTTTAATCTGGTCGGTAGTATTCTGTAGCGCACCTCTGTAAACGTCTTGCGAACAGGTGGTTAGAATCGGTGTTTGTTGAATATATCACCGGTGAATGGGGTATTGGTTATATTAGAACCTCCTGATTGGTAGTACTACTTCTATATCAGCAATATCACTTGCTTGGATTACTTATCAGTAGCCCAGTGTTCTTGTACGGTGTACGTGTGATTCGTATCTTAGCGCGATTAATCTGTGCGTAGGTTTATTTAGTACGCTATGTAAATGGGGCCAGGCTCATTCGGGCAGGCTTGCCACCATTTGGACACGCAACACAACCACGCCCAGGGATACACAGGACTGCCGTGTATCCCAGCCTGCATCTTCCGTACTGATGCCGTAATAGCCCGGTTCACCCCTCCCAGCCCGGTTCACCTCTCCCAGCCCGGCGCTGGCCCGTGCTTACTGTTACGCTACTCCAACAGCATCATGACCGGGTAACCCCCACCCAAAATTACCATTCACGGTCGGAGGGGCTACAACAGTGAGGAAACGGAGACAAGCAGCTACAAGCAATAATACTGTCCGGTTTATAGTTCAGAACCATTCTATTCACCAGTCCTAATTGAAGACACTCCACCAAAATATTCTAGTATTGCTTGAATCTGTCCCCGAAGTGCACACCACATAGGCTCCCACAGACGAAACTAGACAACAAAGAATTGTGCCGGCAATTGAAGTTCGCCCGTTAGTACACACAAAGCCCAACCATCATGGAAGAATTCTTGAAAGATAGTCCTACGGAAAACACCAATTACGGCAATGGAACTTTAAATCCGATGGACCAATACAACCAAGGAAATGGCCAGTATGATCAAGGAAATGGCCAATATAACCAAGGCAGCTACGACCCTGGAAGCAACAACAACAACAATATCAGTGGCCAGGGTGAGTTTTCGCTCGATGATGCTGGCATTGCCTATGCCAGCGGAAACTACGTCGCTCCCAACTACGTCAGTCCGCCATTGGATCAACAGGATTTACGGAACGACGGCTACGGCGACTTCACTAATCCCGTAAACACACTTAACGACCCATTCTTGGATGACTTGGAAAACTTGGCATTTCCTCTGAATCCGGGGACCGTTCAACCCCAAGGTGTGCCCAAATTCGTTAACCCAGCCACCACTTCCAACCTTGACGAGATTATTTCACCTGAAAACACAGATGCCAACGGCAACAATACGTTTTTAAACCCTCGCTATTTTTCTCCGCCCAACAGAAATATCGGCAACAACTTCAACTCCTTGAATTCCATTGCCGAAGACGATAAAAGCGATGCCTTTAGTCGTAGTTTCGAGGGCCCCGGTAGCTTGAACGTTCCTCAGCAATATGGAAGTAGTTTCGGTGCTATCGCTGGACCTGACATCAACTCAGGCTCCTACTTATCTCCACAGAACAATTCACAATACGTTTCGCCCAGCAACAATTTTGATTCGTTGGATACGTTAAGATCCCCGTCGAATTCATACTTGTCATCCCCACCACAATTCCAAGGTATAAGAGGACCTTCAAACCCTTTAAATTCGGGAATTCCTATCAACCAACCTGTCAAGACCGAACCTAGTAATTCAAATCTATTATCTCCTCCATCAACATCCGGCATTAGTACATCAGTGCCAAGTGGGAACTACGCCAGAGACTCCTTGCCCACAAAACAATTAACCAAGGAAGAAAAATTGAAAAGAAGGAGAGAGTTTCACAACGCCGTTGAGCGCAGAAGACGTGATTTGATCAAGGAAAGAATCAAAGAATTGGGCTTGATTGTCCCTCCATCATTACTTAATCCTCAATTATGTGCTGTACAGATGCTACAAAGAAACACCAGTATGAATTCGAATGAAGTCAATGATTTAATAGCGAGCATTAAGGTTAAGGAAACAAAACCTAACAAGAGTACAATTCTTAACAAGGCAGTGGAATATATAGAACACTTAAAATATGTTTTGGAAACCCAAGATGCTGCCAGAGACAATTTATCCAACAAGATAGCGAGTATCAAAAAAACTACAGGAAACCAGCCACCTCCCAACAATAATATCAACAGCAATAATATCAACCAAAACAGCAACCAAAATAGCACCAACATCAACGAATATACCGACCTTCCACCTCAAGCAACGCCAGGTCTCGAATCTCAGCCCGGTCAGACCAACTTGGGTAACGATCAATTCTTCAATCCGGATGATTTTTTCCTGGATATGATCGGCTCTTCCAATACTAATTTAAATGGATTGGATAATTCTCAATCAAACGGGAACAACATTTTCTAAGAAAATCTTTTGTTTTATTATGTTTATTATTATGTTTGTTACACGTTCTGCAATTCTATTACAATGGTGATAGAAGGCAAGGACATGGGTAGGATACCCTATTGATTAGGCAGTCTGTGTCATATTCCATGGTTAATTTTTCTTTTTTTATCTAGATATTCTTTAGGGAGCAAGCTCAGTCTACTTTGCTGCCGGTTGTTTCCTTTCTTTGTAATTTCTCTGTACTTCTCTTAATATGTTGCTTATATAGATTTTGGCTTTCAATATAAATTGATAACTGTTTGAATTTCAACTGATATCAACCCTACTAATTCAAGCTTCTGTCCATAAATTGTTCAAAATTGTTCACTATCGTCGATTCATGATCGTTTTCGTTCCACCAAGTAACAGGTTCTGATACTCGAGCTGTTTTCCGTGGAGACTGCTCTATGAATTTACTTTCTTGAATTACTCTTAGAGCAAAAAACAGTGGAGGCCGATATTTTTTTCCTGTTAAAACATTAGGACTGTCGTACTTCTTCAGAATGTCAAAATTTTGCATCTCAAACTGAAAGCCTGGATTTCTTAACTGATTCTTATATGCTCCGGTGTACCTAGCTGCTTCCCTTAAAACTCGATGATCCGAGTGAGCAAGCTTTTCCAAAGCTTGACATCCAGGAAAAGATGCATCTTTGGATACGTGTCTTCGTCTTGCTTCAAGGTCTTTTTCTTCTTTATAATAATGACTACTCCTAGATGTATTATTGCCTAATTTTGTCACAAGCTCGCGTAGGTTCTTGAGCTTATCAGATATTCTCCTCAAATTAATCCGCTTAATTCTTTCAGGCTCACCGACCTCTTCTTCTAAAGTATCTTCGATCCTTGTGACGATCCTCTTGGGTTCTATATCTTGATTGGTGTACTGACATCCGGTCCAAACATGCTTCGAACCTTTTTCTAAGTGTGTTGCAGCATGTTTCAAATCGAGAGCTTTTTTTTCGCAGCCATTCTTCTTTTTTGCACCCAAACTCCTAAACTCGATAGCAGAGTGCAAACCTTCAGTGCTTAGCACTGGTAATGTTCTGGCGGTGGTTTGGGTATTAAAATGCAGTGTAAATAATTCGCTGCATTTAATTCTGACTGGACTATTTTCTGCATCCTCTAGAGGAGTACTGGGAGTCACCACAGAGTCGGCATCAATACCGCCAGTTCTTAGAAAGTTTGAGTTAGTATCGGACTGAGTGCTCCTAGCGGATTGTGAAGATTCGGAGGTATCCTCAGTTATAAAAATTTCTCTGTGCTTTTTTGGAATTTTCTTGGTAGTACTGTTCCAACGTGAATAAATTATAGACGATCGATTTGAAACACTGTTTTCGGGTGTTGATAGGGCTACTATCTCATTCGTTTCAAATTTTCCCAGAGACACTCCTGCGTTTAGTAACACAATGGAGTTTTCGCTGTTTCCTTGATCAAAACTGTTAGATCTGAATAATGTCTTGGAAGATGATATTTGTTTTGTTTCATTTGGCTTCTCGTGAACATCACATATGTCAATTTCTTGGTTCGAAGCTCCATGGATACGACACTCCAATGAATTTCCTATTTTAGAGTCGTTCAGCTTTTGGCTAATTTCATCGTCCAGTGTATTATTTTCAATTAGGTACAATGGGATTTCAGAAAATGAATTTGGTGTGTATACTGGAGGACGCCCTTCGCCATATTTAGGTTCATAAAGTTCGTTATCTTGACACGAAGTCGATTCGATTTCTAAGGAAATATGAGAAATATTACCTACATCTTGGTTGATTTGTTCGCTTGACTTGGATTGCTCGGATTTGGAACCTAATAAAGAGTTTTTGCCAGCTTTCACAACATGCTTTACATCTCTCTTCTCGTGCTTTTTAAGCGATACATATTTTAATCCTAAATCATTGGCTTCTGCATTTGCAGTTGATCTTCGAATCTCCAGGTCATTTCCAATAGCATTGTTTCTTGAGGGATGATCACCAATTGATTTGGTTTCAAACCGTGAAATTAATGACTTCACCCCTGACATAATCGTGTAATAAATGGTTCTATATGCGGGAAAAATTATCTGAATACTTATAGTATTCTTGATCGCAAATTCAGCGGTTGTATATAATAAATCTTTTATTCACTCATTGCATCAACGAGCTTAAACTTGCAGGTGAACTGAAACAGAATAATTTAATAAAGACTGAATAACCTACATTTATGATGAACTAGTAAATTTGTATTGTATTTTATATTCTACTTATTGTTTTTACGTTTTAACTTGTCAACAATAGACTTGTACTCGTTGTCGTTAGAATTGCTGTTCGAAGAAGTTTTTTGTTTCTTGGAAGACGACTTTTTTCCATCAAATCTCTTTCTCTTGGAACGTTCATCCAAGATTTTCTTCATAGTTGAAGTCTTTTTGAATTCAGTATTGGTAGGATCAATTGCGTAATCGTGATTCTCAAACACTTCTTTAAATCTAGGATCGTTCAAGTCGACCTCAAAATTATCTTGAACCATTTCGTTGTCAAACTTTCCACCTTTCTTGCCCTTTCTGCCCTTCTGCTTTTCAGACTTTATGATATCTTTCATATTAAAATGTTGTGGTTCATTCTCGTCGTCATTCTCATTCATCATTATTAATTCAAGCTCGGCTTTGGATTTCTCATCTATTTCAGGCTTGTTCTTTGACTTAGATTTGGATTTTCCAGTTGGTTTATCTTCCTTTCCGTTGTTTTCTTCTGATTTCTGCTCTTTGAATTTCTCCAATCTGCGCTTCCGACGTTCCTTTTCTTTACGCTTGTATACGGATATGGTAGACTCCTGTTCGGCTTCTGGTTCAATGGTTTGTGTTTTATCGTTGGAGGCACCGTCCAAAGCTGGATTGAATGTAATTTCCATATCAACATCGTTTTCATCATCATCCTTTGAATTGTCGTTATCATTGGATTTGAATCTATCTCCCAATAAACTTTTGTATTTGTCTTTGGAGTTACCTGCTTCTTCTTCTTCATTTTCGCTGTCTGATGCTAGGTATGCTTTGAAATCCATGTCATCGATTTCCTTTTGAGTGAATTGCCTACTGGCAAATTGCAATCTTTCTTTTGGAGTTTCATCCCATGTCAATTTGACCTTGGAGTGTTGTAATGCATCGGTGACAAAGGTGGAATTAGGTTTATACTTGGATGTGATCTTATCACAGAAATCCTGGGGTTCATCGTCAAATTCCATATCTTCAGGCACGTATCTTAAATCAAAGATGTTGGCAGTGGATTCAAACTCTGTGCCGTCACAGTTATCGTAGATTCTCTTGGATGTAGTAATCGAGTCACAACTGACTACTGCGTAGTAGTATCTTAATCTTTGTAATTGGTAACGACGCAAAGCCTTGCTGTCATAATCCTCTTCACCATTGTCTTCTTCGTATAATTTCTTGGTGACTTTTTCCAAATTGTTCATATCAACTTCTTCATCTTCCAGGTCCGAGTCGTCAGATTGGGGTTTTTTGGTCTTTTTGGACTTGAACAATTCCTTGGGTGGCCCTTCGATTTCTTCCTTCTGCATTTGTTCTTTGCCGAATTCAGATGGGTAGATGGAAACTGATTTGATAAACCCGTTCGATGGTACAAAAGATGCAAAAGTAGCCATAAGATCTACAGCCTTAATATTGTCCCAATCCATGTTGACTACAGCAAATGAACTGGTGGGTTCACCTTCTTCGGGTTTGTTGGCTTCAAGCTCTATCTCAGACTCATCACCTTCGTCTTCGATTGCAGAGTCGGATTCGGAACCTGAGTCGGAGTCGGACTCTGAATCTGACGATTCTCCGACGTTGACTCCTCTTGCTCTGTCCACTTGACTATCCACAAGGGTTTTCTCTTCGTCAGATGAGATTGTTGATTCAGAGTCTGATCCTGGCTCGCCTTTAAGCATTCTTTTGATTTTATGGTCTTTTTCTTCTTCTTCTTCGTCGTCTTCCTCTTCTTCTTCATCATCTTCCGCCTCTACAGAATCCTTCACTTTATCTTCATCTTCTTCATCATCATCTTCATCTTCTTCTTCATCATCATCATCATCTTCTTCTTCTTCTTCTTCTTCTTCATGCTCATAGTACTTATCTATACTATTTTCAGAATCCTTCAATTTTCTTCCGTAACGGTCGATTTTGACCTTTTTCCCTGTGGCACTTGTGTTTAACTTCTTCAAGACATTCTTGCTGAAACGCTCGTCAACCTTAATTTTAAACTGTTTCAAATTAGGTAACCTAAACCTAGGATCGCTGTGGACAGACTTGAAACGGTCATCGTCAGTCACTGCCACCTTGTTGTTGGACTCGCCCTTATTACTTTTACCCTTGGCCATCTTGGTGTGTTGTATATCGATCTATTGGAAAAAAATTATAAAAATTTCATGCTCATCGCGGCCATCGCGCGGAGACATAATTTAACATGAGATGAGATACAGAGACACTAACTAAGCTACGTTGACATGTATACTCTACACCGACCCACCACTAGAGTTATGGTTGCCCACCAAGCCTACCATTTCTAGGAATGCCCGTTCTTCACCTAGATTCTTGAGATTTACACTCTGACGTGCCTGGGCCTGTTTTTCTTCCCATTCCCATTGCTTCCTCTGCTCCTCCAATTCTTTGGTGGACCCAATACCCCAGACTTCAAGGTCGGTGATCATAAACCGGTCTTCGAAATTTTCAATCTGAGGCTGTGTGGATGCATTGAAAAACGTAGAAGAATTAGATTTCTGGCCCACCAAGTGCCTGAATACGGCAAACTCGAGGTTGGCCTCAATGGTTAGCGAAACGTCCCCGGGCAAGTATCGCTTGGTACCAGACTTGTTTAGTGGCTGGTCATTGCCGAACCCGAGCCCGAAACCTAAATTATTGAAGTATATCAGCGTACTGGGCCGCACAGGGCTGCTGATACTGGTGTAGTAGTCTAAACGAGGCAGAATTTGGATGATGATTGTTTTGTTGTCTCCAAAATTGTGCTTGTTGGAGTTTTTCCATGGCTGGTTAATGACGACGGCGTAGGTGATCTTGTCTGAATCGGCCTGCCAGGAGCATTTATTGTTTTCCAGCGGTCTATAGTAGCGTGGGTAATCGGTGTTGAACTGTTCGTACCTCTTGTTGGTGGTTATAGTTTTGTTTCGGAGTCGTTTCCCGCTGACTATGAACAAGGATGGGGCCTGCCACTTGAAAATTTTCAGTTCCAACGACCGTATGGAGAATCCTGATTCCGATCCAGCGTAGAGTTTGACCAAGTTTTGGTTGGTTACGGAAATCTCCGACTTCAACTCACCCAATACCGTCGATAGGTACGAAATACACGCATCATTGACCAATTTGGATTCCTTGAACTTGGGGAACCCTTTTTTGGTCTCTTCTGCTGGTGGTTGTTCTGGGGGGACGGTCATGGGCAACGACAAGAGCCCTTGTTTGAACAAGAGCAGAAACGACAGAGGCACGAATTGTGGAAGTGAATAGCGGAATGCATGCTTGAACAGCTCGTATGACACTGAGCTGGAGCTAGAGAAGTCGAGGTCCATGAACTTAAGTAAAGCTATGGAGTAAGGCTCGAATTCGGCCCACCGTTGTACGTTCTGCGTCAACTGCTGCTGCATCAGCTCGTGGGACTTCTTGGGCACAGACTGAAGAACAAGGAACAAGGTCACCAAGAGAAATAGGGCTGAACCAGGAATGGTGAGACTGGTTGGATCCACACTGTCAAAGTGCTTCACAGAATCGAGGGAGTCCCATCTAATGCTTCTGGAAACAATTTCAGGTGATTCTTGCTCTGAAATAGGCAGTTTGACGTCTACAGTTACATCAGCATCCTCGTCAACAAACGTGGACTCCAACTTGGCATGGGGCCCCTCGGCACCCACTTTGAGCTCTTCGCTGGTGTCATAGGTTTCGAGCGATATGGCAACAGACAAGAAACAAAGCTTCAAATAGTCGTAATCATTGGCCAAGAGTTTCTTGTATCTACCCGAGTGCACTATGCTGGTAATTATCAAGTCATCTAACGTGAGTTCGGGAGGCTTGGAGGCGTAATCCTGGATAAATGGGAAGCAGCCCAACACTTTAAACGAACCATACAATACCTTGGTAGATTTGTGGAGCGGATGGTCGTCGGGGAGGTTCTGATGAGTCAATCCGAGTATGTGTGACAAGTCTGAGGGCGTCAATATAGTTTGGTGCAAGTCTGTGATGTTTAACTTGGTGGTGAGAGACTTGATTTCGAAATCTCGGAGGAGTAGAGAGCATCTTGTTTTGAACAACTGTATCAATTGCTTCTTTGAGAACTGATACAGTGATTCAGAGGTATCTATGCTTGAACTTTGGCCCATAGTGGACTAAGAGTGTGTTTGTGGGGGCGGAAGTATACGTAGCCAAATCGCCAAATAGCCAAAAGTAGTGTGGATGGAAATTGGAGGTAGTGACGAAAAGAGAGTTGCGAAGACCTGTTGAGAGTAAATCACACTACTCAACACATCGTTGCATTTGCGAAGCAAGCAGTGAGGAATGGGAAAAAAAGTGGGGATCACGGTGAAGCTGTGAGAAGGAGAGGGAAGTAGTGGGAAGTAGCGAAAAGCATCTAGAAGCAGCGAGATGAGGAGTGTGTGACAATAGACTTTCGATGGTGTTAGATGATTAACACAAGTGTATTGCCTGAGACTTTGGAGATCCCGTCGGGTCGCTCTTGATGCACTCTGCATACTTTATACTTTATAACAGATACAATTATATAATTCAATAATCACCACAAAATGTCTTGGTATTGCTTGCACTGCTGTACAGGTGGCACGATTATAAAAAGCACTAAGATGGACTTAATCCAATTGTAGAGAATAGACTCTTGTGGGCTCATAGACACTTCGAATATAGGAGAGAACACTTGGTTGCGAAAAAAATGAAAGAAAGGAGGTACGAGAGGACTGTAAAAGTGTGGCATTGGCACCGAATAGGGGTCGGTGTAGCGTCTGGTCTGGTTGGACGCTACAAGACCACAAGACATTTGACTTAATTCATAGTATTATTATTATTTATTATAGGTATTATGTTAAAGAGACTGGCCTAGTTGAGAAACTCATTAAGGGCATCTTTGGCCCTGATTTCCCACTGGAAAAGAGCTCTTCTGCTGTTGGCAAGTATGCCCGTGGCCTTGGCCAAGTCGACTTCTTCGTCGTCACGGGTAATATTGTCATTGTATCTCTGCTCGTCGTTGGCTTGTTTAATAAGGGCTTTCGTGAAGGACAATATCGTCAAGTTGAAATAAAAACGGATCACAGTAGTCAAAATAGTTCCGCCAAACGTAAGAAACAATTCTCTGGTTTGCGACGCAGATTGGCCCGACAAGTCTTCGGTTTCATCTAAGTTACGAGTGGCCACTGGCGAATCAAATGTATCGTCTTCACGACTGAACCAAAAATGAATAAAGTAGAGAGTATAAAGAATCCCCGACAAAGTGTCCAAGGTATACACAACCGTGGCCAACGAAAACTTGCGGACGTTTTTATGCTTACTTTTAATATGGACCAATGCCTGGATGTAAAAGGGCAAGGTCAGGATTGCCAACATATTGTAGAGCCACTGGCCAAAGTTAATAGGGTGACCTGTAAAGATGGATAAAATACCGTACACTCCTCCTGCTTTGTTCAACACCGTGATTCCCAACACGATTTCGACTCCGATAAACAAGGGAATTACCCCCAAAAATCTCTGGCTCGTTAGTAACATTTATATCTCAGTAAATACAGCCCCGCCATAACATACCTGAGGAAGTATAGCACCAATACTACTCTTAATTGACATTGGTGGTTTGTTTTGATCCGTCAACTGAGATCACCAAAAAATTCGTTTGTCTCATCAGAAAAAAATTCGGATCCACCAAGGTTGAAAAGGCATCAGAGGAAAAAGGAATTGGCAAAAGAAGCTGAGTTACAACCATATTATACCACACTGATCTCATATTATAGACCAGGTATCAGATAT
Source organism: Suhomyces vadensis (assembly GCA_030575035.1). Taxonomy (NCBI): domain Eukaryota; kingdom Fungi; phylum Ascomycota; class Pichiomycetes; order Serinales; family Debaryomycetaceae; genus Suhomyces; species Suhomyces vadensis. The sequence goes on along the minus strand of JAJMGK010000011.1, from coordinate 198,170 downwards.
GAGTGGAAATTCCAGCCCCAAGAACGAGCCCGAAGTGTTTCTGGACTCTTCCGACAGCGATGCCTTCGAAGATGAGCAGGTGCAGCCACCGAGCAGCATGCCCAAGACCATAGTGGAAAAGGAAGATATCGTCACTAAATATGCAGACAAAATCAAGACTGACAACATCAAAAAGGGTCCTAAAGTTACCAAGGATCGTGCCAACAGGGCCACCGTCGAACAAGTGTTGGACCCCAGAACAATGCGGTTTTTGGCCAAGATCATCAATAAGGGCATACTTTCTCGAATCAACGGATGTATTAGTACCGGTAAGGAAGCAAATGTGTACCATGGAGACCATGAAGACACAGAAATCAACAGTCGTGAATATGCGGTGAAGATCTACAAGACGTCTATCTTGGTTTTCAAGGACCGTGAAAGATATGTCGATGGAGAGTACCGGTTCCGAAACACCAAAGGGCAGAGTAATCCCAGACGAATGGTGAAAGTGTGGGCTGAAAAGGAGTTCAGAAATTTAAAACGGTTGTACCAGCATGGAATCCCATGTCCTGAGCCGGTGGAGCTTCGGTCGCATGTGTTGGTGATGGAATACTTGACCAAAGGAAAGGGCCAGCCTTCGCCGAAGCTTCGAGATCATCCGTTCCGAGACACCGAAGAAACTGTCCACTACTACCACCAGATGTTGTACTATATGCGCCGGATGTACCAAGAGTGTCGACTTGTGCATGCGGATTTGAGTGAGTACAACTCGATTGTCCATCAAGACAAGCTTTATATTATAGATGTATCTCAGTCCGTCGAGCCAGACCACCCTATGGCACTTGACTTCTTGAGAATGGACATCAAGAACGTCAACGACTTCTTTTCCAGAAAGAAGATCAATGTGTATCCAGAAAGGCTTATCTTCAAATATATTTCGGACGACGCCTCGATATTAGGGTTAGAATCGAATAGTGACGAAGAGTTAGGACGATACTTGGAGACGCTTCCGTTAAAGACAGAAAACGATGACGAGGTTGAGGACGAAATTTTCCGGTCTATCCACTTGGTCAGGTCGTTGAACCACTTGGAAGAGCGGGACTTCAAGAAGTTTTCTGAAGGGAAGGTCGATGTATTGAAAGAACTTGTAGGTGCCGAGGCGGAGGACGTTTCTGACGACAGTGATGAAACAGATTCTGAAGACGAAGACACTGATTCTGACGAGGATTCTGAAGACGAGGAAGGCGACTCGCCTAACTGGAAGCCTCGTGAAACTATACTCAAGGGTAAGAAGTACGAGGATAAAGATGACAAGAAGGCGAGAAAGGAGGCTGCGAAATTGGAGAAGCTGGAAAAGAGAAAGACCAAGATGAAGAAGCATGTGAAGAAGAAGATCATCAGCAAGAGAAAGACCAAGTAAGTATATACGTATAGACATATAAAAACACGCTGTAAGAGGTACTGTTCTTTTTCGCTGTAGCAGGAAAAACATACGTATGAAGAGCCTGAAGTCTAACCAGAGAGACTTGGATCTTCAAGAAGTATAGCGTATTCTAGTCACCCAGAGTAGTCATTAAAAGAGTAAATCACAACACCACCCAACTGTATCTATCTGCTTTGGCTTTTCTCGTCTGATGTTATCGCGGTTATTTTCGCTGTACTTTTCGCTGTACTTGACTCTTGTTCTCATATTCACTCTTACTATCCTCACTCTAATTATTCAAACTCCTTCCCTCTGTGGTTGCTCAACTGCTCAGTGCAGTGGCATTGGCGATTTGCAGCCAATCAATTTCCTACACCGACCATATTTACTACAAATATCAAATATATCATAAATACCACGATCTCCTGAACCACTGCCTTTTTCTCCTCTTGTGTTCTCCTCTTGTGTTCCTGTTCATCCTCCTCCTCTGTTCCTGTTCATCCTCCTCCTCTTTCCCATATGCTTCCTCGCGGGAGCTCTTGTTTGCACACTACCTCAAAAAAAGACACGCGTTGAAATTTGTTGATAATTTTGGCACTCTCCTCCAGATCACCACACCATCATCATGTTGAGTACTACGTTCACCAAGGTTTTTGCATTAGTATTTGTATTGGCTGGGGTTTCCAATGCCTTGCATTTCTACCTTAATACCGGTGAAACCCATTGTTTCTTTGAAAGCTTGCAAGAAGAGACGTTGTTCGTCAGTAACATCGATGCATACGAAAAGGGTCCCAACGGCGACTACTACAGCAATCCCGATATGAGAGTGGAAATCACCGTCGATGTATGTACCAAGGATTTACCATGCTCTTTGCACACTTACTAACTATTCTAGGAAACTTTTGACAACGATGAACGTATCGTATCCCAAAAGTCGTTTCCAAATCGTAAGTTCTCCTTCACGTCCATAGACGCAGGTGAATATAAAGTCTGTTTGACTCCTATGTATCCTGACGGAACTTCTGGAAAGACTCACAGAATCTTTTTCGACATTGCCATTGGACTGGCTGGGGATTATGTTGATTCCAAGTCTACCGGTCGTATTGATGCTTTGACTTCCCAAATCCATGGATTGAACAAGAAGTTGAAAGAAATACACGATGAACAGGAGATCTTGAGAGAAAGAGAAGCCGTTTTCAGAAACCAGTCTGAAAGCACCAACTCCAGGGTCGTCAGATGGACTATCATTCAGTTGATTGTCTTGGTAGGTACTTGTTTCTACCAATTGAAGCACTTGAAGAGTTTCTTTGTCAAGCAAAAGATTGTATAATCGTATAGGAATGATACTAGTCTGACTAATTAAAAAGATTGTATAAACCGATTAAATAGCGATGATACTGTACGTTAAGCTACCGTTAATGGCCCATACTGTACTCTCGACTGTAATTTACTGCACGTTTGTCCTTCATTATTCCGTTTCCTTTCCTTTCATGCATTTTATTCTAAGCTGCTTGTACTATATACTGCTTGTACTATATACTGCTTCTACACTTTAGTACATGCTAAAATGGCTGTTCTCTTGTGTACTACTCGTTTATATCGAAGCTCATTTTTTCTCACTAAAAATTGCAAAAGTCATCATGGAAAATAGTCATTAAGATGGAGAAGGAACAGCTCCTTGAGAGAATAAAAGTATTGGAGGCTGAAAACGAACGACTTAGACTGACAGAGCCCCTTCATTTTTCCAAAATCGACTCTAACTTCTCCCTCGATGAATATAAACGGTATGGACGCCAGATGATAGTGCCTGAATTCGGGTCTCTCCCATCACAAATCAAGTTGAAAAACTCCAGTATATTAGTGGTGGGTGCCGGAGGCTTGGGATGCCCGGCTCTATTGTACTTGGCAGCTGCAGGTATAGGCGAAATAGGAATCATTGATGATGATCTTGTTGATACCAGCAACTTACACCGCCAGGTCTTACATACTACAGATACAGTGGGCATGCACAAATGTGAGTCAGCAAAGAGATACCTCAACAAACTAAATCCCCACGTTCAAGTATTTACGTATGCCTATCGTCTTGATAATTCTAATGCATTCGATATAGTTAATCAATACGATATAGTTCTTGATTGTACCGATACTCCAGCCACAAGGTACCTTATCAACGACGTCTCGGTGCTATGCGGCAAGACGATAGTGAGTGGATCAGGCTTAAAGACCGAGGGTCAGCTTTCGGTGCTCAACTTCAACAACATCGGGCCATGCTACCGTTGTTTCTATCCCAAACCACCATCGCCTGAATCAGTCACTTCATGTTCTGACGGAGGGGTCATCGGACCAGTGATAGGCCTCTTGGGAATCACCATGGCGCTCGAGGCCATCAAGGTGTTGACCTACTACACCAATGAAAACTTCAAGCCGTTTTTGTCCATGTACTCAGGCTATCCCCATCAGCAGTTCAGGATGTTTAAAATGAGAAACAGGAAACAAGACTGTGTTTCGTGCGGTCCCAAGGCACTGATTTCACAAGCTGTGGTCGAAACCAACCAGATAGACTACGCTGCATTTTGTGGTACAGTCAATCCCAACGTATTGGCAGCAAAGCACAGAATATCTGTTCACCAGTACCATTCCGCGCCAACGTTGCTTGTAGATGTCAGGCCAAAGGAGCAGTATCAGATCACCAAACTCCCTAATTCCATCAATGTGCAATGGGATCCGGTTTTCAGAAAGAGTGATGGTATAGATGAGCACTTACCACAGGGCTTTAACAAGGAAACGGATGCGATTTCTGTAATCTGTCGCTACGGGAATGACTCTCAGTTGGCCACTAAACGGATGGTTGAGGAGTTTGGATTCAAGCATGCAACTGATATCATAGGAGGAATCAACAAGTGGAGCGATGAGATCGATCCCCAATTCCCGAAGTATTAGCTTTTATATCGAACTTTGACCAGATTAACTCCTACTACCATAATATAACGTTGTTACTGGTTTAATGTGAATTTGGTCTGGGCCAGGTACTAATCGGCCGGGTTTCAGTCCTTCTTGTATATAGTTGAGCTCCATTACAGTTGTATCGGTAATAAACTTTTAAATCCCGTAACCATTTTTCCTAAGCACTGTAGCAAGATTTCCGGATGGACCTCTCGCCCGATGAGCATTAGGGGGGATGACTGTGCTAAGCTCACTCGCACGTCATTTAAGACTAGGATCTAAACTAAGGTTGTATCATCTGTCGCGTTCAGATCTGAGTTACTGGTTAGTACTTGGGGTCAAGTCGCTCCAAGATTAATAGTCCTCCGATGGTACCGGCAGTGTAGATGGAGCTTCCCGCCACATTTTCATTCCATGCCAAAGATGATATGACTATTTCGGGCGGGGTCACTTGGTGCTGGGATGGAATCTCGGTCGAGGTGATTTCATAGTCAGTAGACAATGTGAGTGTATCGTCAACCACACTAAGTTTCCATAGCTTAAGCGGTGTCAACAGTTTACTGGTAACCTTGGATCCGTTGAGAAACTTACGCGGATAGTTAACTATCACTATCTCTCCGCCTGCATTACCGGAAATGTTGAGCGGATGACCCAAGATCTCCGACAGCTTGGTTGATGTAATGAAAAATTCACCCTTCAAGAGCAAATTCACATCATGGGCATTGCGGAACGAGCTGTAGGTGAGACTGTCCAAAGAGCTTATGGAAATGAGCATTTTTAGACTGGAGTTGGCCGTTGGTTTGGCCGAAGTTCTTAGTTGTGGCGTCGTTTGGCCCTGTACTGGGTTACGGTACGAATAAGCTACGCATTCCGTTCCCGTTGTGTTCACATAAACCAAGTAATCGTCCTGGTCGTCTACACTGACCACCGATACTACGCTGACCGGACTTTCGCCGATTCGATTGATGTACGACGGCACGCCAGGATCGTCCTCCTTGGTGTATGGAAGAATAAACTCGGCCACAGAACCATCGGTCAGACCTACTAGAAGCCTGTTGTCACCCAAGAAATCATAAGTGGTGATATTGGCGTCGGTGTATCCATTCAAAGTATACTCGAACGACGACTTCTTGACCACCAGCGCCTTGGGATGGTCATGGTTGATCTGGAACAAGTGCAAATTTCCGTCAGTAAAAGTTCCTGCCAACACTCCTAGAATCGAATCATCCAGGACGTGAATCGGAAGCCAGTCTAGGTTTGCAGTAGAGCCAATCTCGTTGGTCAAGTAGATCTTGTACAACAGTATCACGTTTTGCTGGAGATCATACTTCCACAATTGGATCGCCGAGTTAATCTTGTTGGGGCTTGTTCGTTTCTTGTGGTATATGCTCAATTCAGGATGGTTGATGCTGTCAGAGACTCCCGCAGGATTGTGGATAACTGACACGGCTAGGTAGTGGTGGGTGGCCGTGGTGTTGGTAAGCGGCGTATGTAACCATTTCATCGACGTTATTTGGCCTCCTGCATTTAGAAGGAGCCCGTTTCGGCCACCCAACTGGTTCAATTGCACCGCATGGCCAAACTGAAGCTGTTTGACCACGGTAGAATCACCGCCAACCACAGCGAGGTCAAGTTGAAAATTGAACTTTCCGTAAACTTCATAGTCTTCTGCCGGCTCTAGATCGGATTCGATGATTCCCAAATCGGCTGGATCCACTGTACGAAGAACACGGGCGTTCAATCCGCCAGACTCGATCTGTTTCGCTACGAGGGCTTCATCCACGTAAAACATGCTCTTCTGCCACGTATCTTTGTAATTGACCACAAACTGGTAGAACTTGTCGTCATGGCCGTAATTGTGCTTGAACCGTGGCTTGAATGTCAAATCTCTCAGCAGTTTGCTCATTGTCGCTACTATGCCAAAATCTGGTTGCAGAGTTTGTTTATACTTGGGATCCAACCCGCACTCTGTCAATCTAACCTGCAAAAGACTCCATCTGAAGGGAAATAAAACTCACAAACATTTGTACTCGATGTCACAGCGATATGCTGTCCGAAACCCCCACTGGCGATGTAATTGACGATTTACAGGACACCAAGGTAAATTCAGAGCCTCAAGGAACTACACCAACCAAGAAAAAGAGAAAAATGTTGGAAGACGACTTCTTTTCGCTCAGCTCATTTTCGGATAAGAAATCCAAAAAACGTCTGAAGCTGAAGGCCAAAAAGTCGTCTTCCGTGGGCCAGTTTCCCAGTAGCGAAACTGCTTCGCTCGGCGAAATCACCCCCAGCATTGATAGTCCCAAAGATGAAAAGCTTGCCGAAGATGGCACCCCATCGGTGGCTCCTCCAAATGATCTGCTGTCTCCTATGAGCGCACACTATACTACAAGCATTGAGCGTCCGCCGCCAGTAGACAAAGAGGCGTTGCGGCTTCAGATCGAAGAGTCATTCAAACAGAAAGAGCCTTCAGCGTCTCTAGATGATCTAAAGATTTCAGATGATGAACAGGAGTTGGATATTTCGTTTATCAATAGTGGTGGTGATTTGGATGATGCCGACGATGACTTGTACAGTTTCTCCGAAGAAAACGAAAAGAAAAGAATGTACATTATTAAGGTTTACACCAAGCTTCCAGTGCCATTTGACCACGACACTTCCATCAGTGCCGACTTTGGTGTGAAGGGTACCAAGTCGTTTGGTAAAATCCTTGAAAGTGTGATTGCCCAGTTCCAAACCCAATTTGCCTCCACTCTACCACCCTACGATTTGAACCAGTATAACTTTTCACAAACTGCTTTGATATGGGTCGAAGGTAAAATGGAGATCAAGTCGTTCTTCAAGCCCAGCACCCTCAGAATCGCACCACCCCAGCCATTCGATATATTGGCCAACGAAGTAGAATCCATGGCTCCAACTTATCTTTCATGTATACTAATACCCAACTACAATTGCTCCAACTACTTGTCGATATATCCTGAGTTTAAAAAGGAGATATCTGAATACCCTGTTGCCTACGAACAATACCAAGAGGCTGAAGATTACGCAGAACCAGATCAAAGCCTAATAATCATTGGCGATGAAGATGAAAAAGTGGAGTCTGGGACACCGGAAATCGACGAGAAGCCACAGTTTTTTGTTATTGGACTTAAGGGAAAGGACAACAAAAGAGTTGAGGTCGAAGTTTCTCTTGAAACGCAACTACAAAAGCTTGTAGTTCATTATCTCGATGTAAAGGGGATAGATCCTAATATGGTTGATGTTAACAAAATTAAACTTATATTTGACGATGAAGAATTGGATCTTAATGAGACGGTAGGCAACACGGAGTTGGAGGAAGACTTTGAGGTCCAAGTGGTTTTCTAAGGCATAATTGTAATACTAGTAATATAAATTAATCATTTTTGTTAATAATTCTAATTGAATACATTCTAAATAAGCACCATAATATAGTTTATTAAAAGCAGCATACTCTTGTACCTTAGAATTTACAAGCTACTCACAAGTCTTCTTACTGTTGTCTGAGCTTTGGCGCTTACAATTTGAATGTGTTCATTCGGCAAGCTTATTTATTTCCAATGATGTTTTCTTCATAAAGAGCCTTTCATTTATACGAGCTGCTGAAAAAATGTATGGATAAGATTCTTTTGGTTATAATTCCAGATATGTCCTTGAATCAGAGACTACTGTCTCTTCATGGTTGACCTAACTATCAAACTATATATTATTGAATCCTTTTCTTCTCTCACTCCTCCCTCTAATAAATATATTGAGAAAATTTAACAAAACATTACAGAATTTTACACGGAACTAAAATTATAAGTCTAAACCTTTATATTGGTTTTGATAAGAATTTTAAAAGTATTAATGGCATATACATAGCTATTCTTCAATAATTGAAAGTCTGCCCTTTGTAAATTTACCATCTTTATATTAAGTCTGAAGATCTGACTTCTCAAAAGAAGGTTGCGTGGTCTAGTTGGTTATGGCATCTGCTTAACACGCAGAACGTCCCCAGTTCGATCCTGGGCGGAATCATCTTTTAATTTTTTTTTGTGGAGAATATTAACGAATATTTCACTCGTTGAAGCTAACTTACATCTCAATAGTTACACGTATTCTAATATTATGTATATTAATTATACACTTTCTATCCGAGCGAATTCCTTCCTCAAATTCTTAAAAGTCTTTTTACTTTTACCTATGCTTTGTCTATGAAATATTCTCTTGTATACTCCAGCCAATTTTCCAAAATACTTCTCTTCTCCAAGAACCATTATACCAAGATTTATAATTGCAAATAGCACAATAAGCAAATAATACTTCAAGCTAAGATCAGTCAACTGCATTAAATCAGCCCACCATGAGTTAGCCTGGATTTTGAACAACATTAAAGATAATAACACGGCTCCGATCAAATTGACTATGAATGGATAGTTCTTCATCATGCTTTCTCTATACGGAGGTCCACTACTCAATACAATAGATATCAATACATACTGGAAGTTCGTGAAAAGAAACAATACCGTATTATCGGATGACTTAACTGCATCATCTCCTCCCGGGATTGGTTTAACATACCAAGGTTCATTCTGCACCCAGATCCAAATTAAGATTTGGAAGACCAATAACACCAGAATGTGACATATTAATGGAATTAATACTTTAGGACTTACTAAATTAGCTGTTGGTCTCTTGACCACCAATGTACCAAATGGTTTAGACCATGACATAAAGATGGCCAAAGGCAAGATTAGGAACATGTCAATATACAAAAATTGAAAGTCTCCCAAATTTGTACCTCTTTTATACAATATAGTAACAGTAATAAATTGAATAGCGGAATATAGTGACATAAACTTGAAGCAAGAGAAACTAGTGACCAAACTAGATCTTCCTTCTTTGATCACATCCAAGACGCAGGAGATTTCGAATAGTCTGGAAGTAAATGGAGCTGCTACCGATGCTTCGGCTTCTGATAACGATATACCAACGTCGGCAGCTTTTAAAGCTCCACAGTCGTTAGCCCCATCACCACAGAATCCTACGGTATAGTCTATCTTTTGTAACTGTTCAACAAGCTCATGTTTCTCATCAGGCGACATTCTAGCAAATATGTCACACTTCATAAGAACACTTTCAATAATTTTTGGATTCTTCACCTCTGTAAGTAAATGTCTAAAGACATCACCGGTGATGGCTAAAATGTAGTTATCATCATTCATAATACCTGGAGGTTTCAATGATTCCGGATCTAACCTGTTTCCTGGGTTATTCATATTTTCCCATTCTAATATGAAGGACTGTGTTACTTCGTCCTTACTGAATTGAGGCAAGTAAATGCTCTCAATTTCTGGGGAAATCAATTGACATTCTTTCCCTACACTGATGGCAGTCAAAATATTGTCTCCAGTACACATGATAGTTCTGATTTCTGCTTTGTTAAGCTGCAATAATGTGCCTGCGGTTGAATCCTTCAACTTATTTTCAAATATAATAAATCCAGTAAAAGTCAATTCAGACTCAAGGCTTTCACGAGAATCGTTCAAGTTCGTATCTTTCAATGTCTTATATCCACAAGCAATAACTCTGTAACCGTTGTGAGTATAGTGATAGAGCAATTCTTCATAATTAGATGGAAGGGTCTCCGGACTGCAAACCTCCAACATGACCTCCGGGGCTCCCTTGGAAAATATATGATGTTGGTCCAACACATCGTCATGAACCAAGACCGACATTCTTCTTAACGAAGATATGAATTCGAACTCTTTAACTACACTGTAGCTGTCATCTGAATTGTAAATTTTGGATTGATTGGTTGAATTATCCTCGCGATACTTGAAATTTGTAAACTCAAACATCTTGAAATCTAATGGGTCTCCAAGCAATTCATTTTCAATCAATCTTAACGAATGGCATGATGACATGCCTCCAATAAGAAATTTGTTATTGTTTAAATCATAACTTGAACCAGGACCCTTGGAAGATCCGAAGTTATCAATCTTACTGACCAAATCTTCAAACACAATCTCCTTTCTTCCCTCTGCATTATTTGCCAAATGTACACCCAAAATGTCTAAACCATCTTCAGTCAAAGTACCGGTTTTATCAAAACACATAACGTCCAATTTACCTCCGATATTAACTCGAGTGGGTGCAATGCAAAAGATGTGCAATTTTTTCAATCTATTGATAGCAAAAGTGGTTCCAATGGTGAGAGTAGCTGGAAGCGCAGGTGGAACCACAATAGTGATAATGTCCAAAGCTCTCAAAATCATGACCTTAGTGGGTAAGCCTAGTTTAATAAAATTGTAAGTCGAATAGGTGAATCCAATAGCAGCTATGATAGTCATAAAACCAATATACTTGAATGAATCTTGATAGAATTTGAAGCCAGTTGGTTTTGGGAATAACATCGACCTGACCAACGAACCTTTGGTGGTATTAAAACCGATTTTGACGGTCATGGCAGTCACCGGTTCATCATTTGATGATTTCATTTTTAAAATCTTCGTACCGTTGTACAAGAAAGATTTCGATAATAAAGGAGCCGTGAAATTTTCGGGTAACAATTGTACCGTTTCCTGAGTGGCACTAGATTTGGTGACAGGTACACTCTCACCCGTCAACATCGATTCATTGATCACACACTCTCCGTTGATTAACAATGCGTCACAAGGGACAATATTGAGCGAGGGATCCACTTCGAAAACGTCACCCGGAACCAATTCATTGGAATCGATTTGTTTCCAAAATCCATTTCTCCATACTCTGACTTCACACACAAACTTGGAAACCTCTTGCAAACGTTTGATTGTAGACTTGGTTTCAATGAGCGAGTTGATTATAGATAACATCGATATAATAAAAATACACGAAGCATAGTAATAATAGTCGTCGGCCAACCAGAGAAATATCGAAAACACCTGAAATATATAGAATGGGTGCAAGATCTCGTCAGTCAAGAGTTGAACCACTGTTTTTTCTTCGATTTCAATGTGGTTTGCGCCAAATGTGTTCAGCCTCTGTTCTTGAACGGCTTGGGAAACACCTTCTTTGGTATTTTTGAGATTCAACCATTGCAGACTGTACCAGTTAGAGTTTGTTCTAAAGATATCCTCCACAGGGTTGTAAAAGAATTTGATGTATCTATAGTTGAACGAATGAATGAACGGGACAACTGGATCTAATTCTTTGGGAGGAGGCGAGAACTTGCCACTAGCGTCGTCATCGGCCGATTCTATACCCACAGTTAAGAACGTCGATAGCCTATCATCAAGCTTTTGCTTGCAAATATGCACGATGGCCAACTCACCAAACTCGTTTTCAATGACACACCAGTCAGACTTACCCAAAGGAGACCGGTTGCCCATCAAATTGACCCGATATCTGGGCAACCAGCGTAATATCAAGTAGCCTATACCCAAGGACAAAATACTAATCAAGTAGTAGGCCAATTTCTTCCACCAGCAATTGGTGTAGCCAGCTATGCCTATAACTAAATCTTCTTCGGCCAAGTAGTATCTTTGATAATTTAACAAGGTAGGGTATACCTTATAGAATTCTGAGTCGATTTCTCGGGAGCTTACGCTTTGGTTTTCACTCAAGCTGGACGAATCAGACTCAACCGAAGCTCTACGGCGCTGGTCGTAGTTCAATGAGGTGGTTTCATCCTCGTTTGGCTCCTGGAACTCGAGCGAGCCATAAGATTGCGGCTCGTAATCGCCTGCGGGTGTCGACCGGGCAGAAAGCAGACCTGGGCGTTCTTCTGCTTCGTCGCCGTATTTATCGACAGAGTAGTCCCAATTAGTGTTGTAATCGATGGGGTCATCGACGTTTTCCAACGTGGAACCACCTTGGGCCATTTCAATTTCATCAGGGGAGAAGAACTTGAAGTTAACTTGGGTGTCGTGTGAGTTAGAAGAGCCGTTTGAATTGACAGAACGAAGGTCTAGGTCGTGGGTGCTTTGGGGCCCCAAGAACGGTGATGTCTCACGAGACGAGTCCTGGCGACTTCTAAAACTCCCAAAATGATGTGGATAGTGCAAAGACGTGATAGAAGAAGGAATAATTTCAGATGCAGCTCCAGAAAACATCTCATGGTTGTTTTCTTCGATCAAGAACGATCTGGTGGAGTCCATCGATGCCACCGACCCACGGCGAGGCATGCCAGATCTTCTGTCGACGGAAGAAGATCTGCGACTGCTGCTTGGTCTGTGTGTCATGGCAAGATATCAATTAGCAATAGAGCGGAAAGCGAATTATCACTTGGTCTTGTAACTTTTAGCTAATGGTAGCCGTGCTTGTTATGGAGGTAGGGTGCTAGCAACGTTGGTTTTAGTGCTATTTCTTCGATTCAAGGCACAACCAAGGGTTATTAGAATGATTTTAAGATGCTAGGGCTCACCAAATTCCAATACCGGCGTCCAGTGCTTCTCAATGCGGTCTATCAGTAGTTCAGGTTCAGATTATTTTGCGGTTATCATGAAAATTTTCCCCAACTGAGACAAAACTCCAAACTGAAATTAAGTAAGCACAACAAGGCAGGGAGTTGCAGAATAAGGTCAACGAGCAACAATAGGTAAACGTAGGGTGATATTGAACCTGCAGAACCACATAGCCGATACCAAAGCATCCTGAAGATTAATCAATTCTGATTGAGCCATCACAGACGCCACCACGCATATTTGAGTGTATGACAAGCGAGTCACTGTTCGGACATGGCACTCAAACTCAAGCTTAAAGTGCCCAGCAACAATGCACTGAGTCCGGAACCGCCGCAAAAGGCGCTTCCCAAGCTTAAGATCCGTCCTCCCACCAAAAAACCATCCAAAGAGCCCCACGACAACGAAGCCAAACCACGCAAGAAACACAAGAAGATCAAGCTCAATTTGGGGGGGCCCAAGCCAAGCGCCACTTCATCTGGAGCGGTAAAGGCGGAAGAACCTGCTCCGGTGAATCTAATCCAGCACCAGCAAGCACGCACGCCTAGATTCCGTATAAAGCCAACCCGTATACCGGGTGAGGGCTACGATTCCGAAGCCCCAGACATCGAAGACGACCCTATAATTGAACAGGGAATTGTCATTCGGTTTATGAACGATGCGAATTTGGACTTTGTGAACCAGGCCACTGATTCGGGCGACTTGTCAGGCATCAATGTCAAGTGGATCACTCGAGAGAAAGCAGTGGTGAATGTCAACAGGAGCTTGTATTCGGCCAGATTAATTGATTTGCCGACCATTACCGAACTCTATAAGACCATAGACAAGAAAAACATATTCAAGACATTGGACGTGTGTCAGATTCTACTTGTAATCAACCCCATAGCCAATCCAGCCGAACTTAACATTGAAACCGATTTCGAGGTTCCTCCAGAGTACCTATACAACCATCCATTATACAAGCTAGCACACAACTCGGAAGTTAAACAGAAGAAGACAGTACTCAACGACGGTTTGGTGAGACCGTTTGAAGGGGTGTACCGCAGATTCAGACCCAGAAAGGCCAGTCACCGAGTGATGGAAGATATAGAACAGAAGGTGGACGAGCTAATCAAGTTGGACGACGAAGCCGAAGAAAGCCACTTTGAGCTTGTGGACTTGCACAAGTCGCAGAACAGGTTTGGCGTCAGTGGTACTCCTTCGTCTGCCCCAACACCTACAGCCACGCCCTCGTTTATGGGAGGTGGCGATTCTGGGCAGTATCAAGACGAGAGTCTCCAGGTAGCAGGTGAAGAGAGAGAAGGTGACGACGAGGAGGAAGACGAAGAGACGGAGTTCAACGCCGAAGATATCGAATCCAATTTGGAAGAAGAATTAAACAAGGTGTTAGGACCTGAAGACGACTTTAACGACGAAACGGCCGAGTTGTTGTTCAACGGGGGTGGAGTGGGCGAAAGCTTGCTCAGCGGCGAGATCGGTGAAACGGGAGGCGAAGAAGAAGAAGAGGAAGAGGAGGAAGAAGAGGAAGAGGAAGATGACGACGACGACGACGAAGACGACGACGAAGAAGACGACGATTCTAAACTGGGCAGACAGCATGTCAAGTTGTTGGAAGAAGAAATCGCCGAGCTTGAAAACGTGGTCGAGTACCATAGAAAGAACTTGGCCACTTCCACCAGTAAGATGATGAGAATGAAGTTTCAAAATACTTACACTTCATTGAAGAGTTCGTTGGACCAAAAAAAGAGAAATTTGGCCAAGCACTTGGACGAGCAAGAGCAGTTGCAAAAGAAGCTCGACCCTGCCCACGGGTTACAGAACACCCACAAGCCGCCGGAAAGCGACGACGACGACGACGAAGAGGATGACGACGACGATGGCGAGGACAAGCAAAACACCAATGTTGCCAACAACGAAGAACTAGAGGAAGAGGAAAACGATGACTTCATCGACGACTTATTTTAGCAGTGTAATATATACGGCCACGCCAATGTAATGACTACCATTAAAGCAGTACCAGGCCGCCCATACGGCGTCACGTGCGAGTCTTGACCACTGTAGACTGAGCAGGCGATGCGAAGGAGGAGGCAGGAAAGGAGCTGGAAGAAAAGAGCGGGCGGGCCGAGGAGATGCATCCGAAATGGAGTCTCCTGTCAGAGGCTCGTGGCTGGCCCATCCCACTTGTTCACTTGTGGCCGACTCGTTATCGCAGCTAATAAGCACGCAACCTGCAAATCATCGCATCTCCCGCGGAGGTCTAACCCGCAAACGAATTTTTGATAAAAATTCATCCTTGGGCCCACAAGGTAGATATGAAGAGTCTCTTCTATGTGAGACGAAAGACGGAGCGTATTTGATAATTAAGCTAGAAGTAGTACGAAGTCGTGCATCCCATCAACATCCAACACAGAAAAAGCAACCATGTCTACCAACTCAATCAAATTATTAGCCAGTGATGTTCACCGTGGATTGGCCGAGCTTGTGGCCAGAAGATTAGGGTTAAAAATCACCCCATCTGAAATCAAGAGAGATTCGACTGGTGAAGTCCAGTTCTCAATCGGTGAATCAGTCAGAGATGAAGATATCTTTATAATTTGCCAGATTGGTTCTGAAGTGGTCAACGACCGAGTATTGGAGCTCTTAATTATGATCAATGCTTGCAAAACCGCCAGTGCCAGAAGAATAACTGTTATTTTGCCCAACTTCCCGTATGCTCGTCAAGACAGAAAAGACAAGTCAAGAGCTCCTATCACTGCCAAGTTGATGGCTGATATGTTGACAACAGCTGGATGCAACCATGTGATTACCATGGACTTGCATGCCAGTCAAATCCAAGGTTTCTTTGATGTTCCCGTGGACAACTTGTACGCTGAACCAAGCGTGGTAAGATACATAAAAGAGTCCATTAACTATAGAGATGCTATTATTATTTCTCCTGACGCAGGAGGTGCCAAGAGAGCTGCTGGTTTGGCCGATAGACTTGATTTAAACTTTGCATTGATCCACAAGGAAAGAGCCCGTGCCAACGAGGTGTCCAAAATGGTGTTGGTTGGAGATGTCAGCGAGAAAATCTGTGTTATCGTCGATGATATGGCAGATACTTGTGGTACGTTGGCCAAGGCAGCCGAAGTTTTATTGGACAATGGAGCCAAAGAAGTCATTGCTATTGTCACCCATGGTATCTTATCGGGAAATGCGGTGAAGAACATCAATAATTCCAAACTTACTAGAGTTGTGTGTACCAACACAGTTCCGTTTGAAGAAAAGGTCAAATTATGCACCAAATTAGATACCATTGATGTGTCTGCTGTGTTGGCGGAAGCCGTCAGAAGATTACACAACGGTGAGAGTATTTCATACTTGTTTAAGAACGCTCCGTTATAAGTAGCAATTTACGAATTATTTATCAGAACAAGCAGTAAGAGAGCTAAGAGAAGTAAGAGAAGTAAGAGAAAAGGAGTAGCAGATGTAGTACCATATGGTAGAATGGTCTAAATTCTTAAAAATATAAACCACCGAGAGTGTAACAAGTGCCAGCTGCCACCGATGACTCTGCTATTGACTCACACTCGTCAAATTACCCTGACTCGGCCACATACTCACTATAAAAGTGCGAAAAATAGTCGCACTTCAGTCTCATAAACTGGGGCTATACATTATGGTTCAACTGTAAGTAGTGATTGTATAGCCCCGTGTAATCAGTTTGGTTATGTGTGGTTCAGTGTGGTTCGGTGTCGTGAATGAGGCTAACTAACATTTAGCACCCAAATTAAGGCGTGTCTTTTTGGTATGTATTTAGGAAAGTAAGCCCCTCATGAAGCTAACCATACAGACATGGACGGCACTATCATCAACACTGAAGATCTCTATACGGAATGTTCATCTGATTTGTTGGCCAAGTTCGGAAAAGGTCCCTTGACATGGGACGTAAAAATCAACCTACAAGGAAGACCTGGTCCCGAATCCAATCAAATCATGATCGATACCTATGGTCTCCCGTTGGATTTAAAAGAGTATACCAGTCTTTTATTTGAAATCCAGCAGACCAAGTGGTCAAAGTCGGTGTTTTTGCCTGGAACCTTGGAATTGATCCAGTACTTGCACCAAAACCACATTCCTATCGCGATTGGTACCAGTTCCAACAAGATCAACTACGATCTTAAAACTGAGCACTTGTCCGGCTTTGATCTCTTTGGTCCCCATGTGATCACTGGCGACGATCCCAGAATCGCCAAGGGTAGAGGTAAGCCCCAGCCTGATATCTGGTACACTTGCTTGAAAAGTCTCAACGACGAAAGAACAGCAAATGGCTTGGACCAAATCGCCATGAGCGAGTGCTTGATCTTCGAGGACGGGCTTATAGGTGTTGAATCTGCAATTGCCACTGATGCCACGGTGATTTGGATCCCACACCCAGAGTCGGTGCCCTATTTCCACGGCAAAGAGGGTGACATCATCGGTGAACACGGCGAAATCTTGAACAACTTGGTTGATTTCGACAAAACCAAGTACAACTTGTAATTTCTTATATAACAGTACATACACATACCCTCCCCCTAGACCAGTCTGATCAAGCCCAAACCACATTTACCGTCTCTTCAACCCCATCTGGTATCTATGTGCAGTCGTAGGTCTGTCGGCTTCCTCACGTGCCGCGCCATCAGATTCAACTCTGGACTATACCATACACTAGTGTCCAACACCCAAGCATGATAGGAACTGATTCCTACCACATAACCATTGAAATCACACCACAAAAAGACCTACCAGAGTTTCCCGACTACCGTTACTCGCCAATTGAAGTCACCTCCATACCAGTGCCTGCCAGCATGGAGTCCCAAGCCATTGAGCCCATACGGGCCAAGCTGTTGGGAGACGGAGTGATCCACCTCTACCGAGAGTTTGAGGATCCCAATCCTTCCAAGTCTTCAACTGCAGTCGCAGATTCTCCTGGTTCAAGCGCCGGCGACGATACTATGGTGGCCATTCTAGCCGTGCCGACGTACTTTACTGCTACCGACTTGTTGGGATTCATAGGAGAGAACAACATGAAAAATGTCTCACACCTTCGAATCCTCAAGAGTGAAAAACCTAACCGGTTTTTGGTACTTATCAAGTTTCGTGACATCATCAATGCGGCTGAGTTTCAGTTTCAGTATGATGGAAAGCCGTTCAATTCCATGGAACCAGAAGCATGCCACGTTGTTTACGTGAAGTCAGTTCGTTATGACGAAGAGCCGCTTGAAGATCCCACCAATCCGCTCTTGCCTTTCTTGATGAAAGACCCATTCACATCGCTGCTTGTCTCATCCAAGCTTGGGCCCAACTCTCTCATCGAATTACCTAGTTGCCCAGTGTGCTTGGAGAGAATGGACGCACAACTCACTGGTTTACTTACAATTCCGTGCCAGCACACCTTCCATTGCCAATGCTTGTCCAAGTGGCGAGACGACTCGTGTCCTATCTGTAGATATTCCAACAACTTTTCCAACCAGCAAGTACGAAGATCGGTGCGCAGATTGTCGCTGTTCAGCATGCACAGACGTCCTACGTTGACACAGTCCTCGCTAGGCTCAATATCTTCGGCTTCAGGTGGTGCTACTTCGTTGACAGGAATATCCGACTCCAACGAAAACTGTATGGAATGCTCGGTAGATTCTGGACTATGGATATGTCTTGTTTGTGGAAACATTGGATGTGGCCGCTATGCACCCGACCAGCATTCCTTGAAACATTTCGTCAACACTGGTCACTGTTTTGCCATGGAGATCGACACCTCGAGAGTATGGGACTACGCTGGCGACACTTACGTACATAGATTGATCACCAACGAATCCGACGGTAAGTTAGTGGAATTGCCAGAAAAGACCAGTCTGCTGGAAAAACAGTCGAAATCTGAAGACAAGGTCGACGAAGTCGGGTTTGAGTATTCCCAGCTTCTAATTAGCCAGTTGGCCAGTCAAAGAGAATACTACGAGTCCTTGTTACAAGAACGAGATGCACCGAAGTCACGAAAAGGTTCCAACATGCTCAACCAAACCCAAAACCAAACCCAAACCCAAACCCAAAATCAAACCCAAAACCTTCTAATCGATTTAGAAAAGAAAGTCGATGATCTAACTACTGAATTGAGCGAGTTGACCACATCTACGATACCCATGTTGAAAAATAAAAGTACTCTCAAAGACACAAAGTTGGAAAAACTTTCGACCCAGTTGAACCAGGCCACTTCTTTAAACGAGGCTCTTTCCAAGAAAGTAGACTATCTTGAAGAATCCAATAATAATCTTAAGGATGAACTCAAGGTGGTCAATCAAGAGAAACAGGGTTTGACTGAGCAGGTCAACGACTTGATGTTTTTTTTGGATAGCCAAGAAAAGTTTAAGGATGAACCCCAAGATGTAAGAGATGGAACCATAGTAGTACAACAAAATCCATCTCGGAGATCACAAAAGAAAAAGAAGAAGTAAGTTTATTTTTCCGCCTATCCCAATTCCTTCTGTATTGAGTATCATGTCAGTATATGCCAGTTGCCGTGAGATTAGTAATTGTGCTACTTTATTGGCGTAAGAATAAGCAACAGGCAGCTACAATATCCGTGTTTGAAGTTTAAGTCAAGATTAACGTGAAGCTGGTTCTGTCGATTTACTGAGTTTCAAGCCTGGTGGATTTTTAGCCAGTAACATTGAACTGTCATCATGGTTTCTGAAGGGAGTTCCTTTTCAAGTTCAATGATGAAAAGTCTGGCTCAATTGCCATCTGTGGCAGAACTCATCCAGTCCTTTCCAAGTAGTTACTGTCAACATTCACAAGCACACAAATGTCACAAATCTACTTTGCTGCTGTATAAAGAATTAAATTGTTCCCACCAAGATATGCCATACACTCCTGTGGTTGAGAATGAGTTTCTAGTAGAAATGAAACTGCTTTTGCAGTCAGAAGAATCCCCACATTCTGGTACCTTACAATTGAAAGATCCAGAATCAATATATCGCCGCGCAAGAATATTGGAATCTATATGTGCAAGTCAAATCAAAAATTCTATACAATCAATCGATTCAATTACAAAGTGTATGGAGAAGTTCAAGGCAAAGTATCATGAAAAATTGGGCACATCCAACTTCGAGTTATCTGAATTTGTAAACGAATTCGAAATAAAGACTTTAGATTCACAAATAGCCAAGTTAGACGAAGTAGGTAATACCTTCAAATATCTTAAATCATTGAAGATGGCAATTGAATTGAGAACTGAAATCGATAGTTTTTTCAATAAAAATCCTGATGCAGTAAACGAAATAGGAGAAGCAATCACACTACAGGTACAAGCACAGACTTCGGAAGAATACGACTACGATCCCGAAAATCAAAGAGGTGGTTTAAACATCGAATTAAGTAAAAGATACAACAAGTACTGCCATCATTGTGGATCTCGTAAATCACCAGAGTGGAGAAGGGGTCCCAAAGGAAGCCGAACTCTTTGCAATGCCTGTGGTCTATTTTACTCCAAATTGATACGTAAATCTGGTATAATTGCAGCAGACCAAGCAATGAAAGACCGTAAGGATGCTGGCTGCTGTTCCGATCGACGGATCCGATAGTATATATAGTGCATTTTAATATAACTAGCCCATCTCATCGCGCACGTGATTTATTATTATGCGGCGGGTTCTGCAGTCTGAAAAATTAGGCACGATGAGGTAGCTGAAAAAATTGGCCATTCCCAAGAAAGTAGACAAAACAGACAACTAAAGATGGCTGAGTCAAAATCGGTAATAAGTAGTAGTGAAGTCTCATTTCCAAGAGGTGGATCTTCTGCTTTAACGCCATTGGAAGTTAAAGAAGTTTCTAATGAAGTTACCAGAGATGTGTTGTTCGAAACTGCTGGAGCCAAACCATCTGGTAAGAGATCAAATAACTCAAAGGCTGCTCAACCTACAAAGAAACCTAGAAAGAATTTGAATAAGAAGGATGTGGATAGTGATCCTAAAGAAGATGTCGTTGCTATTGAATCTTTCAATTATAAGAATTTAGGTCCAGGTACAACTTTGTTGGGAAAAATTATTACTATTAATAAAATGGACTTAATAATAAGTATCGGAGATAACTTATTCGGATCCATACCTATCACTTCTATCAGTGAAGAAGTAACCAAGATTATTGAGGAAATTGAACAATCTGATTCTGAATCTGAAGAAGAGTCAGACGATGATGAGGAAACCGACGAAATTAAAACTGGTACTCTCAAGAGCAGACCTGATCTTCCAAACTTAACAAAATTGTTTAGAATTGGACAGTGGTTAAGAGCCAAAGTAGTTGAATCAAATGACCCTAGTAAAAAGAGAATTCAGCTTACAATCGAACCACAAGAAGTTAACAACGCTTTGGAAACCGAAGATTTAATCCAAGGTAATGTTCTTCAGTGTTCTGTTAAATCGGTAGAAGATCATGGTATAATTTTGCTGATCGGTAAAGAAGGATTTTCCGGTTTCATGTCCAATAAAGAAATATCTGTTACGAAATCTATTGACCCAGAATTATTGAAACCTGGTAGTGTATTATTATCGGCAATTGTGAATACTCCTACGTCAAGAACCATAACCTTAAGACCGATCTCGAGCCCTTCAGCCTCCAAAAAAGCTAGTATTTCGACCATTTCATCTATTGATTCAATTCAACCTGGTATTTTGGTAGACGCTATTGTATCAACCATCACCAAAAATGGTTTAACCACTAGAGTATTTGGTCTTATAGATGGTACATTAAACTTGTCCCATTTGCACCAATTCGGATTGGAAAAGTTGGAACATAGTTATACTATTGGAAATTCTATTAAAGCTAGAGTTATTGGTGTTATCATTTCCGAAGGGATTAAGAAATTAATTTTATCGCATTTACCACACATAATTTCTCTTGATCATGTTGAAGATGATGCTTTGGAAGCTTTCCCAATCGGTCATATTTTTGAATCGGTTGAAGTAATTGGTTCTGATTCCCACTATAAATTCTTCAAATTTGGTTCAAGTACGTTATTTGGACAAATTCATAATTCAAAAATCAATACCGAAGAATATAACTTCAACGATGGTTCAAAGCATAGAGCAAGAGTAATGGGCTACAATACTGTTGACAACTTGCTCATTTTAACTTGTGATCCAAAAGTTATCGATAAAAAATTCTTGAGTAATTCAGATATTCCTTTAGGTACCTTATTTGACGGAATTGAAATCGTAAAAGTATTACCTGAAACTGGAGGTATCATTGTAAAATTAAATGATGATATCGAAGGATTTGTTCCATCTAATCATATTTCGGATATCAAATTAGTGTATCCTGAAAGAAAATTCAAGCCTGGTAGTAAAGTAAAAGGTAGAGTATTGAATGTAAACGGTAAGAGAGTTTTAACCACATTAAAGAAATCCATTGTTGGGGTTGATGAAGATCAAATTTTGGACTCATATGAAAAAGCTACCTATGGATTTAGAACTACTGGTACCGTTGAAAAATTCTTACCAAATGGTGCGGTGATTTCTTTCTTCGGAAACGTGAAAGCTTATTTGTCAAAGGAAGAAATATCGGAAACATTTGTTGACAAAATTCTGGACTACCTCAAATTAGGTCAAACAGTTGATGTTAGAGTGTTGGAAGTTGAAAAATCCACCAATAGAATGAGAGTTACCTTGAAGCAATCATTAGAATTAACTCAAGATCAACAAAGTATAATTTCTGACATTCAGTTCGGAAAGACTGTATCTAAGGCTGTGGTTGTTGAAAAGAGACACGAAGTCATCTACGTAGAATTAGAAGCTGGCTCTGTTAGAGCTATGATCTTGGATGGTCATTTATCTGATGGTAATTTCGAACAGAATAGATCTTTGTTCAAGAAGTTGCAAGTCGGCGAAGAAATCGAAGTATTACTTTTAGAAAGAGATCAAAAATCAAGAACATTAGTAGCAACGGCCAAGAAATCATTGGTTGAAGCTTCCAAGCATGCTAGTTTTCCAGAATCTTATGAAGAAATTCAATTGATTGGTAGTGATGATAAGCCATTGTATGGTTACATTAAGTCTGTTACCAATATGGGATTATTTGTTTCCTTTGCTAACAGATTGACTGGTTTGGTTTTAGCCAAGTATTTATCGACTGACGACCTATCCAAGAAATATTACAAGAATCAATCAGTAACATGTCACGTTATTAGAACCGATGATGTTAATAAGAGATTCTTGTTGACCTTGGAAGATAATCAAAAGTCGGAATCCTTGAACCACGAAAAGGTTATCAATCCAATTGATGAATCATCTGAGGTATTTGGCGACTACATTCCTGGTAAGATTACCAAGTGTATTGTCAAATCCGTCAAGAACACCCAATTGAATGTTCAACTTGGTGACAATTTACAGGGTAGAATTGATATTACCCAATGTTTCAACCAGTTTGAAGAAATCAAGAATGTCAAACAGCCATTAACTCAATTTCCAAAGGGTAGTGTGTTAGATGTAAAGGTTATTGGTTACCACGATGCTAAGAACCATAAATTCTTACCTGTCACACATCGTAAATCAAACCGTAATTTGATTTTGGAATTATCTCAATTAGATAAGGAATTGAAGTCAGCTGATGTTCCATACGCTGGTGTTAACTTGTCTGATATCAAAGAAGGCGATGAATTAACTACCTTTGTTAGTAACGTCTTGAACGGTACTATTTGGACCTCGATTTCTCCAACTATCAGTGGAAAGATTTCAGCTTTGAACTACACGGACGATGTGAACGTCATCAAATCACTTGAAAAATACACTCCAATCGGAACTGCTATTAGGGCCAGAGTCCGTGAGATCGACACTGCTAATAATGTAATTGTGTTCAATGTGAGAGAAAATGTACTCAGATCATCTTCAGACGTCCAAATTGGTCAAAGCTATCCTGCCAGAGTCATCAAAATATTCGGAAACCTTCTTTTAGTCGATTTGGGTGAAAACATCATTGCATCTTCATTTATTACCGATGCTTTGGAAAGCTATAGTGCCAAATTGGCTGATTCTTTCAAACCAAGTCAAATCGTTGTGGCCACTGTCATAGACATCGATGATCAAGGTAAGATTGCAGTATCATTGCGTAATCAAGAAGACGATGAATCAAACGATGAATCACGCGACAAGGTGATTAACTCATACCAAGATCTTACCCGTGGTGACGTTGTTCGTGGTTTTGTTAAATCAGTCAATAAGAACGGTGTTTATATTTCATTGGGTAGATCTTCTTACGCCTTAGTAAAGGCATCTGACTTGTCAGACACTCCTGATAAGGACTGGAAGAAATCTGTCAAGCTTTACGAACCTGTATTAGGTAAGATTGTATCCTGTAAGGGAGAAGGTAGAATCTTGATGACCCTTAAACCAAGTGAGATCGAAGGTGAATTAAAGTCACTGAAATTCATAGAAGATTTAAAGATTGGTGAAATATTCGAAGGTTCTGTCAGAAAGGTCGCCGAATACGGTGTTTTCGTTTCATTGGATGGGACTTCTAACGTTAGTGGATTGTGTCACCGTTCTCAAATCTCGGATAACACTGTTTCCGATATTGGAGCCTTGTTCAACGAAGGTGATCGTGTCAAGGTAAAGGTTTTGACAGTTGATCAAAAGAAGAATCAATTATCGTTAGGAATGAAGGCTTCATACTTCACCAATGCTGACGATATGGAAGTCGACGATGAAGAAGCTCAAAAAGAACAAAATGAAGCTAACAGTGAAGAATCCGATGAAGAAGCGTCTGACGACGAAGTCATGCAGGATGCATCAGAATCCAGTGATGAAGGTGAAGACGAAGAAGAATCGGGTTCAAACACCAAATCATTGTCACTTGGCGGATTATCGACCAACGGGTTCGATTGGACCGCATCTATCTTGGATCAGGCCGAAGATAATGAATCGTCCTCAGACGAAGAAGATTTCACTCAAGAAAAGAAGAAGAAAAAGAAGAAGAGTCAACACGTTGAAGACAAGACCGCTGATTTAAGCACTAGAGCCCCACAATCGGTATCAGATTTCGAAAGACTTTTGATCGGTAACCCTAACTCTTCTGTCATGTGGATGAACTACATGTCCTTCCAATTGCAATTAAGTGAGGTTGAAAAGGCTCGTGAAATTGGTGAAAGAGCATTGAAGACTATCAATTATCGTGAAGAACAAGAAAAGATGAACATCTGGATTGCATTGCTAAACTTGGAAAATACTTTTGGAGGTGAAGATACTCTTGACGATACTTTCAAGCGTTCTTGTCAATACATGGAACCTATTGTTATGCATCAGAAATTGGTTGGAATTTACAACATGTCAGAAAACTTTGAAAAGGCCGATGAATTGTACAAGGTAATGTGCAAGAAGTTTGGAAAACAACCAAGTGTTTGGGTTCAATTTGGTTCATCATTATTGGATCGTAAATTGAATTCAGAGGCCCATGAAGTATTGGCCAAGTCCTTGCAGGTATTGCCAAAGAAAGAACACATCGAAGTTGTTAAGAAATTTGCCCAATTAGAATTCACCAAGGGTGATGCCGAACAAGGTAGATCGTTATTCGAAGGTTTGGTTGCAGACGCTGCCAAAAGAATTGATTTATGGAATGTCTACATTGATCAAGAAATCAAGCAAAACTCCAAGCAAAAGGTCGAGGAATTGTTTGAAAGGGTATTGGCTAAAAAATTGTCAAGAAAACAAGCCAAATTCTTCTTTAGCAAATGGTTGTCTTTTGAAGAAGAGAAAGGTGATGAACAGATGGTTGCTCGTGTCAAGGCCAAGGCCACCGAATACGTCCAAACATCCAAGGAATAAACCGTATATCTTTTTTTATCTTAGTTTGCTTTTCTCATATTGCCCATGTGCAATTCATATATTACTTAGCTCCGTTGTCCATAGTACGCTTATTAATTCTTTGTATATTTTGCATTTTTTAGAATATATTTAAATTTGTTATAAAGTTGAGGTAGAAATTTTATAGTGGTAAAATTTATGCGTTTGCGAAATTGCTGCAAAACTTTACTTTAGTGTTCTTTCTATTGACAGGAATAACAGGCGATAATGATTGTAAAGGCAGCTCATATTTTGACGATGGTACTGTGTTTGACTATTTTATTTTCTGGTTATTTGTTGAGAAGCTCAAAACCAAGGATAAATATTGACCAGCAGAGTCCCTTATTAAAGCTTGTACACTGTATTGACGTTGGAGTAGCACACGCATGTTACAGCAAATATACTAAGGATACGTCACAGAGATTCACACCGGAATTAGCGAGGTCAGTATTGGAGCCGAACTGCCATTACACAAGACACCTACTAACAGCTGAAACAGGTGCCTTGAAGAAAACAATAGATCCTGCCTTGGCGGTGTCGATCTTGTGCTTGCAATTCAACGGTGCCAATACGAGCACAAGATTTATCGGATTATGGAATTAAATAAAAGCAACGTAGTATAACCAGGATACTCCAGAGCTCTAGACATAACCTTGATTACAGTTTTAACTCTTGTAATAGCTACACTAACCTTCCTGTTTAGAGCTCAAACTACTGCTAACCCAACAAAAATTACTGCGGGTTCACTAAATAAATTAACTGCAAAACTAGAATCATATGCAAAACCACTTGCGAATCTGGATATATGCGTGATACCCTCTATTCAAGATAGCATTATCACGCATGGCTACAAGAACATACTGGGTTGTGAATTGCCCTATGATCGCCCAGCCAATCTAGCGGAGAAAGCAAGTGAAGATACAAGGGTTATGAACATTCCCTTTTTGAAATCAGCAAAGACCGAAAGCTCGCAATTAAGTCTATTCGATTCAAGTAGATCTGTAATTGGCGGTAATCTGAATGTAATTAAACCACAGAGCAAGAATTTTAGTCATTCAAAACAATTGCAGGCATTAAAACTTACTTCTGCTTTGAAGCATGCGCCAATTGGCGGCGCTGAGTCTAATATCCCATGCACGACTGGGCCTAGTCCCATGCCTCTATCTATGCCTCTATATCGTGAGGTCACTTATCTACCATACAAGAGGAAATTTATACTTGGAAGAGGATGGGTCAAAATGAAGATCTTGAAGTCTGAGGAGAGACGTATAGGTCCACACAGTCCCATAATCATACCTAATAAGAACAAGCCCAATTGCAAGGACAATACGCCAGTGACAACCGTATGCGAAAACCCCCCAATATAACCGAAGTCAGATTCATACAAGTATATTCTAGTAGACCCAACACAATAAAGTCCTCGAAGTTGAATAATAATCCAGGAAGTGGGGGGTCTGTACAAAAGATTAAAAATGTATTGTTCTTTCTTCGATATAGATTTCATATGCACTATTGTCGTAGCCCCACGAACGGCTAAGTGGGGCTACTCCCCCTTGTTCTCAGTGACATCTTTGGGTAGTGTGCATATAAACCGATTTTTGCACTTTTCTCACATGCAACCTGCTTGAATTGAGGAGTGTGTAAGAATCATTACGTGAAGACTTGCAATTTATAGACAAAGGTAGTGTTGGCATATATTGAAGACAACTTCTGGGAAATTGACAGGTACAGATTAAACCAGGAAATTTGCTAATATAATTTTGAACACGTCGAATTAAGTGTTGAGTTCGAAGCCCCCAAAGTTTTAACAATAATCGAAGGAAACAAAGAATCCGATTTTTTAATCATTTCCTTGTACCCACCTTTATCATCAAACTTTATCACCTAAATTTATTGATATCGCTGCAGTAAAACACTTTTTAGTCTCAAGACTTGAGAATGACGACAGTAACCAAAGAGGCCAGGGAGTCTTCTAGTTCTTTATCTCCTACACCACCACCAGACTATTCTGTGGAAGATTCTCCTAAATGGAAGGAGAAAAGTCAGACGGTGACCAAGCCCGGCGATGACGATCTCGTTTCCGCTGCCGAGGCTTTGACACAACTTACCAATACTGCAAACTCGCCAGGTTCAGGTTCGATGACTGCCAACTCATCGCCGGGTCCTTCAGAAAATGGAAACTCGCCTCCGATGCTGACAAACCAACATCCCTTGGTTACTCATGTCAATCAAGTCACCAAGCATCCTATAGTGACCAATGCTCTTAAGTACTATGAAACATCCAAGAGAAACTACGCTCCCTTCAACTATGCAGCCGAGATTGTGGAGAAAGCGGCGATGCCCGTGGTAAACAAGATCGAACTGAATTTAAATTATAGACACCAAAAAAGAAAGGAAAGTGAAAGTTCAAGCAGTGGATCTGGCTCAAAGAAGAGAAGGTTCCCAAGAGATGGAGAAGAAAACAAATCCGTATCCATAGAAACCAAAAAGAGATTGCAATTTTGCTTGCACGTACTACACTTGGCCAACGATCACATTAATGATAGTGTCAACTTCTTACAGCAAAAGATTACCGACAGAGAACAAGTCGTTAAGAATCAGCGCGAAGAAGAAATTAAGAAGCAGCAACAGGTGCAAGAGAAAGAACAAGAGAAACAACAACTACTTGATTACGGTAATGACAACAAGATACAAACTGAGGGCCATCCAAATCTGGATATACCCAGCCAAGAGGCGCAACAAACCAAGACAGAAATTGCTACTACAGTCAAGAAGATTATTCATTTAATCTCTAACTTCAAGCCTTCTTCACTTTCTCCAGATGGGCTCTCGCCTGCTTCAAGCAACACGACGGTTTCATCGGTGGAAAATAATGATCTTAAAGCTAATATTAGGGATATAATATTGAAGTTACCTTCGACTATACATCAATCCGCATTATCAAACACGACGTCATCACAAGCTAACGATAAAATCTTTGTGTTTGCAAAGGAATCATTGGATATGATCACTAAACTCACCAATGTGTTCAATGAACAGTTGGTGAAGGCGGAAACCTGGGTCGGTGGCGAGGAACTAGTATCATCTGCATCTACTTTGGTTTCTAACCCTGCTTCCGATTCACCATCGCCCTCAACTGCAACTACATGTGAAGAATTACAACCTAATGAAAAGAGGGTCAAAATTGATAATGTAAGTTAGAGTTGGTTAAATATATAGTGTAGTTTTTGTACTAATATAATATTAATAGCCCACTTGTCCGAGAGTTAAGTGTAAGGCCATGCCAACCCCTCGCCCCCCTGTCAAAACTAGGCAATCGGTCCCTGACATGGGATAACCCCAAGTAAGGTTATGACCCAAACAGGATTTAATTTGGTGCAGAGACTTACCTTGTTACATCCTTCTATCACTAATTTCGATATTCCTACTTTATTATCATGCTTCTACCATCCTACTCCCCATAAATCATGCTCCTCCCTTACCACATCAGGAAATTCAGGTGGAGGCTTTCACAGAACTAATGAATTGTTGGAGCGAGGGCGTGCGCACGCAAATTATTCGGATTGCCTGTTCGGGAAAGGAAGTGAATTGCCTAATTAGGCACCTTAATTGGATTGGAGAAACTCGATTGATTATGACACCAAATTTGGTGACGGAAGATTAAATCTTGATACTGAAATAGGAAATTCTAGTAAATTACGATTTCTGTACTTGGGAATTATAGCTAATATTGGCAACTATGACTGGGGATTCAAATAAACAAATAATATATAAGAAACGAAGGAATCCATGATTCTCTTCGTCTAATAGTTTCGAACAAAATTGTATAGAAAACAGTTACACCTAAGAAATTGTTTCTAATCAAGTTTTATTTTCTTTAAAGATGACTGAACAGTTAAACTTAAGGGAAGATGAACTTTCACAAATAAAGTCCTCATGGTCTTCATTACAAGCAAATAATAAATACCACAAGGATCAATTCATGCCTAGGTTGTTCTCTAACTTGTTAGCAGCCAACCCAGAATTGAAGTCCACTTTTGCCAATGGTGATACAATTCAGAACCATTGTCAATTATTTGGTGACATGTTATCATATGTTATATCGTACATTGATGACTGTGAAACCTTAGATGAGTTCATTTATCATTTTGTTCGTGAACATAATGAATTCGCCAAAGAATCAGTTTCCTACTTGGAGCCAATGGGTCTTGCCTTTGTCCAAACTTTTAAACAATGGTTAGGTAATGGCAAGTTTGACAACCAATTGGAGATGGTTTGGATTAAGGTCTATATCTACATGGCCAACTCCTTGTTGGTTAGCGTTGACGATGGTTCTGATTCCGATGTAGCCTCAACTTTCAGCAATGAAGTCAAATCCGAGTCTGAACCTGAAGAGACCGACGATGTTCAGCCTTTAAACATCAAAAAAACTGATGCCGAAGAAGACGATGTTCCTCCTCGCTCTATTCCTGTTTCAACTTCGGCTATTTCTCCTATGGAAGCTCCAGTTGCTCCAGCTGCACCAGTTTCTGCACCAGTTGCTGCACCAGTTGCTGCTCTCACTGAGTTGGACAAGTCAAACACGATTCAGTTCACCTTAAAGAGCAATGAGAAATACAGAGGATTTAGAAGAAATGACGAAACCAATACCCCACAAGCAGAACCAATTTCTGTGAAAATCCCAACAAACACAACCTTTCAAAAGGTCCACACTCCAGCATCTACTTCCTCCAATATGTCGGCTTCATTATCCTCACTCTTGGCTACAGGTTCAACTGCCACTTTGTCGTCAGCTTTTAATACTCCTCCAGCTACTCCGTTTGATCCAAGAAAGAGCAAAAGAATGGGCCGCTCTCCAATATCATCCAGTGCATCTTCGATTAATGAGGATTTTGACTACCCAGTCAAGTCTCCTTTGAGAAGAAGCGACGCTGAAGAAGATTCTGCTAATGTTAGCTACAGCACTATTCAACTTACATCTGTTGACCAGAGTCCAGTTGAAGCACTTGAAGAACCACATGCTGTCGTTGCTCAAGACGACGAACCACCTTCTTTGCTTAAGAAATTACAAGGAAGACAACAGCCAAAAGTGGTTGTGGATTCATCTTCCGAAGATGAAGAAGAAGAAGAAGAAGTTAAATACCAACCTAAATTCGACCCAAGAAGAAGACATAGAAGAACCAAGTCGGTTCTGATTTCTTCACCAGAATCTTCGGAAGTTGACGAGCAAGAAGAAACAAAGATCTTGAAAGAAACTCATGATAATAGTTACTTCTTGGAAGCTTTCGAAGAAGCCAGCATTGATTTGGATACCAAGGAGCTTCCTTCGCTTCCCGCAATTCCTGTTCCTAGATCTAATCTTGACTACAACAGTTTTGGTATTAGAGGCTTAGCTCCTATTCTGGAAGCTACTGATATTGACGAAAAATCATCGAAATACGAAAGTGATGCTGACGACAATGCTTCTTCTAATTATGGAGAAGAAAGCGTAAATGACAGATCATCGACAGATGAAGTCAGTTCTGGTGTCTCAACTTTATCTTTGCATAATAGTGATTACAGGTCATCTATTAGTTCAGGTACTGACAATGCATCTTCTCCAGTATTAAACAAATTTCAAATTGAGACCAGACAAGTATCACAATCATCTCAATACAGTGATGTTAGCTATATCAAGCCATTATCTGAACCTGTTGAACAAAAACAAAAACAGCTTAAATCTGCATTTACTAATACCCATAGCTCATCATCTAGTTCACTTTTATTAGGCCCAAACAGATCACAAATGAGTCAAAACAGAGCTTCTCTTGGATTTATGAGAAGTTCATTTGTCTTGAAGAAGGAAATGGAAAATCTCGGATTCAATCAACCGGAAAATGTTTTCGTTAAACCTCCAACTATCCCGGCAGCTATGTCATCAGTTGTTTCATTACCCAGTCCAAGTCAGACTTATGGCAGTTCAAATTCATTTGAAACCAATGGTTCTAGCGATGAAGATTGCTTTGATATGTTGAATGCTTTCGGCGATGGAAAAAACACTCCACCAACTATCAAGCACAAGACTAGTAAAATGAAGAGATTAAATTCTATGACTTCTAGAATTCAACAAGAACCAAACATCTCAAACCAAGAAATTGCTGCTATGAAATATAAATCAATGAGTATTGATCCACCAAAGAGAAGGTCTCTTAGAAAGAGGCTTTCTTCCATCTTTTCATCAAAGTCCTCAAGCAGTACCGTTGCATCTTCAAATGCTTCAGTATTCGCCCCAAGTTACAGAAAGTCTACTATGACTTTCTCAACTAGCGACTTAGTATCCATCAATTCGGTTGAAACTAAGGGATCAACCTTCTCTGGATTTTCTTTCATGTCTACGTCTAGAAGATCAGCAAGAAGATCCATGGATACTAGATCAGTACACACTAGTACTAGAAGAGGAAACAAATACAAAGTAAAGGAATGTCCGTACGATGTATTTGCTTAATTTCTTCAAAATAATGATAATCGTACCCTGGAGGTAATATTTGATGATTAAGTTCTTTGATGGCATAATAATTTAATGACTTTAAATAAAACAAAGAGGATAGTTCCAGTTTTTTTCTGGCCAAATAATTGTGCTAGCAGGTTAAAAAGCTACATATACTTTCGGTAATTCATTGCATAGAAGGTTTTTTTAAAATTAAGATTTGAAAACGTCATGTAACGAAACGTTATTTTCAGTGTTGAGTTAGATACTATCATTCCAATGATGAATTTTTGGTTGCGGCAACTGTTTGTAATGTCTGGATCTAATATGAAAACCAACTAGACTAACAGAAAACCCGGAGAGTAGATCAAACCAAAAAAAAGAGTTCATGGTTCTTTTATTAATAGTGTCGAATAAAAGTCAAGGTGTGTTTCAAATAAGGAAGATTGTTGATTAAAGATCAACATCAAATTCAGTTGATTTCCTTCTCTTCTCTCATTTTCATTATCCTTATAGCCAATCTTAGTGTTGGTTATTGTTCTCTTAATTTTAGCTCTTGCTGGTTTAATTTTTTTCTTTTTATTTTATTTTATTTGAAACTGAACTTTTGAAAGACATTGTTGATGAGAGAAAGAAACAGAGAAGGATAGCTACTGCTGATGTTGGATTTTAGGATTGCCTAGAACAGTGACAAATGCCATTTACTAAAAATTCATCGAAGATTGTGAAGATAGATTTAAGACTAACTTTTATTTTGTATCATATATATTTCAATATTTAGTTTAAACCTGATCAAAGTCCCAAAACTTAATTAATTGTAATCATCACATGAAAATGGACTAGATTGCGATGATAAGGATGCTCGGAACGAGCTTTATTCTATAAGATTAGTTCAAAGATAATCACAGGGTTTGTTTCCTGCAAGTAATTAAGGATACGAGAAGCAATTGCAAACTCCCTTTCTAGTTCATAAAAAAGAATGTGGGGTATTGTAATAAGCGTGTGTATAACCGAATCCAATTGAAATTCTATGTAGCACCGCCTATCATTGTTGGGTAAACCTCAAGGCTTAAAGGATATTCGCAAAGAAGTATGGCATATATTGTTTAATTACAGATATTAAACTTTTACTAGTAATGCAACTAATTTGGAATGAAGTCGTCAAGAAGCTTGAAGAGTGCGGTTGTTTAACCGATGCAGCTTGAAACAAGAGACCAAAATTCGGCTCGCTGCTAAGCCAAAATATTGTCGTAAATCCACACCTCAAACACGCAAATTCCCAATACAGGTGGGGCATTTGTTCACCGTGATTTCCTGATTCGGCAATTTCTTGTTGTACAACTTTAATTAGTCGAAATTGGCTATTTTTGGGGTAATTAAACACGCGCTACATGCTGCAAGGCTTAGTGGAAAATTTGAGGAGCCTGATTCGTTCCTGACTACACGGTCACTATTAGTAGCTTAGATGATATTCTAATTCCTATTATCACACCTAGATTTCAGGTCATCGTCGCACATGAATTTAATGAAACAGGCAAGAAACGATTAAATTCGGGAAGGAATATGAAATTCATCGGTGACAGCCCTGAAAAGAAATAGAACACCAATATCAAAATGATTTTCAGCTTAAGAAATACCGAACTCGTCAAAACCCAAGCAGACGCGACTCAAGATTAAGAAAAAATAGTAGACATGCGCAAATAATAATCTTTTTTAGAAACTGAAGGGAAAGATGTATTTGGTTTAGGTTGCAAGCTACAACTACGACTCCTGGTAGAAGTCTAGAAGTGAATCAGACTAAAAGTTGTTAATTGAAATAATAAAGTTATTATTAATAATACCAGTCTACTCAAGGGACCACACCACATGAACTCGACTTGAAATTAATCTAATCCAATGTCTATTATCGGTAAACATGAATTTACAACCAAACCGTTGGCAAGAACAAAGATAATAGCTATCAAATAGACTTGGGTTATAGTGCATTCATTTGCTCGTAATGTGATGGCATTATAATAGGGTGTAATGAGTTCTCTTAGTGTGGAAAGTTTAAACGCTGCTCAACATCCCTAGAGCATCCTTGCTTCTACTTGTTAGGTGCTACAGGACAATCCAGAGAGTGCCTTCTTTGTTTCGTCTATTGTGCGTTATGGAATTTTTCTTG
This sequence comes from Suhomyces vadensis, assembly GCA_030575035.1. Classification (NCBI taxonomy): domain Eukaryota; kingdom Fungi; phylum Ascomycota; class Pichiomycetes; order Serinales; family Debaryomycetaceae; genus Suhomyces; species Suhomyces vadensis. Next base: position 163,906 of record JAJMGK010000011.1, on the reverse strand, counting down.
ATACAGTAGCGCACTGCAAAATTCCTCCCTATACCGAAAAATAAATTCACGTCTTAGTTAGCAGTCCGGTAGATATAACTTACATTTAATGTAGAACAATGAAAATCAATTATGCAAACAATATTTTTTTTAGCAACTTTTTTAGCCTTACTGCGCAGTAATCCTCATCAGTGTACTTCGACCATGCGGGTTTGGTATTATTTTTCCTTCTTTTACACTGTGTTTACACCGTTTAACCTCTCAACTTCTTCAAACTCTCTGCTTCATTGAAAAAATATACTAAAATTAAAATAAAATTCAACAGGAAAATAAATATCCAACAATTTATTAACTTCATCGTGACCGTGTAATACTATCCAGCTTCTCTCACATAAGCATCTTGCTCAAGTTTTAGCTTATTTTTTGATTTTTTTTTTCCAATCGGGCTGAAACGATTTTCGTACAATCAATCTTCAGTTTTGTCTTATTTCGTAGCATCTTTTTTTTCCCGTTTTAACTTTCCTCCCATACATCCATATATCCATATATCCATATAACGATAGTATATATATATTCGCATATACCGTGGAATTTTACCGTACCATTACTAGGGCTATAGAATAGCCGAAATACACGTGATACTTCCATATACAGCCACCACCTTCATTTTATTGCAACCATGGTTGAACTTATACAGCCACCGAAGTTATCTCCTTCGTTTCAATTTAGTCAAGTGGAGATCAACAACATCAGACAGTTATGGAAATCTCTTGATATTATGAGTATTTCCGCAACAACTTCACAGCCCCAGACGTCAGCATCCAATAGCCATGTTCCAACCAAAGTGCAACCGTCAAACATGTCCAGAAGAACCTCGTTTCAGTCTTTAAGTACCTCATCGACAAATACATCTGGATCCACATTAGTGACTTCCAAGTCAAACTCGACAGCGGCAACTTCTGCATCATCGGCGGGAGGATCACATTTAAAGAAAACCAATCTGGCTACACCCATCCAACCATCCACAGCATCAGCCAGTTCCAACTCTAACAATCCCAGCATTCAATACAACCTTACAAATTTAAGACTCTTTCAGTCAAGATTGTGCACCAAAATTATGCAACTTGAGATAGACTCCAATGGTGACAAGTCTCAATATAATTCAACGTCCAAGCGATTGGAGTTATTTGACTTGAATACCATGGCTCCATTACTGTTCAAAAACATCGAATCCAATTACCAAGTAATCCAGCATCTTCAAATAATCTGCATAATGATCAATTGCCTTGAATACAACAGGCTGGTTCCTGAAACTCTTTTCAATTATATGGCTAAAATCAACTCCAGAGTATATGATTTGGATGTAAATGGATACAGGGTGTTTGGAGAAGCTCTTATATTGACGATAATTGAGTTCAAAACCGAAATGTTCGGATCCACCGTTTTATTTGAAGAACAATTGAATTTCAATGCATTTGTATCTGAAATATTGAACTATTTAGTGCAATGTTCATTAGATCCCCGAATTAAACCAGCCATGAGCGAAGTACAGAATCAAAAGCCGGGGAAAATTAGTACTCTTCTTAAAGGATCCAAATCGTTCAACGAAAATCCCTTGAACAGTATACGTCATAGACGCGATGATTCTGTGGCCAGCTATACCAGATCCAATTATAGCGAAACATCGGTTAAATCTTCCCGATTGCTGCTATATTCCCCTAGTGAATTGGATTATGACACTTCATCACTTGATGAAGAAGTGGAAAGATTCAAAAATATTGAGCTTCTTCAAGCGGAAAGAAGAAAGAGCAAAATTATTGACTTTGATGATACTGATAACGTCTCTGAAACTACCATAACTGAACCTAACATCAATAATCGTATGTCCATATATGAGCTTTCATCTGAAGATTTTGACCTTGAAGATGAATCCTATAGTTACTTGAACTCTTTTGACGAACAAGCAGCTGCTGTTAATGCTTCTAAAACGTTGATGAAGAAGAAATCAAAACTTTCATTTTTTAGAAAGAGTATTGTTTCTGGAAAACAAGCATTTTCTAAACGTGATTCTGTTTTAAACCCAGTTGTTACAAATAGTTCAACCCGTTAATTCCAAATGAAAATCTATTCGACAGATCAATTTCTAAATTTCCGATTACCAAAGAAGTACCATGGAAATTGAAAAGATTCTCGAATATAAACAAAAGGATGAGTAAAACTGAATACACCCCTGTCCCAAACTCGTGGTTCAAGCGATTGGATGGTCTTTTAAATCCATCTCGTCAATATAAGAAGACATCGAAAACAATTGTTTGAATACTTTATTGATGGACCCTAACATCACGGCTGATATATTACCTGAAGGAGAGATATAGATTGGTAATAAGTCTGTTTAATTTCCTATTACGATACCGCCTTATCTATCTTTTGGAGAACAATTATCGATTGTTTAGATTGAATCTACATTTACTCACTTAGTATTGACTTAAACAATAGAGCCAAACAAAAAAAATTTTCACTCCAGTTTGACTCAAGTGTTGATTTTTATTCTATTGTCATAATATAGGGAGGGCAAGAAAAATAGACAAGCAAATTACTTTAACAATTCCTTAAGGTTTCGAGAATTGGGCCAACAATCGACTTTTGCTATTCTGGAAATAGCAAGTAGGTCTTATCGTCCCAGCACTATTCTTATATGGCCCTTATCGCAAATAGAAACTTTCGGCCCTTATTTCCTATCTCCCCTTACTTACGCGCTCAAATTTTATTCATGTTAATAGTTAATAGCTTATTAACAAATATATGGGTTCAAATTAAACGAAAATAAAGAATATTACCAAGTTAGTTATCTCTCCTGCCTTACTCTGGAGGAGTGGCACTATGAAAATTCCGAACTTTCTACAAGTATGAATGCGCCTGAAATATGGAGCTCTTTCAACACGCGACCGCCCAATAAATATTAGGTGTTTGACCCGGGTTGCAGTCCTTCTCGATGTTCCCCCACCTGCTGGTCGAGAATTATGCAAGTAGCTAAAACAAGTCAAGGGATTAGCGGGAATTGACTGTAATTAACTCTCATAACTCACATAAAGAAGGATCTGGCTAACTCATACATTTAGTTAGAACATTCTAAACAAAAGACCTACTTCTTTGAAGCGTCTAGCTGTAATGATGGGATTATGTAAAGTTTATTTGTATTAATCTAGATCCAATTAGGTCGCATTATTTCTTCATATCACGAAAAGATAACGTATTTTCGTTCAAAATAGGACAAAACGGCATTGTTGCGGAACAAAAGTATTTTGACGAGACATTTTTATTGTGCAGAGATTTGCAATCAAATAAGTTGCATTATTAAATTTATTGAATATGGCAGTTCAAGGAATTCAACCTAAATATTTAAATGTCTGGTTCAACTCATGTATTTGTTAGAGATAACAGTTTTGAGATACTGTACAAATTGAAAGACTTTATACAATAGCTTCATCAGGCGACAATGTATTTTGAACCTTGCATATAATAGCCATAGGCTCGTCCGGGTCTAAACTAGGCTAATTAATTATTATTTCATCTCCTATGCATTCCAGGCGTACATGTACTGTAATTGACAAATATTTGAATATTTTGAAACAACGGTGGTCTGCGCAACTCCAGACTTGCAATGATATATATAGCATACAAGTAGACTTTCGATTTAAAATTTTGTCTAAACTGATAATAAACTAACTAGTGAATCTAAACCATGCCAGTAAAAGCACATAAATTGATGTTCTCTTTTTCAGATACTCAAATTACTTCTATTAAAAATATTTGGAATGAGATCAACATATTAAAAATGAACGTGGAATTTCAGCCAGAAACATCAGAATCTTCAGAAGTTTTAGAGCCTGCGACACCAACACAAAATTCTAGATGGAGCATGCCATCAAGAAATTCTCTTAGACATGCAAAGTCTGTTCCATCTTTCAGTGGAGTTAAAATTCCTAAAAATTCGGTGGCTGCGAAATACTTTTTGGTATACTTGCCAAATTTTTCGAATTTCCAGTACAAACTATGCTCAAAAATACATGAAATCGAGGTCGAAACCAATCCAGTTTCCAAGTCGAAGGTTAATCGTGGCAACATGGGTATTTATGACTTCAAAAAAATGACTAATCACAAATTTGAGTCAATCAAATCAAAATATCAAATAGCGGAAATGTTGGAATTAATTACCGTAATAATTGATTGTCTAGAATTCGATAAGCCTATTCCAAGAGACTTAATTAGTAACCTTGGTGATAGCAATTTCCATTCCTATGTTTTAGAATCCGAAGATTACCAATTCTTTGGTCAATGTCTTATTATGACAATCTTGGATCTTAATGAAGTTTCTTTATCTTTTGCTGACCAAACTACATTTCAAACCTTTGTTGCACTGGTATTAAATCTTATCGTGAGTCAGAAAAACAATCTTGGATTAGAACGTTTACCATCTCCTACTATTGAACCTTCAATTAAACACCTTAGTATTGATTTACTCAATTCGCCATTATCGTTGACCCCTAGCAGTGTTGAAGAATCAAGATTATCTTTATATTCAAATGATTTAGATTTTGATCAAGGTACAATTTTAACAGAAGAGCCTCCTTTTGCTAATTTTGCAACCAAAAGTAGCTTTCATAATGACTTGTCAGTTAGTCCTCAAACAACCATTTCTTTAGGCACGCAAAAGAACAGCTCAGATCAAACTAATTCTGTATTAACATCAGATAGCAAAAAATCTAAATTTGATTTCTTGAGGAACTTAAAACGTACCTCCGTCGCAAGACCTATTGAAAATCCTCGTGAAAATGTCCTTGCCACTCCAAGAAAACAAAAGTCGATGGATTTATCCCAAATTTCAAGAACTGCTAGCAGATTCTCATTAAGAAGACAAACTTCAAGTTCCAGAAGTTCGTCTTCTTCGTTGACACATAGAACGTATCTTGATGATAGTCTACGTGTCAGTGCAAGAAACACATCTGACCAACAAACCTACGTATCTAATAATTCAGCCAAAGTCGGACCAGAAAATCAAAGGTTACGGAAGGTATTGAATTCAAATTCTAAAGCCCTTCAAGCTAGAATAGAGATTAGTGAGCTGGAAGAGTGTGTTATAATGTAGGAAGCTGTTCTCAGTCGACGAATAATTTTCAGTTCTAATTTATTAATTGTATATGATTAATATAACGAGTGTACACATAAATAGTTTAATACATATTAAAGGGTAATTTAACACAAATTCACTTAAAATTTCCAAGGAACTATAGGTTAATCCACTAGATTTAAACACCGTTGGGATGAATTATTAAAGTGATCATTGACATTGGTCGGTATCACAATTGGAGTAGTTATCAACCACGCAGTTCAACTTGCTTGTTTGGCCATAAGCACTGGCTTTTTTAATTACTACTCTATCAGCGGTGACTTCTGAAATTTCAGGTTGAATAGTGGCAGAGTGCACACCAAATCTGTGTAAGACTTCTCTAACTTCTCCAACAACTTTCAAGAATGAGCCTTGGTCAAATAGAGCGGGGTTTTCGGTATCTGAACTTTCCAATTCCAAATGTAGAGAAGCAATCAATATATCTTCGTTAAGGTTCCAAATATGAAAGTCATGGACTGATTTAACTGCATTCAATTTGAGAATACTGTAGATGATTTTGCCAGTGTTAATATTTGGAGGGGTGGCTTGGAGTAAGATCTTGGATGACTTACGACACAAAGGTAAGGCAGATGAAAAGATAATAACGGTGATTACTAAAGAAACAAGGGGGTCTGTCAAGTATCTCCAAGAATAATCGGTTTTCCAGATAAAGAGAGCGGTAATAATAACACCGACATTACCCAAAGCATCACCCAAAACATGCAAGAATACACCTTCCATGTTCATGGACTTTTTCTTCTTGTTTGGATTATCAGCTTTGTTGGCTGATTCGTCGTGAGAGTGTTCATGGTCGTGTTTAGGAATCAAGGGGCTATGTTCATGTTGGTAGTTTGCAACCACATTACCAGGAAGGAAGTCGTTGACATTAGAAGAAGAGCCAGCAGCATGACCTGAACCATAGAAACCCGACTGTTCAATATCTTCTTGGTCATCGTGAACGTCTTCCTCGTCATTGCCATGGCTATGGCCATGGCCGTGACTTGATCCACCACCGTGGGAATGACCGTGTTCATGGAACAACACTAAACCCACACCATTACTAATCAAGCCAGCAATTCCAACCACCAATACTAGTTGGGGAGAGCTGATCTCAGCAGGTTCGAAGAATCTTTGAATGGCTTCAATAATAATGGTGAAACAAAGAGCCAAAAGAAAGACAGCATTAATCAAAGCGCCCAAAATTTCTGCTCTTTGCCAACCATAAGTATACTTACCGTCAGCTGGCTTGGCGTTCTTGACTCTTACTGCCCAAAGTGCAATGATTAACGAAATTATATCATTTAACATATGGAACGAATCGGCAACCAAGGCAAGGGAGTGTACGGAGTAACCAATAATGGCCTCGATAAGGAAAAACACAGTATCCAACAAGAGAAGTGCCGAGATTCTGATTTCCTTACTGTTCATCTTGAATATGACTTTGACAGATGATACTGGTATTAGTAAACGATCCTATACGATAAGAATCACTTGTCTCGGGTAGTCTTTTCAGAATTTATCAAAATTCAAATGCAACTACTTTTGGAGTATTCAGAAGCTGTATCGACTCTTACTTCCCAACTTAGTTTCGAAATATAATCAGATACTGTTCTTGTAATTGCCAGTCCTTCTTTTGTTTGAGGTGAAATTGCACAGCAGAAAAAAAAATTAAGACACAATCACAACAAAATCATAATACGTACAAACAAGAGCCCTTACCCAGGGGGACTGAGGACTGGAAAAAAGGCCTATTGGCGACGGAGTGACAGACGGTTGACGTACAGATAGTGTAAGCCGGCACATGGCGAAGAGAATGGCGCTACTTGCACCCATTTGGTCCTACAAAAGCCGTCTCTCCATCAAGCTGCCGTCCAATTTACTGTGACGATGATAGCGAGCGCTGGTGTAATAAACGCAGTAACCTGAACGGTGGCGGTTTTATTTGATTGTTCGGATCGACGCTACGGCTGGTGGTGGTCACGTGGGACATACGTCCTATACGAGATGAGGTACATGGAGTAGGGCAGAACGTTATGTATATTTCCAGGAGCTAAAAAAAGACAGGGCCACTGCCAAGCGTAAGGCTGGCATGAGGCTGAGCCAGTAAAAAAATACTCAAGAAAAATCCACAACTAGTCAGAGAATATTGGTCGGATTTGTAACTGAAGTCGACTTCAGTATCGTAAATGTATGCACAGTTTAAGAAGGCACGCATTATGTGGGTCCTTTGGCAGTGTGACACATTATGTAAATGTTTAAAATCCATAGAACAAGGCAATACATCGATGCGACCAAATGATCCAATTCAATTGTTTTAAAATCATTAAATCAGCGGTGGTGGTGGCAAGTCGTATTGCAATATATTATTATTTTGGTGGTCGGATAAGTTAAGTGTAATGTTACACAACTGGTAGGTGTATAGATTATGAAAGCTTCTTTATCTGCTGATTTGGCAGGTAGAATCGTTGTAAACCCAAAAGGCATATTTCATTAAATAATGAGTAAAATAATCAGCAAAGTCAGGTGAAATAGCTTGAATTGGCAACTATGACAAGGAATCGAATTGAAGCCGAACATAAAATCATAACAGACATAAATTATGTGATCAAAGGATAAAGGTGTAAATGGAACATTACACTGAGCAGCCCGAATTGCTTCTTTTATGAAAAAAAAGAAAGCCAATATATTGATCAAACCAGTCGAATCAAGTTGGGAGGGGGAAACCGAGGAGTGGAGTAGTGAATCACATTTTAAATATAAAAATAGTATCGAGGAAAAATCATAAACTGGTATTAAATCATTCCGTTAATAGACCGTTTGAGTGTAACCATGCACTCAATAATACATCCTTAAAAAAATCAAACTGTAAGTTATATGAAACAAAGTTTCTAATACGTTAATAGAATAACAAATGAACAAATTAATAAAAAAATAAAACAAACTGATACCAGATAATTTAACAGGAATCTCAACCTTTAGTGGATCCTAACAAATCATTAAATGAGATTTTTTGTCCCATACTTCCCTGTGCTTGAATGTAAGGGTTGGCAAGTCCTTGAACCGGTAAATTGTTAGGTAGGGCCTGCTGATAATGGGTGATGATTTGATTGGAACCTGGGCCACCGTGCACATTAGCAGCAGGTGGCGCGTGTGGTGCATGTGGTACTGGCGCATGTTGCTGGTGTGGCATGTGTGCGTAGTGTGGAGGAACTCCAACGGGGTACTGATACTGGATGTACCCCTGAGGCGAATAGTTGTAAGCAAACCCGGGCTGGATAAACTGATTGGGTGGCATGGGGTGATGCGGTGGGTACATCATACCACCATTAGGCGGAACAATACTCCCAGGAGGGTATGCGGTCACTGGATGCTGAGGTGGTGCATGGTCAGGTCTCGAAGAAGGGGAAGAAGTCGAACTTACTGATTGAGTGGACGACCCGTTGGAATCGGCCACGTTCTCGTCGCTTGATATAGTGTTTTCCTGCTTAGGGGACGACTTAAACGAAGGTTTAGGCAAGTTCAAGGCTGCAGGAGACGAATGAAATGATGAGCCAGCATAAGTTTCTTCTGGGGCCAACTTCTTGTCTTTATTAGTAGCCTTTGACTTTCTGGATGAGCTTTTATCGTTATAAAAGTTTGGTCTTTCGCCACTAGGCAAAGAGTTTTCGTTAATATGTTTCTTCTTCGTTTGTTTACCAGTGTCAAAGTTTGGCTTTCCGCCATCAGGTAAGGAGGGTTCTCTTAAAACCACGCCCTTCTTTTTATTCTTGGCGACAGAATCAGCTTTGAAGTTTGGTCTGTCGCCATTTGGCAAAGTACCAGAACCAGTTTTGGCCTTAGATTTGGATTTTGGCACACTGTTGGAAGCAGAAGAATCAGCTTGTTTCTTTGTACTCTTCTTAGGAGGGTTGGTGTTGGACGATTTGCTTGATCCGTTGCCAAAATCCACCTTTTCTCCATTGGGCAATCTCCTTTCTGGGCCATCTAACATGATTGGTTTATCGGTTTTAGGAGGTTTGGACTTTGGATTGCCAGGCGGAGTCTTGTATTGTGTTTGATGTATTGGCAAAGGTAATTCGTGGGCCATCATATCGAATAAAGTAATGAGTGGCTATTGCTATATGAGTAGTGAGGAAATCAACGTGATATTGAGTTGGGGGAAATGCACAGGAAGGGTTCAGTAAAGCTTTGTTAAACGATGTCAATCTATTCTATATCAACATATAAATAACGGTATGATATAACTAGGAAACTCCAAATGATTATTATTGTGGAGAAACACGGCTAATGTCTAATTAAAACAGCAATATTCTAAGATAAGCTTTACAATTTGTACTTGAATGTAATGGACTAATGGTAAACTAAAGATGACTACCAAAATTTGAGGAGCAAACGTTGGCAATACAGTTGGAAAGGTCGTGCGGACGTGCACAAGAAACGTTTCTTTTTATTTGCTGCTGGTACAAAAGCGGTAGTGGCCCAGGCACATGCTCGTGATTACGCGCAGCAGGGACACGATATACGCCAAACTACAATTGTTGCAAAAAAACTGTTCAATGTACCGATATAATGCTAGAGATGCCGATAAGCGACATTCCAGTGACACACCAAAGAAGCACAAAGTTCAGCGAGCCACCAAAGGACACGGCAGAACCGTACATCGAGAGGCCTATAACCGAAAGGAATCCTGCCGTGATTGACATGGTCACTCCGAACACCCAATTGAGCTTGTCTATGTCTATAATTTCGTCGCCCGCACGAGCATTGTTTAATTTAAGGAACGCTAAACCAAGTAATGCACCGAGTGGCTGCGCAAGGCCCCCAAGAATTGCACTAATGGCCAAAGCCTTAAGCTTAGCATACTTCCTGGACGCACCAGACGAAAACGAGTAGAATAAAGGCAAGCACATGGAAAAGCCTTCGGTAAAGTTGTGGAATAACAAGCTCAAGAATATAGATACGCCTAGTTCAGGGTTGGTTTCAGAGGTGATAAAGGTGATAAACCCTTCTGGTAGTTTGTGCAAAGTGATGGCCAATGTTGTTTGGATACCGATCAACAATAGTCTCGACATTGGCGAGTTGACGTGATGGTGGTGGTCCCGCGCGTGCAGCGTGTGGTCTTCGTCGGTGTGGTGATTGTGGGCGCTGGCGGGGATCGCGGTGGTTGCACGGGTGGACACTGGAGTCATTGCATTTGAATGGGTATCCACCGCGTCAGAATCGAGATGCACTGGAAGAGCAGGGATTTCGCAAAAATGGAGTTTGGGGGAACCCTGTCCCGGTGCGTTCTGATTGTATAGGCACAACTCCGCAGACGAGTAACCTTTACATTCACCTGCATCCTCTTTCACGGGTATAATGTAGTGCAAGAGCGACTTCTTGCGGTACAAATTGTTGGGACGATTGGATTCGATCAACAGTGAAGTTTCGTCTTCATGGTCTGGCGACTCGTGGGAATGTGAGTGGGAATGGTTTTGGCGATGTTGCGTATGGTTATCGATATGTTTTTGGTTTTGGTGTGCGTGGGAATCGTGTGAGTGCTTGTGAAGGTGGACGTTTGCGGTGTGCGAGTGAACATGCGCAGGTTCCTCGTTGTCGGAAGACAGCGTGCTTGCAGAACCGTAGTTGACGACATCAGTACCTTTTTTCGGAATGGCCGTTTCAAGATCATGGTCCAGGTTTCCATGGTTACAGTGTACTACAGATTCACTGGTTAACATGTGCAATAGCGCATTGAAAGACAAACATACAATCACACCGATTTCGTACGAAAGCACCAAATCCAAGTTCACCCGTCTTTCAGCTTGTGCGCTGTGCTTGGATTCGGGTGCCGAAAGTCGAATGTAGTTCAAGGCCGCAGGCAAAAGCCGGTACAACGAAGTGAATAGCAAGCAGCCGGCACTGAACGCCAACGATCCGTTCAAAAACGTGTAGTTTTCCTGCAAATGGAATCGATAGCGAGAAGTGATAAATTTGGGGGTTATCAAGTAGTAGATATCGTCAAAGTAAATAACGCTGCATCCTAAAACACAGAGCAACAGCGACGTCGCAGTGAGGACCCAACCTTGGCCCCATTCCCTGACAAACTCTGGCATCATCGTACGATATATCAATCAGAATATGTATAGAATGACAGTGGTTGGTTTTTATTATTTACAATGATACGTGTAGCATATGTTATCCAAGCACCTTGGCAGTTATCATATCGGTGGCCAATACTTCTCGGCGATGTGCAGGAACGTTCTAGCAACATGCAGGAACCCCAGAGGGGCCATCGCTCTACAATAGGCAAGAGGGTGTTTACCGAGACGGTTCCAGTAGAGGGCTCAGACGTTAGCTTGCATGGTGCATTGAGGCAGGATACATGAAACTGAACTATGTAGTTGGGGGTATTCAAAAGTATATAGTGGGAAGGTTAGTCGTTTTTGGTCAACTCGATGTCGTTACTAAACTGGGGCAACTGTTCGTAGTCCCGGTTTTTGCTCTTGAAGAAAAGCTTCTTCTTGGTGGTGCTGCTTCTGGCGTACTTTCTTTTCTTGAGGTGACTCAAGTCAACGTACCTTTTGTTTACGTACACAAAGAAGTACATCAAAAGTGCAGCGATCATCACAGCCATGGGCATACCCATCATGACGTAGTACTTTTCGTAATCGATTCCTTCGTCGATCTCTACACTAACGTGTCTGTTGGCGTACTTTTCATCCAACTTCTTCAAGTCCATCAACGTATCTTTGTTGACCTTGGCGCCTTTCAAGAATTCCACCACAATGGAGTTTTTCATAAGATCAAAGTCGTCGTCGGCAATGTTGTCAGGTTGGATGGAAATCATGATTTTCCGGTAGAAATCGGTGTCTCCTATCCATTTTTCATCGATGGTAAGTGGGAGGTAACCCCGGGATTTGGGGATCCAATCACTGGTGTGGAACGAGGCGCCATCAAGAACACCACCCTGTTCAATGACCGATGATCTCTTCTTCTTGGTTCCCTTTTGATATATACTTTCCTTGACATACGATAAGTGGACTTTAACGTTTTCAACTTCCTTCTTAAAGAAGTGGGAGTACCATGTGATAAAGTGGGTTTTATCCATCTTTAACTGCTGGTTATCACGAGGGAAACAGAATGGTGCCGTGGTAGAGTCCTTGGCCATTCCCTTTTTGGAATAAAACTCAGGGGTACATCTGATCAACGGATTAAGTGCATGTTCGGCCTCGTCTTCGTCAATATAGATTTCCTCTTCAAAGATTTCGTCATCGGCCATGTTGTGTGCCTTTAATTGTTCTTTGTTGTAGGTGACGGTGGTGGCAGTGGCAAACCACGTGCCGTAGGTTGGCTTACCATTGGCAATGATTCCGTTTTTGATCTTGGGCTTGATTGTTTTGGGAGTACCATCTTTGTTTAGCGACACCCAGGCCTCCAAGCCGTTGGTGGTCTTGGGAGGTTTGGCACCAAATGTGACACTAGCAATCACAGTAGGGGTGACAATCTCTACTTTGGTGGACGAAATGGTTCTGACCCATGGTTTTTGGGTTTCTTCAGTGGTGGAACTTGTGCCTTGCTTGGCTTTCTCCTGCTGTTCCTTGTACTTTGCTGCGACCACAACATCCTTGTACCTCTTGTTTAATTGATGTGGGGAATCAGTGGATTGCGCAGGAACATCACTAATGTATGAACCTTGAACCGCGCCTACAATCACCGAAGCCACGGTGATTAATATTCCTAACTTCATTACTCAATCGTAATATAATTCACTATTCCTACTAAAGGACTAAAAGATTGGATCTGTTAATAAATGATTTTGAGATTTTCCATCTTTCGCGTTGTTTTGACTTTACGGTTCGAAAAATTTGCAGTCCCGGAACGCCCGAGACAAGGCCAACAAAGTAACAACGGTAGCAGTGGTAATACTTGGCATTTGATAAGAGGCAATATAGAGTTTAAGATTACAAGGAAATGTCAGTTTTCTCGTCAAGTAGTAAACTCCTGGAACTATGGCAAGCTCCATGGATACTTAACAAGCGCAAACTGTTTTGATCTTTGGCAAGAAAAATTCCATCATTGAACACATGGTTATAAGTATAAAATGAAACTATGCTGAGATTGCCAGAACCTACATGTGTGCTTGGTGTTGCGTATATTATGCTATACAAAGTGGTTGATAAAAGTGCCGATGCCTCGACCCTGCTCGCTGCTTTTATAGCCTCAAGCCCGCGGCCGGGTAACTGTGGAGTTAGTATTGGCTTCCACCCAGTATAGATGGAGGAGGGATTCGAACGGCTAATTGTATGTCGTAAGTCCTGAGACATGCCCGAGTTCGTTCCACAAGCTGGGCACTTCAGCACCAGTGGGCCCCCGTATGCGCACGTTGGCGTACAATTGCTTGTTGAGCGCGGCGATGGCAGCGGCGGTAAACTGGTGGAGCTCAGTGTGTTTGGCAGCCAAATAGCTGTGCACGAATCGGTCAGGAAGATCAGCGTGGGTCAACGAATGCAAGTACGCGTACAACAAGATTTCTGAAGTGCTGATCCGGGTGCCTCCAAAAATGTATCCGAAGCTGGAACCTTCGCTTATGCTCTGTCTATATATAGATGTATAGTGGCCCAAATACTGGTTGATCAAGTTCAAACATTTGTGGGAGTTGTGAGCTTCTTTCAATACTCGTTTTTCCTTCGATTTGGTGATCAATTGTTTTTCGTGTAGTTCACTAATAGGCACTTGGTCTTGTTCCTCGGTGTCTTCATTAATGTACTCTGTCTCTGCCACGGACCCGGTGCCTCCACTAAGACTGAAAAACCCTACCCGGTTGGAATCAAGGCCAAGCACCTTAATTTGGGCCTGCGCGTTACTGTAAAATTTGAGCGGCTGGTTGTACATCATGGGGAATGGGAAATACTTCTGGAACTGTTTCCGGGTATACTTTTCATAGTTCTCGGTATTGATATATAGATTGTACTGGTTGATGTACTCGATTTTTCCTTGGTTGATATTGATCAATGCTCTATTTACAAGTTGCTGCTTTTTGGTCAAATCGCGCGGCCCCAAAACCCCATCACTTTCGTAGGTTTCATCTACTAGCTGTGCTATTTGGGTATATCCTTGGTACTTTTTGCCCTCGCGCAATAGCACTGGAAGCCGGTGTATGTCTGATATATTGGTGTTGGACGATGTCACGATTTCGAACGCAACTCCGCTCAACTCGAGCAACCAGCTACTAGCAAGACATTCGGCCGAAATGATCGATATCACGTTGCTTTCGCCCCATACGTGTAACTGCATCTTGTCCGGTCTCTGCTCCACCGCTCTCGTGCCTTGTCGGCTGTAAAATACACACTCGCGCCCAAATCGTGACATGGTCGTGCGCGCACACACACCTTCCACTTCATCGACATCATCGAGCTGAACCAACTCAACGCCATCCATATTCACCCTTAGCCTATAAATACATACTACAATAAGCCTTGAAGTCTCGACGCATCAGCTCAAGACTTGGTCCAAAAACTTACTTTGGCTTATTTATCCCTCCACAGTGCCCGTGGTAGATTCCTCGTGCCACCATGTTTATCCAACAGGATAAGAAGAAAAGATTAACTTTGGATGTTATAGGTCAACTCGAAGATGACCTCGAGGTCAATCCGTTGGATTATATCAAGTGGAATAGATTGATCAGACAAGTTTTGAATAAAGATAAAGAAGAACAAGTCCGCTCGGTGTTCACCAAGTACTTGGATATCTTTAAATTTGACGTATGTGTTTTTTCATAAGAAGTCATTTGTTTAAGGTTTGGTTCATTTTAATGGTTGTTTTGGAATATTTGGGTCTTTCAATTCGTGTAAATGGAGGGAGGCATTACTGTTAATAAGCCTCTTATGCAATGGTGCCAGGTTTATTGGCCTCCTCCACCCCCCTTCCCCCAAGTTTAAACGTAAACGTCTAATTGATTTAGATGTATATTTTTAATATTTATAATTTATTTAATTCTTTTCTTGAGGAGTGTCAGGTATGAATGAATTCAAGTCAAACCAAAAAGGTTTTAATCCAGGATATCCATGTATATACTTGGAACGGTCTCAGCAAAACTGCTGTTCTCAGCACCAAGCTGTATATTCAGTTCATTCAGATATAATAAATATACCCCTGTATTACCTTAATTATTCAATCTTCCAAACTAACTTGAACCAAAACAAAAACTATTAGAACCGAAAAGTCCATTTACTAACAATATTTAGAGTGCTCAATGGTGCAGTTACATAAACTTTGAATTGAACCGTGGGGAGTTTCAGAAGGTTGAATCATTGTTTCAAGAATCGTTTTCAATTACAGATAGTGTGGAACTTTACCGTTTGTATGTGTCGTATGTTCGTCGAGTTAATGATGTTATTACTGGTGGCGAAAGAGCAAGAGGTATTGTAATTCAAGCGTTTGAATTCGCCGTAAATAAAGTAGGAATAGATATTTCTAGTGGAGATTTATGGAATGATTATTTAGACTTCTTAAAGACTTGGACTCCAAGTGCAAGTTGGGAGCATCAACAGAAGGTTGATTTGATTAGAAAAGTATATAAAAAATTTCTTGTAATTCCAACTGAAGGTATTGAAAAGTCATGGCAAGAATATGCAAAGTGGGAAAATGATGTAAATCCTTCCACCACTAATAAGTTTGTTTCCGAAAAATCCGCTGAATTTATGGTTGCAAGATCCTGGAATACTGAATGGCATATATTGACCGAAAAGAAATTGAAACGGGAGATCAATCCTCATTCAATAAACGGTAATAACGAAATCTCGACGAATATCAAAAGACAATTAGGCTACTATGTCAAATGGATAGATATGGAAAGAAAAAACACTCTTGAATTGAAAGATTCTTCTTTACTTGAAAAAAGAATTCTGTACGCTTTTAGACAAGCAACGTTTTCATTACCATTTGTCCCGGAATTATGGTTTAAATTCAATAAATACTTGTTAAAAAATAATGAAGAAGCAAACATTAATACTAGTATTGACATTCTTAGTCAAGGTATAACATTCAACCCCAAGAGTATGTTATTAACATTTCAATTATCTGAACTATACGAAAAGGATAACACTTTCGAGAAGGCGAAAGAAATGTATCTTAATTTGGTTACGAGTTTACTATACGATTATAAGGTTATAACAGATAAGATAGAAACCATTGAAAGTAGAGTACAACCCAAGAAAGAAAAGGTTGACGAACCGATGAATGAGGATGAGACTCCACCATCGGAGACCAATGAATCAAACGAAGTTGAAAATGATACTTTAAATGGAAAAGGATCAAAGGAGAACAAAAAAAATAATTTTGATGATGACGATGATGATGATGATGATGATGAACCTAAGAAGATACTTTACTTGACCAAAGATGAACAGAACCAAATTATTCGTTTCCAGAAATTTCAAGAGGAATATGCCAAGTCCATCACTTTAACTTATATTAGATTAATGATTGCATCTAAGAGAGCCAAAGGCATTAAAGAATCTCGTCTTGTGTTCAAACAAACTAGATCCAAATTTCCCCAGATTGGCTACGAATTCTATGTCGAAAATGCTTTACTCGAGCACTATTCAGATAATAAAAAGGTGGCCCTCAAAATTTTTGATTTAGCTTTTAAAATGAAATCTTTTTCAACTCATGGAAAATTCTTATGGGCCTATTTGGATTACTTGATAAGTATTAATGACGTTGACAATATAAGAAAATTGATTCAAACATCAGATACTAATATTTCTAAAGAAATCGGTAATCTTGAAGAATCTTTATTGATTCCAGAAATCCCTGAACATATAAAAACTTTTAGGAACAAACAAATCAAATCATTAAAATATTCGTTAAAAAAATTATTCAAGAGATATATTTCTTATTCATCTAATTACCTTTCACTTGATGTTGCGCATAGCTTTGCAACCAAATATGAGCAGATCTTTTCTGATGATGATCCAATAAATTTGTTTACAGACCGCTATTGTTTAGGAGGCTCAAATTTGATTAAACGGTTCGAACTTGATGAAGATTATGAAGATGAAGATAGTGACGATGAAGATGAAGGAAGACCAGTTAAGAAACATAAAGGAAATAAGACTCAAAGTAATGTGACTATCCAAGAACCTGCTAATGAACCTGCGAGAAATGGAAATGGAAATGGTAACGGTATATTTCCTAATGACCAAACTGATGACAATAAGCAGACTATAGTGGGCCAAACCATAGTAGCACTCTTGACAGCGTTACCAAATGCTTCATACTTCGGTCATGCTTCCGAAAGTGTATTCAATAGCGATAAATTGGTACAACTTCTTGCCAACTTACCAAACGTATCGGTAGATTAATTACAAAAACAAAATATCAACGTACAAATATACAGTATATATCGATTAAACTATTCCATTTTTAGTATAAGACTCTATTGGTTATCAGTACTAGATAAGTGAGGACAAGCCTCGTTTACGTAGGTCGAACAGCGTCATTTTGAACTGGATTGTAAAGTTTACGAAATCCTTAAATTTCTGTTAATAAATAGTACAGGGACAATCGTATTTTATGGATATGTTTCGTCACTGGTATTTAACAAACACGGTAAAATTTGAATTCTTTTACTACTGGGCCCAAACATATTTGAGCGATTGCTACAAGGATTATATGAACAGACGCATTTTTCCTACAACTATAGTTCGCCCTCCCATTAGTCAATGTAAGTCTATTGTGCGTTATGTGTTGCCTTTTAATAATTGTGATCAATTGATTTTAATCGTTAGGCACAGGCGATCATGTTCACTTCTGTGGCTGCGAAAAACTTAGCCGCGTAGATTGGCATTAGAGCAAAGAGCCAAACACTTTTAACCTGAATGAACCGAAGGATAATCCATAACTTTTCTCGTTACTTGAAAAATAATTGGCAGAGTTGTGTTGTTCATAACTGGTGGCACAGATTTCGTCACCTGCTTTTATTGGAAAGAAGGAACATATTGGCTACGATTTCAACTTACTTGTTACTTCTGAGCATCTACTGCTATACAACCCCTGCTTGGAAAGCACATCTTCCCTCCATTGACGCCGTATTATTGTTGTATTCACAAAACATTGTGAACAATACAGAAAGTAACACGTTTCTTATAGACACTTACTATAGACACGAGGAGGAATATCTCGGCTCACTCAATAGTACGACTATTATTATCAGTCCAGTCGTGACCTGGGACTCGTCAAAAATATCAGTTGGTTTGGAAGAGCTGGTCTATAGTTTTACTTCCTTATCGGTGGAGAACTCCAATAATGTATTTAATACTCGGCTGAAAGTTTTTGATAGTAACTTTCTCTCGTTTGCTTCAGAAGCCCAGATGTTTGTAACGGCCTATCTATATCCGTTGTACGCTTCTTCAAGTGTCCCAAAAGCTAACTATTTAATGAATCGAGTAATTGAACTTACAAATATTATAAGCATTGGCCGCTTCATCACCCTTCTTTTTAGTTTTACCCTAGTGGCTGCCTTGGTGGTACTAATCAACTATGGTGCTTCTACTAAATTGGTGCTTTTTCTAAGCTCGGTTTTCGCAGCCAAAAGTAGTATGGTGGTCATGGTGGTAGGAATCGTAAATTCGGTGCTTAGCTTGGTAGCTACTTTTCATTTCACAGGAAACATGGTGGAATTTTTTATTTACTTATCAGAGATTGTCAGTTGTTTGCTTTTGATTCCCATTATATGGCATGAGTTCAAGCTCAATCATCTGAAGCTAAAGGACAGATTGCTCATGAAATCTTTCCATGCTTCACCGGAATATACTGTTGAAACTACGTCTAGCATATATTCCCTGAGGACGAAGAATCTGGACAGCTTGGAGAAAATAACCCTTGATCCGCTTCCCGGCCTGGGTCTTTTCGACACAGATGGTACCAAGCTTTTCCGTTCAAGTTCAGCTAGAACCGGAAAGACTAGACGGCCAGAAACGGCCCTCCGTTGTGCGACAGCACCAGTAGCATCTCACCAGTACTCTCTAGGTGATTCGAGAAGTCAGAATTACAATTACTCCCGTTTCAATGAAATTCTAGATTAATACAAAATATATACATGTTTATTGCTATTATACAGTGACCGTCCACTCCGGTCCTCAAAGGTGTTTAGACGCTACGAACGTCTTCTTGCACAATATCCATCATATCTACTACTGATGGCTTGAATGGCCATGTTTCATATACATGGAACAAAACGTTCCAGTCTTCAATGGTGAGATCACGAGCTCTCTTTTCTAACATCTCTGGAGGCAATCTTACCGACAAGTCTTCAAATGCACCTGGACCAATATTAGTTAGGGAATCCTTGATTTTTTGAGATGAATTGAAATATAATGATCTAATTACGTACTCATAAATCTCGAATTTATCTGCAGAAACGTCCTTGGGGACTATTTCCAAGAGTGCCAACTGACTATTCAGAGGCAATGTACTTCTACCGGGTACCAAGATCGGCTGGTCTTTTGAAATCAACCTGGGGTCGTATCCTGATCCGTCAGGCTCAGTAAAGTCTTCAGGTGATGACAACGCTATCAATTTACTTTCGGTATACAATTCTCTCTTAATCGCAGACTTGTTTCTCTTGGGAAAGGAATTTCCCGACATGAATTTCATAGCTGTAACATCGGGCACAAAACATAACATCCGTACACGTCCGTACTTTTGTAACCAGTTCTTGTAGATACAGCACATGATCCACTGGGCCAACAATGATTCGCCAAACTTACTAGGCGTAACATTTCCTATAATCAAAAGTTCATCATGCACCTTGTGTCTAGGGACATGTGAAGGGGTCACAAGCTTGTCCTGCTTGATGAGTTCATCAAAAGTTTCCCATTTGTACCCATCTTTGGCATAAAGTTTGAAATTTTCAGCATTGCCCGTGGTCTCTTCAAGGTGCTGGATCCGTTCTTTCCAGTGACCAACATTAACTTTTGTACTTTCAACAATAACATGATTTCGAGGCTTCAACTCGTAGTTAACCATGGTAGAAAACAAACCAAACCCTGAAAATATATCGATCACATCAAGCTTAGATGAGTTGGGGTACTTGGATTTGAGATCCAACTTATCAATGATTTCCTGGCATTGTTGTGATCTTGCAATGTGCTTGAAATTATACTGGAACTTAGGCAATGGTCCCAGAAATATTTTGGCAAGAGCAGGGTTAAACGACCGGAATGGTTTCATCCTTTCTTGGTAGGCTTAGTTTTGCAATAATTGATACTTTTTTCTTTGTATGCTTGCAAGTTTGATGCGAGTCAGGTGCTCACCTTGGGCCGCTATTTTATAGTGACCTCCCCCGGATCTGTCACTCAATTGAATGGAGTGTTTATGACCAACATCTACAATGTCAGTCAATAATGTTATATTAAAGGATAACTACAGTGAGCTATTGGGCAAACTGGGAGAAATTCCATTTGAAACCAGCGTGGATGGTCTTGAAACATTGAAGTATTTTTCTCCTACTCCTCGTCAGAACCTCACCATTGCACTGCACGGAGACCAGAAAGGACTCAACATCAATGCCAGCGATGGCTACATATACTTAACTTCGAAGAGAATGGTGTATATAACAGCACACCAGGGCGATATAGCCACTTTTCTGATCGATTTGTCGCTAGCACCGGTCCTCCAGTTCTCTCATAAACTTGTGTCTCCCTGGTTTGGAGCAAATTACTGGGAATTTATTTTCTTTAGTACATCCAGCCCAAATATAGCTAGTGATGGGTTCCCCAAAAACCAGTATTTTAAGGGTCTGATCAAGTTCAATGATGGAGGGCTATTTAATTTCATCGACCTATTCAACCATGCGTTGAATGATAACGTGAACAACACCCATATCGACGATAGTTTACCTCGATATGAAGAAATCTAATTCTACTAATAGTTGACTAATTAAATACTTTTATGTTACAGAGGCATTAAAAATTGGGTAATTATACACGGATTTTGAAATGAAATTTGCATTGAGTTAGATCTTGCAATATTAATTTAAAGTTCATTTAGTTTTATTCTAGATTCATTGGTGTAGAATTCTCTGTATCAGCGGCAGTGGATAATCCCAATAGAGAACTATCTAATTCTTCACCATTATCGATTTTGGCCAATTGGGTCTCTGCCGGTTGTTTGATGGCCGTAGAGTTAACTGCCAAAGGCTTTAAACTTAGAAGCTCATCGAATTCGGCAAAGTTCAAAATGTTCAATTTCTCCTCATCGGATAAATGGCCCGACGACTCTTTAAATTTGTCAAATGCCATTTGTTCCAAGGCAGCGGCATCTTGGTATACAATCGATCCTTCCTCGTTGTATATCTTTGCATTAGTAAACATTAAATGCAAATCTTCAGCGACTTCTCTGATATTGGTATAAATCCTCGAATTCATTCTCTTCTTGACTACGTCCAATGCAATTGGATGTTTGATAAGCACATAGTAATCGGGATAAAGTTTCCGGGAAGGTTTGATTAAAAACAAATCACTTAATGTTCTTCCGTGTTCATTCTTATAAGTCATAATTAAATCAAACATATTCTCAATGGTATTTTGTAGAGTTTCCCGGTCCTCAGCCAGTAAAGGATCAGTTATCGGTGCTGATCTGTGCAATATAGATCTCGCACTGCGGCCACCCTTTCTACTCTTAGGCTTGGGTCTTGGTGTGCTTGGTTTTGGAGTTGCCGACTTCTGTTTTTTGAGCGCTGGCAAGGCTACTTCTGGCAGTCCGTCTTTGTCGGCCAGTCTCTTGTTGATGGCACTTTCGGGATCCTTGATGTATCCGGTGTCTGAATCCTCATTCTGACTCATTTCATCTTCGATATCCAACTGCTTTTTCTTTGGTCTTGATCTTCTCTTCTTTTTTACTTCCGTTGTTTCTTCTTCGTCATTATTTTCATCATCACTTACAACTCCATCGATCTTCTTCAACCATTGTTCTTCAGTCAAATGATCGTCATACATGGCAGTCTTACGCTCTCTGTTTCCTCTTCCATAATCTTCCAACACAAGATCTTTTTTCAAAAATTCTTCTGGATCTTTCTTGTAGACATATGGTAATTCGGAATCAGTGTACAATCTGCTTGGATAGGCTGCTTGCTTGGTTGCTAGCGCACGCTGCTCGTCTAATTTCCTAAACTGCTCAAGTTCACCTTCATTTCTAGCAATAACTTGATTCAATTCATCATCGTCAAGATCTTCGTCTTCATTCGGTCCACCCTTTTGTCTTCTCTCTTCGTCCTTTTCCAATAATGCTCTTAATAAAGCCTCTTGTTCTTCCGATGTTGACTTATTGTCGAATTTACCAGCCTGAATGACTTTACCATCAATCTCTAACTTGGCATGGGCTCTTTCCAAAATCATTTCTTCAACTGAATCCTCAGTAATCAATCTCAAAATTCTGACTTCATTCTTTTGACCAATTCTATGAGCTCTATCTTGGGCCTGTAAATCCTGATGAGGATTCCAATCAGTATCAAAAATGATAACAGTATCAGCAGTTTGTAAATTCAAACCTAAACCACCTGCTCTTGTTGACAAAAGGAAACAGAAATATTCGGAATTTGGAGCATTGAACAATTTAAGCAATGACGTTCTATCGTCTGCTTTGGTACCACCATCTAATCTCATATATTTCATATCACGCAATCTCAAAAAGTCTTCCATAATATCCATGATCTGAGTCATTTGAAAGAAGATTAAAACTCTATGACCCGACTGTTTAAATTTCGGTAAAACTTTATCTAAAAGCTCAAATTTACCTGCAACTCTCCAAATCTGATCATTGGTCTCGACGGTTGGGTTAATTAAATTCTCAACTTCTTCATACACAAACGGATGATTACAAATCTTTCTTAATTGCATAATTTGATTATTGGCATTTTTAATCATAATTGGTACCGTACTCGTTGGAGTTTCACTTGCATACAAAATGTTATGCTTTAACATTTGTTGGTATAATTTAGATTGTAAAGATGACATTTTACATTTGACCACTTTTTCCACT
Source organism: Suhomyces vadensis (assembly GCA_030575035.1). Lineage (NCBI taxonomy): Eukaryota > Fungi > Ascomycota > Pichiomycetes > Serinales > Debaryomycetaceae > Suhomyces > Suhomyces vadensis. The sequence continues at coordinate 140,736 of JAJMGK010000011.1, read as the reverse complement.
TTATTTGGCAAGTCCTTTTCAACATCTTTCTTTAATCTTCTTAACAAGAAAGGTCTCAAAACCTTATGTAATCTTCTAATGACCAATAAGGTTTCTTCTTCACTTAATTCGATCTTGTCTTGACCACCGGTATTTGAGAATGGAGTATTGAACCATTCATCAAACGATTTGACCGAATTGAAAATCTTTGGTAAAACGAAATTTAAAAGTGCCCACAATTCCGGTAAATTGTTTTGTAATGGAGTACCAGTTAAAATTAATCTATAATCACTATGATAATTATGAGTTAATGTCTCAGATAACTTGGAATTGGCATTTTTCATACGATGGCCTTCATCAATAATCATATGAACCCATTTAATTCTTGATAATAAAGCCTTATCCTTAATAATATATTCGAAGGTAGTCAATAAGATTTGAAAGTTACCTAATCTGATGTCATTTTGCATGACTTTACGTTGATTGGGTGTACCTTTATACGTAATCTTGTGAACAGCCGGTGCCCATTTCTCGAATTCAAGATTCCAGTTGGTTAAGGTTGACAATGGCACAATAACCAAAAATGGACCCGGGATTTTCTTCACTTCTATCAAATAAGTAATAAGAGAAATGGTCTGAATGGTTTTACCCAAACCCATCTCATCTGCCAAAATACCATTTAAATGATTGTTGAAAAGAGACACCATCCACTGCAAACCTTTTAGTTGATATTCTTTAAGGGTACCACCGATAAGAATAGAGGGTTGCTTCGTAACTTCTTCTTGAATACGATGGGCCACCTGGTAATAATCCATTTTTTCTCTCTTTTCGTCGTCGTTAATTTCTTCCATCGCCTCAACTTGATTATCGAATTTTCCAGTCTTTGAAACTCTTTCGTGGGTTTCTCTTTGTTGGGTTTGAACTGCTTGGGCTAAAGAATCCAAGAATTGATTGGTTTGCTTTAATAAATGGGTGATTCTGGTATCTTTGGTATGGTCTAACAATTTCAAATACGCTTCTTCATCATTGGATTTCAAAGCTTGTAAACGCTGTTTGGCCATTTTTTCGATTCTCTTTTGTTCCTCTCTAGCAGTTTGATTGTGGAAACTGGTAATCTTGGTATTAAGTCTATTAATCTTCTCCTTTCTTCTTGAGAACGTTCCATATCTCTTTTCTCTAAACAGTAAGATTTCATTAATAGTCTTTTGATGTTTTTGGTTTTCGGCTTGAACTAAAGTCTGCAATTGATGAGTATATAAATCATGAGTGGCACTGACGTTTTCAAGAGACAAGGTATTGAATTTGGCAAGGAAATTAGGATGAGAATTTGGAAGTAAAGATTTGCTAAACCAAGTTTGAGATAAAACTTTACCTCGCAATTGCTTTTGGAAAGGGATTAGCTCTAGTTTTGCCAATTCTGTTTCCAAAAGTTTACGCTGCGACTCCTCTTCAAATTCAGGGAGTGAGTTCAATTTATGTTTAAGATGGCTAATTTCCTGGTCGATCTGTAAAGTCATTAATATTTCTTTGTTGGACATTATATCATCCATATTAATTCCTTCGGGAAGTAAACTTGGCCATTGAAGTCTACTTTGAGGTGCATATAAAGCACGGAAGTCTACGTCTTTGTCGGAATCACGAAGAATGCTAGGTGGTTCGAAAGTGTCAACTTGAACATCTGGTTTTGTCACAGGAACAATGGCGATTTTGGTGTTGGCGGCCCTATCGGGAACAATTTTATCGAGAGTCTGAGGTGGTTGAGGTACTTTCACCACTGCTCTGGCCGACTTTTTGCGATCGGAACCGTGGCTATCTTCGGGTTTGACATTGTTTTTGCTCAATGGAGGTTGTGGAGCATAACCTTGCACAGGAGTACCTTTTATGCTGGTCGAACGTTTGCCACCGACACTTGATTGACTTGTTCTTCTTGTACCATATGGTGGGGTATTGGACTCCAGAAGTCCTGCTGCAACATTTGGAGGCACGCTGCTCAAGTTCTTACCCGGAAGTTGGTTCTGGTTAATTGAGCCTCCTATTATAGACTCATTCTTGACAGCAGGAGTTTGATGTGCTGAGTTGCTGGCTTGGCTATGTGCCTGCGCATTCTGAGCCTGTTCCAAGGATGGAAGATATGGACCATTTGGGAAGGCTGACCTTTCGGCCGTAACAAACTCAGTCAAGCTTTGGGGGATTTGTGCATTTGCGTTTCCCGAAGTTTTCAAGAGATACTTCAAAGCCTGGAACTGTGACTTGACCAATTGGAACTGTTGTGGTGTGAAGGCGGATTCTTGTGGCATTGTTGCGGGTATGTTGCTGGGAGTCTGACCTAGGCTTGCCGCACCATTTCCGTTATTCTGTTGATAAGAAGGCTGGGGAGGTTGTTGTTGTTGCTGCGGCTGCTGCTGCTGTCCCTGCTGAGGTTGAGGTTGAGATTGAAATTGTGGGCCTCCCTGGGCAATTTGGCCACCCATCAAGTTGGCATTCTGGGCCAAAGGAGTGCCGTTGTTGGAGTTTCCCATTAAATTGGCCTGCATTGGATTGTGTCCTGGTACGGGAAACGGCTGTGAGCCTCCGTTACTTTGTATCTGCCCTTGCTGAACTGGTTGTGATTGAGGCTGGGGTGCTGGCTGTGGGGCTTGCTGCTGGAGGTTGTGAGGCTGGGAGGAAAGGGGGACCGAGCTATTGGTGGCATTAGCAGTTCCTTGTTGTCTTTGTTGGTTTTGTTGAAGATACTTGATGATTTTACTCAAGTGGGCAAACTCAGGTACATTGACGGCTTGTTCCCCAAACTGGTTCCGAAGCTGGTGCCAACGTTGGAGTATTTTCTGGATCTCCTCTCTGCTTAATTGACGATTCATGTTTAATACCAAGCAATCGCTACTTCAGAGAATTTCTCCGTGATTCTACTGATTGATTGCCTTAATTACTGGTGGTTGGTTACAATTCCGTATCAGTTCTAGGATTTCAGGAAAGTTCAGGCGTTTTGGGCCGAGCGACACCAACACGAAAAAATTTAAAGGTCGTGCGCGGGCGCGGATAATAAGCGTGTTGTTTACGTGCTATACAGAGACAACTCTATGGGGAGCTAACGTCTAGAGACAGGAGTCGAGTAGTTTAAGTAGTGGTGAAGTAGTAGTAGTAGTAGTAGTAGTAGTAGTGGGCATGCTGTAGTGGCCAGGGCAGTTAAATACTGCTGCTGTGTGCTCCATGCGCACCGTCACTCTACCAATAAATGTCTTGGTAACAAATAGCACAGAGGCCCATAGAAGGACACTTGGTTAATGCGTTACTACAGCTATTAATACGGTGGTTAACCAGTGATTAACCAGTACCAGTTATTAACAAGTAGTATGGTAAATGGTGGATCGTAATTATGGAAAAGCATCGATTGGCTCTTTCAGGGTTTCCACAACTCTCCGGTGCCTCGAGGAGCGTAGTTGATGGCATCAAAGCGTTCCTTTTTGATAAACTCACCATTAACTCCGGCTCCCTCGCTGACCACTCCTCTGACCGGTTTTTTGGTGTGATTTTTACGCTTAGAACTAGTTGCTTTCTTCTTGGGGCGGGTGGTGTCCGTGTAGGAGTACTGCGTGGTATCGATGGTGCTTTGCAAGATGTTGCTGTCGTGGTCGTAGTTATCGTTGATAGAAAACGTATTATGAGGATTGAACAACTTGAACAGGTTGACGTCGTGGTTCTGGAACATCAACACTTCGGCCTCGTTCACATTCAAACAGTCGATGCCATAGCTTCGGGCCCAGATCTTGGTGATGGGGTCCTCGGTCACTAGTTTCCATTGCTCTGCTGGATCTTTGGACTCGGCCTTTTCAACGAATCGCTTATGGATACACGATCTGATTAAGTATCTGAGACGAACTGGCATGTCGGCTTCTTGTTCGGAGTTAGATAATGCGTTTTGGTAGGAAGGAGAGTTTTCATATTGAATATCATTCATCTTGCTGCTGCTTCTAAACGACAACGACGTCTTGAATTCATGAGACATCTCATCGATATCTTCGTGGTCTCCCAGCGACTTCTCGGGCAACAATACGGTGTGCTGGCCCAATAAGTTGGAATCGAATTTAGTCTTGAAGTTGGGAAACTCCTTGACTTTGGGGGAATGTACTTTGTACTTGTGACACTTTTCCCAACTGGGACCAGCTTCTTTGGGCGACTCAAGCAAAAGATTGTGGATTATAGGTCCTGCTTCAGACTCGTCGCCGGCAAAATCGTCATGCTCGAAGATCTTGTCGATGAACCGAATGGCTTCTCTTGCATTGGTGGCCATCATGGAAGTTCCCTTCTTGACAAAATCAAACTCGTGGAGCGTGTACGATGGTATATACATGTTCAATATGATCTTTTCGTTCGGCTGGTGACTAAGATTGGTTTTGGCGTATTCGGCATTAAACCATCGTTTAATATTCCCAATCCCTCTCACAAATGCCGAGTGGTCCAACATAAAGTTGATTGTTCTCGGCTTAACTTCATGCTGATCTGGCTGATAATATTTATCTGATGAAAGCAATTCATCCACTAACTTGTTGGCATCGCTGGCTTTATTGAATCCCAAATAACTCTTATCACCTTCAGAACTTTGATTTGATCCGAACAGATACAATGACATTACACAGCTAGGTACAGGGGGTGGTTCAGTAGCTCCATCAATCTGTCCTGTGCCAGAGCACAAAAGGCTGATCTCCATCAAATTTTAGGGCTGCGTCACGTGACAACATCCCAGCGGTGTGTGCAGGAAAGACCATGGCATTACAATACTATATACGGCTTGAGGAGGAGGGGGTCAGGTGGAGGAGGTCTATGCAGACCACAAGGACCGTGGCTCGGTGCCGGTTACTTGTCTAGCTCGGCCAACACGGAGTTGCTCCAGGTTTCGAAGTAGGCTCGCTGAGAGGGCGAATAGTACGAGACGTCGCCGTGTACCATGGAGCCAAACCGTTCCAACAACTCCCAGCCGGGCCCGTTTCGGGCGTCCGTTTCTCTCGCCACGGCCACTTCTTCTTGGGTCTGGCTCTTGTACATATACTTTCGCTCCATGTCGAGAACCCACGGCTCGTCTTTGATCCAATCGTCGACGATGTCACACCACACTTGCATGTTCCACTTCATTAGTCCTCCTTTCTGATACTGGAACAACTGGTTGATTAACTGCTGTCGTTCGCCCATTTTAGACATGAGAATTCGGTGGTTTACTCTGGTGTAGGCAGAATTGATCATTCCACATGCCAACAACCACTCACTCTTTTTGGCAAACTTATGCTTGTGGATAAGAAACGTCTCGATCATTCGAGGTGTGATGGTGTCAGGAATGTAGAAGTTGTTGGCAAACGATATAAAGTCTTCGATGGTGACATGTTTCCGATCGTATTTGTACACGGTGGGAGATTTTGTAGGAGACGACACACGAGAGTCTGTTTTTTTGGGGTTGAAAGGAGACTCGACGTCACGGAAATCTTCTTCGTGGTTCAAGAGTTTGGGTTTCTTGAGGGGTGTCTTGTTCAAGTCGGGTTCGTCACGTAGTTGCTGTAGTCTCTTAAGCGGAGAGCTGACTTTGGGGGTTGATTTGGCCGGTGAAAGCTTGGTTCGCTTGGGCGAGGATAGTGGAGTGCTGTAGACCAGACCGGCAGATGCTTTTCGTGATTTCTGAGGACTGGATTGTGGTGTGGAGTTGGTGGATCGGATCTGGTAGAGGAGGTTTTCTCGGAAATCTTCGATGAGTTTGAATGCAAGTTTTGGCTGGATCGGAATGGTGGTTGTTTGTGGTTCCGGTAGTCCTAAGTTCTGGTACTTTTCTGCTGCCAAAAAGGCACAGATGTGGTAACGGGCAATCTCACACCTCTTGGGCAACACTGGTTGTTTCTGGAGACTCAATTGGTATAGAGACTCGCCGCACGTGAGCACTTCCGTCGGCACCACACCCTGGAATGTGGGTATCACGTCTTGCAACGATCGTTTGAGCTGGGAGTTCATTGCTGCCGGGACACTGCTGGCCTACCTGGGGCCTGTCGTCTGGTTTCTACTGTAGCTATACAAGGTCACGCGACGTGGTGTCACGCGGCGCGATCGCCGGGTAACGCGAGTCCCAGCCAACCAGAGCGACACAAATTTGGGTTACTATGAAAAGCGAAGAAAGCAGCCAAGATAGCCAGACAGTAAAGATGTTGAGTAGAGCAAGCAGAAATGTGTGTTTCAGGGGCATGAGGCCATTCTCCAGCACAAGCAGTATAATGCAAAACCAATTTTCAAACGGAGTTAGCGAGGTTGGCCAGCACGACCAGGCCCCTAAGGAAGTTGTATCGGGAGCACCCAAAGACTTGGTTACATCCAGAGTGGTAAGAATCTTCAAAGAAGCCAAGCCAGCCACACAGTCCAGTCACAACAACGGAAAGTTCTGGAAATTGGACTGGGATGTGTTGGGCAAAGGAAACAGATGGGAAAACGACTTGATGGGTTACCAGGGCTCGTCGGATTACATGCAAGGAACCATTATGAAATTCGATACCAAGGAAGCAGCCGTCAGATTTGCTCAGGGTCAAGGTTGGGACCACTACATCCAAGAACCAAAGAAAAAGCACTTTAGAAAGAAGGACTACTCTGCCAACTTCTACCATTCTCCAGGTCCATTGAAACATATCAGAACCAAGTAGGTCCAACCACCAAATACTACGTACAACTGTATATTGCATTAATAAAACATACATAAGAAAGAACTGTGACCACAGCGTTGATTTACATTATGTGACTACCGTAGCATTCTCTTTCATGATGGGGTCTAGTCGACAACTCCACGTTGTTTCTGTTTCACTATTCCACCATTTGGCCAGGTCTGACATTGAATCCAATCTCAACCATGCTTTGCATTCCTTGATTATCCTTAGCCTCTTCCGTTTTGCCTGCCATGCCCAGACGTGTCGGATTTTGCTGTAGGCATTCGGCTTTTGGCCTTTGCCTTTTTGGTTACGCTCGCACTACAACGAAATCATCAAAACCAAAGCAGTCAGGAGCCGAGACACCACACGTACAGTACGGTTTATATTAGCCCAATCTAGATATTAGTTCTGGATATTGCAAACACTTCTCTGGTGCTTCTTGTTCTTGTATAGACAAGTTTTGCCAACTATCCGCGTTAGTGCTTGCCCGATTTCCTTTTAATTTCTAACAGGACTAGGTACCAGTGGAAAAGTGACAGGCGGCGTATTGGACCCGAGATTACAAGTGTATAGAGTAACATCTGGTTCTTTCAATCTGAAGCATCCGTTGTGTTGATGTTTATTGTCGGTGATCATGTCTTATAACAACAAGTACAATGGGCATAGTGGAGGGTATCGAGACAAGAGATATCGGTCCAAACAAGGCTATGACAAGAGTAGAGACGACGATAAAGATTCCAGAAGCACCTCTGGCACCAAAAGCACCTCTGGGTTTAGTTCCAGTCTTCTGGCCAACGGACGTACAAATTCCAACGGCGATGGCCTGGCCTACAAGTCATCTGGCTCCAGACACAATGGTGCATCTTCGGCCTATTCCCATAACCGTCAGGACACTCACAAGTATGATCCGCGAGACTCCAAGGACTCGGATGCAGAGTCCCGAGTCCCTATCAGTTCCCATGGCCCTTACTCTCCACCCAAGATCATAGGGACAGACCCCAGAACTGGTGAAAACCCCGGTGATTCCAAATTTGCCAAACTCCTTCATCACATCAACTTCAGAGTACTGCATCCACCTCAAGAACCCGACCCTCTTAAATCCTACAAAGTGGTTTACGATCCCGAACTCGACCCGTCTTTAAGCAAAACTGAACGAAAATCCAAATCTCGAAAGCTACGCTACAATGGGGAAGCGGCTGGTCCAGTTATAGATCCAAGAGCTTCCAACGTGGCACTTTATTTCCAAAAGCCAAACAAAAAGTCGAAGAAGTTTCCCTTTAAGCAATTACCCCAGCCAAAGTTCACCTTTGATAAGGACTCGTTGGGTCCTCCACCTCAGACAGAATTAGTGGTTTGGGATTTGCCTTCCACTACAAGTGAAGTCTACCTCAGCAACTATTTCAAGAGCTACGGTGATCCTATCAGAGATATGAAGTTTATTAATGACCCCATCAATGCTGTCCCTTTGGGAATTGCCACTTTTAAATTCCAAGGCAACCCCGAAAAGGCAATGAAATTGGCCAAAAAGCTTATCCAGACTCTCAAGTCTGAAGGAGCAAAAATTGACGGCTCCCATGTCAAGATTGGATTGAACGATCATGAAAATGAATTGTTACAGAAAAGAATAGATCTGGCCAACGAAAAACTCAGGCTAGTGATCGAGTCCAAGAGAAGGGCTGAGGATGACAAGAGAAGAGCAAAGCGTCAACTTGAGGAAGAACAACGCAAGCGAGATGAAACAACAAGAAAAGAAAATGACCGCAAAAAGCGTGAACTTTCAGCAGCTCAAAAGGCTTCTTCCTCCAATAACTCATCAGTATCAACCAACCATTCAACTTCCAGTACATCTGCTCCCGGAAGATTGTCCAATTATCAGCCAAACACAACCATTACTTCTATTCGAGAGAACAACAAGGTGGTTCCTGGAATCTTTCTTCCCAGCGATCTCAATAAATATATCAAGGACCGTCCATATATTCTAATTCATGACCGAGACGTCTCCACCAAGCGAATTCCATCGCTGGACATCAAGCGTGCTTTGAACAAGTATGACTGGACCCGTATTTTATCAGACAAAACCGGGTTTTACATTGTATTCAACTCTTTGAGTGAATGTGAACGATGCTTTTTCAATACCGATGGTACCAAATTTTACGAATATCGTATGTTTATGGAATTAAGTATACCCGAAGGATTCCCTGTGAACATATCTCAATCATCGGTTGATGATGGACGAAATTCCAAGTCATCCAAAAACGATATCGTCGATGAAGCAGTCAACATGTTAATTAAAGACTTTCAGACCTTTTTGGCCAAGGATATAAGGGAAAGAATTATTGCTCCTACTGTCCTAGATCTATTGAGTCATGACAAATATCCACAATTGGTGGAAGAATTAAAAGCCAAAGAAGCCGCTTCCAAACCCCAGTCTTACATCAGTAGCAATGGAGAACTCAAGCAAAATGCCTTGTCTTTACTTGCAAAACAAAGAAAACAATTGCAAAGTTCTCTTCCATCGTTCAAGAAGAAAATTGAAAGAAAGGTTGTTAAACCAAGAAAGAATTTGATTCCTATGCAACATGCTCTTAATTTTGAAAGAGAATCGCTGGATGAAGATGATGAAGATGAAGACGATGAAGACGATGAGGGTGACTCAAGCAGATCTGTCACGCCTGTTGGAAATAACTTGAAGAGAGAACTTCTTCAGGACGGGGATGACGAAGTTGATTCAAAGAAGAAGCATAAGAAACATAAGAAATCCGGTTTGACAAAGAGTTTCTTGTATGACAGTGAGTCAGAAACTGAAGATGCAAAACCTAAAGATGAATCTGTTGAAGATGAAGAAATTAAGGAAGCTATTTCAACCAAAGAAGAGCAAGACATTGTTGATTATGCCAATGTTGAAGAAAAGTACCTTCCAACAGAAGTTAAACCGGCCACTGTATTTCCTGAGACGGAATATTTGCCAGGTGATGTATTTGACTTGGACACCATACAGGATATTATTAAGGATGACGAAGATTTGAAATATGCTAAACAGTCGCTAGAAAACGTTCAAGCCTCGGGCATAAAGAACATAAATTATTGGGCTTGGAAACAGAAGGATTTGAGGAATACAAGTAAAGAAATTTCCGAAGACACCGACTTGATTGAAAAACTTGACCCAAGGTTAGAGTCCAAATCAGGGTCTTTCAAAAGTGAAGGGTATAGACAGATCCCTGATTCTGACAAGATTGAATATTTACCCCATCGTAGAAAAGTGCATAAGCCATTGAAGACTATTCAGCATGAAGATGAAGACGACGAGGAAAATTTTGGTGCCGGAGGAACTACCACTAATGGGAATGCTTCCACCACCAATGGAAATGAAAACAGCACCACCAATTCGAATAACAATTCAAATAATAATTCAATCCAAAGTTCAAGAGTTAACAGAGCTAATAATAGAAGGTTCGCTGCCGACATTACAGCCCAGATCGGTTCAGAAACAGAAGTTTTGAGTTTGAATACATTGACCAAACGTAAGAAACCAGTTTCATTTGCCCGGTCGGCCATTCATAATTGGGGTCTTTATGCATTAGAGCCAATAGCTGCAAAAGAAATGATTATTGAGTACGTTGGGGAGAGCATAAGACAACAGGTTGCTGAGAACCGTGAAAAAAGTTACTTGAAAACAGGAATAGGATCATCCTATTTATTTAGAGTTGACGAAAATACCGTCATTGATGCAACCAAAAAAGGAGGTATTGCCAGATTCATTAATCATTGTTGTGATCCTAGTTGCACAGCTAAAATCATCAAAGTTGAAGGAAAGAAGAGAATTGTTATATATGCGTTAAAAGATATTGAAGCCAACGAAGAATTGACCTACGATTACAAATTTGAGAGAGAAACCAACGACGAAGAGAGAATTAGATGCTTATGTGGTGCACCTGGTTGTAAAGGATGGCTTAATTAAATAGTGTAGTATAGATTATAGAAATTGTACAGTAATATTAATTAGTCTCTTCTTGTCTTTGTTTTAAATTAACAGCATGGATTAAAAAGTAAAAATTCAAAATACATTCAAAACAGTGCTTTTTCTGCCATAAATAAATTGTCAAGTAATTTTCTTGGTCTAATTAAAAACAGACTATACAAGTGAAAGCCTCACGGTAGCCTCAATCAACGAAATTTGGATTTAATTTCTTGTGCATTTTGAACGATCCAAAATAGCATATGTGGGGTCTACAAATAGTACCGTGACAGCAATTAGGTAATTGCCTTCGATTTATGATTTGGGAAGGATTGAACAATAAGTTTTAGATTATTGTACACCGACTGTAGAATAATCGCAACAGATCAGAACTCGCTATTGTTATCACAAAACGATTTATGACGTGATACACAACGTATTCCAGAGAGTATGAATAGCGCGTACTTCTAGTTACGAAGAGTATTGTAAGAGTGGGGAAAGATGGGGGAAGCTTTATTATGTTTTCAGGGGAATAATATGCTGGATCCTTGACATATGACACCTAATTGTAAGTACAGGGAACACCCAAATAGAAATAAGGACATCCACAATTTGTTTCCAATACACTAATTTATGAAATTCATGTATATCCAGATAGTAAAAGATACATGCACCTAATGAATCGGCAAGTTTCATTCGTATTAATTACATTTAATACCCTAAATGGAGTTCCATGTTTATCCAGCAAACGTTATATTTTGAATTTGTGAGAATTAAAGCACATTTGTTTCAAATTTCGCAAAATTCCCGAAAAATCGAAAAAACAACAAATGTTCAATCTATTGTAGTTTTGGTTCACCCAACGGCATTACAATATTTGTTATGGGCATCTTACCTACAAACGCCTTTCTAGGCAATTATATAGAGATAGAATAAATAATAACAACACAAATAAAAAAGAAATGGAATCAATTATGGTACGGTTCTGACAGGGCTTATCGGTCATACATTGCGCTTGGTTTTGGGTGTGGAGGATTTGGAACGGCAAAATCGAGTATAGAAATTGATGCTAAGGGAAACTACCAAATAGAGAGAGTTCCACTAGTATCAATTGTTCCCGGAAACGTGTTTGTACCGAGTTCGTTTTAGGACTGACAAAACATGCGTGAGTCCCTCAATATGATCGAAGAGTTTAAAAAATTAAGAAAGATTTATCCAGTGGTGAACATGGCAATATTCATCTAGTATTTCTTACTGGGTATCTATGGAATGATATTATTGACAGATATAGAAATTAGGTATATTTATACCCCTTGGATCGATCGTCTGGGTTATCTCGTCAAACATACTCCACTAATAACACAGTGCAACCCCATTCTATCGTTCCTAATTAGCACCAAAAATAGTTAGGAGACCTTTCGAACGGCTTAGTACTGCAATCTATCTCGATCTGTTTTAGGTTTCAAAATAAACACATCTGACTAATTTGCACTCACGTGACAAGAACAACTCTAATTAAATTCCCAAAACTGTAAAACTGGTGCACTAAAATGCAATAACAATGCACTAACGTGTAAGCTCATCTTTCTCAATTGGTTGTGTTTGTAAATAACAAGACTGTTTTGCAATGTGCTCAATCGGGAAAAATGTAAATATCTCCAAGCGCTGTCCATAAGCTTCAATTTTTTTTCCAAAAGGAACAGGAGTATAATATATTAGATGTATCCTGATTGAATTCGGTTAAGCAAATTGTTTGAAGAGGTGTCAAAGTTGTCGATAAACTTGACTTCAAATAACTACTCGACTTAGAATACATTAACCCACATCATCAACCAAGCAAATCCATTAATTAGAGCTCAAATAACCGTTTACTTTTCATAGTAATCTAACCAATTTTAATCTAAGAAGGGGTCAAATACATATTTTCCCAACTGCTGCTTTAATCATTACCTTCAATTAATATAATAATGTCCAATATTCGTACTCAACCGTTACAACCATTAAACAATGGACAACTTAATGCCAGAGGAAATATAACCCCAATCAAAGGGATTAGAAGATCCAAAGAAAACCAGGAGACTCACCAGATACACCCAACCACAACCACCAATCCATCTGCAAACCAAGCAATTCAATCGCAAGCAACCGCCCAAGAAAAACCAAAGAAGAAGAAGGAAAAGCTTTCGGCTTTATGTAAAACTCCTCCATCAATTGTTCGTACCAGAAATGGTAGAGACTATCGCAGAGGTAACTTTTTAGGGGAAGGTGGTTTTGCCAGATGTTTCCAGATGAAGGATGCATCGGGTCAAATCTTCGCTGCTAAAACTGTTGCTAAGGCTTCCATCAAAAACGAAAAGACGAAAACAAAGTTACTTTCAGAAATCAAAATTCACAAATCTTTGAAACATTCAAATATTGTTAATTTTATAGATTGTTTTGAAGACGATGTTAACGTGTATATCTTGTTGGAAATTTGTCCAAACCAGTCTCTTATGGAACTCTTAAAAACCAGAAAAAGAGTCAGTGAGCCTGAAGTTAGGTTCTTCATGGTTCAAATCATCGGTGCTATTAAATATTTACATTCAAGAAGAGTTATCCATAGAGATCTTAAGTTGGGTAACATTTTCTTTGATCCACAGATGAACCTTAAAATTGGAGATTTTGGTCTTGCATCGGTATTACCTTCAACCGACTCCAGAAAATACACAATCTGTGGAACTCCAAATTATATTGCCCCTGAAGTGTTGGGAGGAAAGAACACTGGCCATAGTTTTGAAGTTGATATTTGGGCAATTGGTATTATGATGTATGCTTTGTTGGTCGGCAAGCCACCATTCCAGGCCAAAGATGTTCAGATAATTTATGAACGTATAAAGAAGACCGAATATGCATTTCCAGCTGAAAAGCCAATTTCAGAAGAAGCTAAAGTTTTAATTAAAGATTTACTCAGTCTTAATCCTTTAAATAGACCAACCATTGATGAAATACTTAACTATGATTGGTTTAAAGGTCCTTTCCCTGAAAAGACTTACGAAGAGAGTTTGGTCAACACCCCAACAGGGTTCAATAAGATTTCTAAAACCCAATCATCGATTAATTTCACCAATACAAAATCAAGCGCTGGAATTTATACTCCAAAGAATAAGAATCCTGTCGAGATCTTGAGATCAGATTTACAATCTGAACAACCTAAGAGTTTATTACCACAAAGCTTGTCGCCCAATGATACCAGAAATAAATATGAAGAAGTTAATCCTCAAGTTTTGGGTAAATCTTCAAGAAGAGTTAATTTCAACAGTAATTACTCAACTACAATCAAGAGATTAAATCAAATCTGCTTTGAAACTTATCAGAACATGAGAAGATTGGAATATTCGAAACATGAGCAAATTTTAAGTGAAGAGTTACCAAGATGCGAAAATCCTATTCTAATTAGCAAATGGGTTGACTATTCCAACAAGTATGGATTCTCGTATCAGTTAAACAATGATGATATTGGGGTATTATTTAACGACGAAAACACAATTTTAAAAGTTCACAACGGTGCAAAGTTTATGGAATTAATCTATCATGAAAACGAAGGTTGGACATGTATTGAAAATTCAATTAATTATCCTCCGTCACAAGTAAAGAGACAATTAGAAATTGTTGATTTCTTTGCCAAGTACATGAACAGTAATTTATCAAAAGTGAGTGAAAACGAAGATAGAAAGGAAACTGTATTCTTAAGAAGATACAGCAGAACATCTGATTACATTATGTTCGAAATGACTAATGGTAATTTCCAGTTTAATTTTAAGGATCATCACAAAATCTGTGTTTCCAAATCTGGTTTAGCCATTACTCACATCAGTCCAAGTAGAATCATTCAAACACATCCTTTAATATTAGTATTAAAAGAAGGTAACTTCCCTGTTGAAGCTGTTCCTGAATGTTTGGAAAAGGTTGCTGTCATAAAGGAAGCTATTAAAAGGAAAGCATTTAAAGATTAATTATCTTTCTTACTGAATATTGCATACAACAGTATTATCCATATCAAATTTGTTCACTACATTTTTTGCATACCCACTTTTCATTTGTTGATTTTTTAAAACTGTTATTGATGTATCGTTTTCCAGGTTTAACCAAATCAACTTATTAGTCATATTAACTCATCTAAACTATCATTTCATTTTTATCTTTGTTACTGCTTGTACTCTCTCAAATTTCCTTAGCCAGACATAACTTGGTATTCATTTCAACGGTTTATCCCACGAATTTTCTATTTCATTTCCTTCATATATCGCTGTTGCGTTACGCTGTCTCGTCATTTTTTAATTTACTATTGATGATCGTTATATACTATATAAAAATTTTAATAGAAAGCTTTTCCATATTACAGTTTATCGAGTACTAATAATTATGTATTTAGTTAAACAAGTCTACGATATTTGACTAAGGACTTCTATACATTACAAGGATTGATCAATGAACTAAATTCTAATATACACGGATTAAAATGGCAAAGCCATCTATTTTTTTATTGAGCTTTGTTGCAATTAGTTTAAAAATCATCTTCATTTGTGTTCAATAATGACTTAAGAGCCCATTCATCCTTAAATCTGGTTTTGATGATATCCAATTCACTAATTAAGTTACTACAAGCATTTCTCAAAGCTTCTCTAGGGGAATAATCTGCTTCTGTTTGAATACGAAGAACAAAATTGGCGAATAATGGATGTTCAACCTTATAAGCAGCAAAAATGACCTTTTCATCCTTTAAAAGTTGAGCACGCAACAAGTTGGCTAATGTATGGTCTTCTCTTTCTATCTTAATAATAGCTGCATTGGGCACTTTTGTATCCGGCGTAATCTTTATTCTAGACTGTTAGTATTTGTGTTGAACGAGGGGTATCTTTTCTTGCTTAAATTTCTTAGACTTTAGTTATTCGGTTGATTGGGTGTTTTCCTGAGTAATCATATTATCCCAAGCATCAAACCATCGGGGCAAAGTCTAAATTATTCATCCAAGCGCAGCAACACCTACTTATCTACTCCATCCGGTAAGATGAAGAGTTCGAATCTATCTGGGGCGTTCATTATGTATAGTTACTTCGAATGATGTCCAAGTCTTCATTCAGACCGGCCTGAATATTTCGTTCGTTCAGCATTTTCGAACATGTGACATGTATCACGTGCACAGACCAAAATCACGGTCAGCGTCAGGTGCACGTGCACGTGCACCGTACAGCCAGCGCATGCGGCGAAGCATTCTTCACAGGCGATGGGAGGGGTGGTAAAGAGATTTTGTCGAGACGGCCCTTTAGTCATGGCCGAGGACTAAGGGACTTCTGTTGCGCAGCACAAGGCTGATCTCAATACATCCTGAAACTCAGGTGACAGCCCTTCCGGGTAACTAGCTAGAGCACAGGTCCCGAGACCGTCCCCCCGCGCGTGCAAGCCCATCCATAGGAGGAGGGGCAGCAACAATGTGCAGTACGGTGTAAACACTTACCCGGACATTTCCATCCACAGAGCGGATTGGATTCGGATTGGGAATAGTAGAGTAATTCCAAGTGATAATCGTATACGATATCTGAGCAAGAATACGAAGATTTTATTCATTACTTGTAACAATATAAACCTACAGATCGAACGAAAAATTTCTTTGAAAACTATTTCGGTGTTATTTACGACTTTTGAATTAAAACAGAGTTTATTGAAGTGATACATTTTTCATTGAGTGCCAACGATGACGAACCAACAAGACCATTGGAATAGTCAACAGAGGCCGTTGGGACAGCAGTTTAAGTAAGTATACTTGGAATGAATGACACTAGTGTCCGATCATGTTTGAAGACATACCGAATCTCCATTCGTTTGATTATCTCGGCCCCACCGTGTGGGTTGGAGTTGGTTTTATCTTCCAGCACTATCAGACACGCTGCAGCAAAAACCCATTTCAAGGATTTTATATCTTAATATATTGAAATGGGATCCATTTGATGTATTTCATTGTACTAACCAATTAATAGTCGCCAGCATCCGCCAGTGTTGCCACCACCTGCTACTTTAGAAACAGGTAAGTTTAGATTGTGTTGATAAATCGGATAACGAATACTAACAATTTTAGGTGGTCAATCTTTCTATCCATTACATAGTTTACCAAGTTTAGGAAGTGCAACTGGACACCCACCGTCGGGCCATGGATTTAATATTCCTTCGATCAATCCTTCCAGTGATGTCCAAATCAATCAAGTATGTCCATTTTTAACCTAAATTTGTTTGAGTGTATTAGAATACTAACATTTAGCAACATGATTCATCAGTTCAGAACGAAATTAGACGGCCTTCAAACGCCATGAATGCTCCCGGTGCTCAATTGCCATTACCAGGAACTATAGCTCCAAGTCCAGAGCAGCAACATCAACAGCAGCACCAACAGCAACAGCAACAGCAACAGCAGCAGCACCAACAGCAGCAGCAACATCAACATCAACATCAACAGCAACAGCAACAGCAACAGCAACATCAACATCAACAGCAACAGCAACATCAACATCAACAACATCAACAACAACAGCAACAACAGCAAAGTCAACAGGCTCCTACACCCCAACAGCAACAAACACAAGTGACGGCACCTCCACAGGGACAAATTCCTCCAGGAGTTCCTAACAGAGCTGCTGCTACCAATGTTTATCGTCCGTTGAATGTCAAGGATGCCTTGTCGTACTTGGATCAGGTTAAGATTCAATTTTATAACCAAGCTGATGTGTATAACAACTTCCTTGATATCATGAAGGACTTTAAGTCCCAAAGGTATGTATTAAATCTCATTTTGTCCGCACAACATTTACTAACTTATACAGCATTGATACTCCGGGTGTAATTGACAGAGTTTCTACGTTATTCACTGGTCATCCTAATTTGATTCAAGGGTTCAATACATTCTTACCACCTGGGTACAGAATTGAATGTTCACTTGATCCTTCAGACCCAAATCCAATTAGAGTTACAACTCCGACTGGAACCACCACTAGACCCAACATTCATGTTGGTAATTATGGTCAAGGCTGGGCAGGTGAAAATCCAACTACTGCTGAACAGCAGCAAGTTGTAGCTGGGTTTGCTCACGAACAACAAGCTCTTCAGCAGCAGCAGCAAAATGGTGGTGGTCAAATTGAATTCAACCATGCTATCTCTTACGTGAATAAAATCAAAACCAGGTTTGCAAACCAACCAGATATTTATAAACAATTCTTGGAGATTTTGCAAACTTACCAGAGAGAACAAAAACCTATTGGTGAAGTTTACGAAGAAGTCACGGTGTTATTTGCTAACTCGCCTGATTTACTAGATGATTTCAAGCAATTTTTGCCTGATACTAGCAATCAACCGGCTTACAATCCTGAACAAGAAGGTAATGGTGGTTATGGTCCAACCAATGGTGCTTCACAATTGCCACCGGTTGGTAATTTTCAACCTCCAACAGGTACTAATGGTTTAAGTCCAAACGGTACTCAACAATTTAATCAAGCTGTTCAATATGCTGTGCCCCAAGGTGAAGCTAACAATAGTAGTTCCAATGATATTGCAAAAAAGAAGAAGTCTGTATCGGATGCTTACCCATATGAAAATAACTACAACCAAGAAGCTCAAGTTTCTAGTGTTAGATCAGTCCACCAGCCCACAGAAGCTTCCAAAACCATTATCGCTAATAATTCTTCAAAGAATGGAACAGTTAATACTATTGTGAATCCAACTTTGGTACCAGGCATTCCCGAGCCTATTCCAGCCTCTACGTCAGTTAAATCCTCCTCATTACTGGAGGAAATCTCATTTTTTGATAAGGTTAAAAAGGCCATTGGCAACAGACAAACCTACAATGATTTCTTGAAGATATTAAACTTGTATTCTCAGGATATAATTGATAAGTATACCTTGGTTGAAAAAGTTGACGGGTTTCTTGGCGACACCCATACTGATTTATTAAACTGGTTTAAAATGTTTGTCGGTTACGAAGACAAACCTTTGAACATTGAAAGTATTACCTTCAAAAAACATCAGTTAGAATTATCTTTGTGCAAAGCTTATGGACCTTCATACAGACAGTTGCCAAAAGCCGAGACTTTCATGCCTTGCTCGGGTAGAGATGAAATGTGCTGGGAAGTGCTAAACGATGAATGGGTTGGTCATCCAACGTGGGCATCGGAAGATTCTGGATTCATTGCTCATCGTAAGAATCAATATGAAGAAATTTTATTTAAGATAGAAGAAGAAAGATTGGAATTTGATTATTACATGGAGTCTAACTTGAGAACTATTCAGCCTTTGGAAACCATTGCCAATAGAATTGCAAACATGACCCCTGAACAAAAAGCAAACTTTAAATTACCACCGGGATTGGGCCATAACTCAACCACAATCTATAAGAAAGTAATTAGGAAGATTTATGACAAAGACCGTGGGTTTGAAGTTATTGACGCATTACATGAAAACCCAGCTGTTGCTGTTCCAATTGTCTTGAAGCGATTAAAGCAAAAGGATGAAGAATGGAAAAGATCTCAAAGAGAATGGAATAAAGTATGGAGAGAGATGGAACAAAAGGTTTTCCATAAATCTTTGGACCATCTTGGATTGACTTTCAAGCAAGCTGATAAAAAGCTTTTAACTGTAAAACAGTTGGTCAGTGAAATCAGTACGGTAAAGGTTGAGCAACAGAACAAGAGGTTACACCCATTGACTCCAAAGCCTCAAGAACAATTAAACTATCAGTTCAAAGACAATGAAGTCTTGATTGATATTATAAGGTTATCCGATGTTTTCATTAACAAATCGTCAAGTTATTCCGCCAACGATCGTGAAAAATTAGGTCAATTTTTCCAATTCTTTGTTTCATTATTCTTTGGAATTCCAACAGAACTGATAGAAAAAGGATTGAACGTGAGGGGCAAAGGTGACACTTCAGATGCAGAGGCCGAACGTGACTCAAGTGAAGAAAACAATGACTCTAGTCAAGGCGAACAGACCGAGGAACAACTGTCTTCATCTACACCTTTATCTTCGTCTACGGTATCTTCAACAGCTGGCTCGAAAAAGCGTGGTCGTGACAATGACTTGCTAAGAGATGTTTTAAAGAAACAATCTAAATCATCCAAAAAAGATGATGCTTCTTCAGAAGCTTCAGTTTCTAACAACAACGATTCTGATGAGCAAGAACTTTCGGAAGAAATTGATAAATCAAGTGAATTGTGGATTAAGACTGCCAATACTAAATTCAATCTTAAAGATGACGAATTGAATGATAAACAAAGACGTGACAAGTACAATTTATTCGGTAATACTACTATCTACGTATTCTTTAGACATTTAAGAACATTGTATGAAAGATTGGAAGAGATTAAGCAAATGAATGAAGTCGTCGGCAAAGAAATCAAGAGCAGAAAGACTCCGCAATTTGCTAAGGATTTGAACTTACTTTCTCATCAGTTGGAAGATATGGGAATTGAACTTGTTGGATCAAAGGATTGCTATTTGCAAGTTATTGATTTATCAGAAAAATTGATTGAAGGTGAGATCGAGCATCAATGGTTTGAAGAATCATTGCGTCAAGGCTATAGGAACAAAGCTTACAAGATTTATACTATCGACAAAGTTGTCCAATCACTAGTTAAACACATGCATTCGATGGTTTCAGATTCAAAGACTTCCGAAATAATGGTTTTGTTTGAAACTGATAGAACCAGCCCGGTCTCAACAGCTAAGGATCAAATTTTATACAGGATGCAAGTTAGATCACTTATGAGTATTGACGAGAACATGTTTAAAGTTTCATTTAAAGAGTCGGATAATTCTGTCAATATTCAGTTCGTTAGTCTTGATGACCTTACAATCAACGATCATGAAAATGCCGAAGAAAAATACAATTACTATGTTACAAGTTACGTTATGTCACATCCAACTGAAGGTGTACCCACCTCTAAGATCAATATGCCGTTTTCCAGATCCTTCATTGAAAATGTAGACGAAGAGCAATGTGATGGAAGAGTTAATGCTGGATTAAAGGTTTCTATTTGTGAAAATTCTTATAGATTATTCTTTGAGCCAAACACCTCAGACGAATTCACCTCCAATACAGTCTACACCAAGCAACAGTTGAAGGAAGAATCAAACAGTGATAAAATTCAAAACTTGAAGAATTTAATTAATGACGACAGCTCAGTTGGTTGGCAATCAACTTTAGAGGAATCTCAAAGTGCTAAACTTTTAGATGAAAAAATTAGATTATTGTTTGACAAGGGTTCTGCTGCTTATCAGGAATTCGACGAAAATAAAAAGGAAATAGCAGCAGCAGGGGATGCCGATGGTGACACTGAAATGAAAGGTGCTGACGATACCACAATTGTCAAGGAGGATGAAATTATTGCAGCAGAAAAAAATGAAAATTTCGAATTACCGAAAGAAGTTGAACATCAAACCAAAAATGAAGAACCCGTAAAACCTGTTCTTGACGCGGATTCGACAGTCATTCAAGAAAACAACGACACAACCATTCATCAAGATGCTAATGATACGACCAATGACGAAACCACTGTAAATCAAGAAGATGCGTCTATTATCGGAGAGACTCAAACAGAGACTGCTCCTTCTTCCAATGAATCAGCGAAGAAAGATTAGTGGGATCGCTATGCTGAATGAATCCTCAAGCAATGATTAGTTAAGAGGATCGATTTTCACTTGAGTAAAACTATATAATATGTATTCTTTTAAAAAAAGGACATTAGTCTCTTTTTATTTTATTTCTTATTTAAATTAATTAAAATTTTTGATGTTTACTTAAATTCCGTTGTATGTTGTATCGAGTTAGCTGCGTATTCATTTGCTTCAGTCACAATTATAGAATGGGATTAATGAAATCTACCTTCTGCAGCTGCTCTTGCCAACCTTTCAGTGGCAATACTACGAGCTAATCTTTCTCTTTGATCTAATCTCCTAGAAACAAAAGCCTTGTCATCTTTTAATATTAACAATCTTAATATTACATCTTCGGCGACTGTTTGTGCTGCAATTGGATCCGACCTTGCATCTTCCTTTTCTTGTATAGCCTTCGCTCTTGCCTTTGCGGTAGCATTTGCCAGAATTGTTTTATGTCTTAACAAACTAGAGGCTCTTGAAATGCTTCTGGTGGTTGATTTTTCAGTGTCAAAATTATTTCTATCACGTAAGGATTTGATGAATGCAGGGGATAGTCTTTCCACCTCTTGGGTTAAAAAATCATTATCTCTATCATAATAAACAGGAATCAACAATAATGACTGGTATTGCTCATTCTTTAAGTCTTTAATTGGAGGTCCGTTACCATCATTATGAAAAAAATCAAAGCACAAAAAATTTAACCAAGAAAATACAGTTTCCAATTCGTTGTTGGTCAATTGATTCCCAAACCCAGTTATACCAATGGACAATGAAACATTTGCCACTGCTGAAGTAACAGCTGATTGCCAACCTCCATTACTATGATTCCCAGCTCCATTATGTGATGAGTTACTATTTCCATTTCCTCCATTTCCATTCAGATTACCATCCGATTTAAGTTTAGAACCAATATGCGAACCAAAACTTCTTGCACTGGAGAGTTTAGGTAATAACAATTCATCAG
Organism: Suhomyces vadensis; assembly: GCA_030575035.1. Classification (NCBI taxonomy): domain Eukaryota; kingdom Fungi; phylum Ascomycota; class Pichiomycetes; order Serinales; family Debaryomycetaceae; genus Suhomyces; species Suhomyces vadensis. The sequence goes on along the minus strand of JAJMGK010000011.1, from coordinate 118,493 downwards.
CTGAGGATATTACAACTTTCCAAGCAGTGATCATAACTTGAAGCAATAAATCTTTAGTTAAGAATTCTGCCAAAACTTGCAAAGTCATGTTTAAATAATTGTATAATGGCATCATGGCATTGTCCATTTGGTCCTGAGTTGGTTTTAGTAAACCATTATTTCCGCATATTGATCTTAAATTCGCTCTAGAAAAGCAATAGTGAATGAACCTCGATACCTTCTCGACTATTAATTTTATGCTTCTTTCTTGGTTTCTTTTCAAGTTTCTGTGAGCTCTACCCATTACAAATATAGCATCTTCTCTCTCACTTTCAACAGCAACCTCTACCAAGACTCTGCCTTGAGTATCAAGATCCAAATATATCTCCTCAGGAAGTCCATCATGCTTGAATCTCCTTGGATCCAATTGAATTAAAGATCTACCACACACACTATGTCCTCCGAATTTTTCGTTCCATACAGTTACCGAACAGGTTAATTGCGAATTAGGAGGTAAAGTCAATTCAAATTCTTCATCCCATTCAGGATTGGCGCTGTTATTAATGGTTCTAGTCTTTCCAATAGTCCTTTTCGCCTTGGTATCAATTAATGTAACATAAGGATGCAAACTAGTAGATGACGACGAGGTAACGGAAGGTTTTAAGTTTTCCGCTTTGATTAACCTTAATGAAAAGATGTGACTTTTGTACACCTTTTGAGACTTTGGATCGTATTCTGAGAGCGAATTTGAAATCATTTCTGGGTCTAAAATATCTTCTAATCTAGTAAGATGATACATCATGGCTGATAAATTGTTAAGGGCAACACACGTTTCCGGTTTAAAGTTGTATGGTTCTTCCAATAATAGTTTATGATTTGAATTTGTATTTTGGATGTTTGAAACCACATTCTTAACCTCATCAAACCAATTGCCTCCACTTTTACGTATGTCACTTCCGCTATTACCTCCTAATTTTTCAACTTCGTCCTGGACTGCACCCCCATTATCTTCTTCATTTAGTTCTTTCATTATTTTTTCCGTAATGCAATTCGAGTAGTATAATGCTCCATCGGAAATACTCTTTAACAACACAGTATAAACTTTCGATAAGTGGAATTCATTGGCCCAATTCAAATTCTTCAAAATATTTAAGAATTCTTTGATCAATGAGAATATATCCAAAACTGAAGACGAATATTTTTTCTCGTCGTTTTCAAGATTAATTGGTTCGTAGTTATCATTTTTTATTGCCTCTTGAGCAATCTGAAGTATCTTTTCTCCACTTTCTTTTACCCAAGATTCAAGGAAAGGGAAGAAGAACGATTCTAAATCAAATTGAAATTTAGAATTACCTTTTCCAGCAATATTAACTTGGGCATAGATATCCCTTATTTCGCTCAAAGCCTTGTAGACCTCCAATGCATCCCCAAATGGTAAGAACTCTCCTCTGTTTTTGGTATATCCGTCAATGTGCTTCAAGATATTTTTTGCGTCGGCTGAAAACATTCCTATAACGACAGCTCCAACAGTTTTAGAGACGTTCAAAAACCCAAGAAGAGGGTTTTTATATCTTTTTTGCAAGGTCTTGATGTCATCAATAATCGCATCACATATTTCTATGACATGGATAATATTTAAAGTATCATCCCTGGGTAAATTAGATAACAACTCAGCATATCTAATCTCGGAAAATCTTAATAAAGATTTCGATAATTTTTTTTCCCATTTCTTCATCAAACCCGACTTTTCTACCTCTTCAAACAACGCATCAGATTCTAAATAATCTCCGAGAAATTGTAAATAGGGACCAAACTTTGGTTTGAGTGACTTGTTAAATATCATCAGCAAACAATCCTTGACGCTGAAAAGGGTCTCGTTATATGTACTCATTAAGTTTTTGACCCATTCATCTTGATCTTGAATAGACCAGAGTCGTTTGTCCTCCCAATATTCATCTGAGCCACCGAATCCATTTTCGATGGTGATTTTACACAAATGAAATATCTTTCTTGTAGCTTCAAGATCCAATGGTGCAAGATCTTTGGGATCGTTTACTATTATAAGTTTATCCTTGGTTATTCCAGACAAAGTAGCGGCAGTGAACAAAGAAACTGCCCTAGTGGAATAACCAATTCTCCAAATCTTTGCACAAGTAGTTAAAAAGTTCAGAATTGTCTTAGGAAATAACGGAGTATCAGGATTTGAAATATCATCTAGATTCTCTTTCATGTGTAACTCGAAGCACATTTTAATCAAGATGACAAAAAACTTCTTGAGGTTGGAAGTTCTTGGCAAGATATAAAAATCCTCTCCCAGAGGAATCGCTGGGATGGGCAACAATCTCATGGCTGGAGGAACTTGGTACTTGCTGAGCAATTGGTTACAAAGCTCTTCTTCCTTGAGTTTCCACTGTGCATAAGCTTCTGGAGTTTTGAAACTTTGGGGATTGAGCTGTCCTAAATCTTTGCCTAAATAAAATGTAACTTGCTGAAGATCTTTATGGAAAGGTTTTTGTCTAGCCAAGTCTTTCCATTTATTGATGTCCAGCTGTAGTTTGAGCAGATCTACCGAGAAAAGTTTTTTGATCAAGCTAATGGAAGATTCGTCCATGTCATTTATCTTAAATGATGGTGTAGGATACTGGGCATTATTGGTGGAGGCTTCGGAACTATCTTTAGACGAATTTGAGTTAGATGTGGCAGTGGTCTTTTTTGGCTTTAAAGACAGTTTTGTTTCTTGAAGCTTGGCAATAATCGAGTCACTGTCTTTATCTTTCTTGATTAAATCTATTAGTAGCGTGACAAACGAGCCAGCTTGTTTAAAAACCACTTCACTGATTTCATTTGCAGGAATGGTACCTATTTTGACCAACTCTTTGTTGGCACATGCAACGAATTTCATGACTAGATATTCAGGTTTGTTGACTTTGATAAGGTCTTCCTTGTAGTTGGGATCCAATAGTTCAGAGTACAACCGAAGCAACGATCTTCGCGTCATCTCGTCGTACTTGTTGGCATTACTGTTCATGGCTACCAAGTTAAGCCGGGTCTCAAGACTTGAAACGATATAACTAGGGAGCTTGGGGTCTTGCAGATCAATCAACTTTGAAGATCTATAGTATTTGGAGTAATTTGAATTGCTGGTGGTGGTGGTCAATGCAGAACCATTGTTGCTCGAAGCCTGTTTATCTGACGAGGTGTTATTAGTGGTTGAAGGAGCCAGGGATTTGGCTAAAGGTGTTCTAAACCTGGCTTCGTTGACATATTCCAAAAGGGACACCTTGACCACACTTTCATAAAGCTTGTCAGTATCTATTCCCTGGTACAGGGTATCTTCGGCGAGCAAAATGGTCGAGGCCATGCTCTGGCTTCGGTTGTGACCATTCAAACTGGCCGTGGCCCCACAGTTGCCAGTTCCTGTACGTTCGGGACCTTCATATTTAGATCTAGGTCGCATTAGGGTGCAGTTCTGGCGGTAGTCGTTGTGTTTTGTTAACTCGGCCTGTTTCTGGCAATTTTGGTGATCTCGCGTTGATCACATGACCAGCTAGACGATCTGGGGTAAAGGCAGAGAAGCTGCTACAGGAATGGGGGCTATAGTACATTTATAATACAACTACACGTATACACGCGACTAGTACTCACTGCTGTCGTTGTCGTCGTTAATTTCGTCGTCACCATCGTCTTGGTTGTCATCAATCACTTCTTTCTTTACTCTCTTGGCTCCATTGACTTCTTCGGGCTTGAAGATATGCTTGGTAAGAATCTTGTTCATTTCAAACGATCCCACGGTCTCTGTATGTTAGTAGGTAACTAGGGGTCTCAAATGGACATACGTACTCTTTTTGAAGATCTTCTGCAACGCATCGTCACAGTGGATCTGTCTTTTGTCCCTGGGGTTTTGAAGATCTGCGTTCTTGATGTACGCCCACAACTGCTTGACTACCTGCGGACGAGACATCTTCGGAGCCTTGACTAGTTCCTGGAGCTCGGGTGAAAGATCCATCTCCTTGTTGAACCCAGTGTTCCCCACTGGGGCGGTTCTTGTTCGTTTAACAGGCACCACACTCTTGGTTTGGCGTCTGGCACGTATCAAGGGTCCGTTGACTTCCTGTTTCAGAAGCTGCGCCGCCATCAATGCATCTTGTCGTTCGATTTCAAGACGACGTTCCTTTTCGGATTTCTCGTCTTCGGCTCGTTTGTCAATTAAATCGTAATATCTTCCTAGTATGATGTCGTTGATTTCTTTCTTGTGGCTCAGAAGATCAACTCCAAATAGTTCTTGTAATGCATTTCGAATCTTTTTCACAGTTATCTCCTCGAGATCGGCCACTCCAAGTATGGCCTAGATGTTAGTACTTTTTGCCCTGCCGTTTATGCCGTGGCCAACGAAAATGAAGTCTGCACCCCCAATATGCTGCTTACACTCAAAAACTTACATCAATCGTGGGAAGATACTTGTCCGGTGAGTAATCAGTGCTCATGCTATGTTGTTTTGAACATTCTCCTTTGGACCATAATTTGTTTCAACAGGGTGCGGTCATATGCAGGAAAGAAATGGCACTGATAGTTGAAATTACGATGGGCAGTTTATCTTAATATGTAACTGGTTTGTATTCTTGAGTGTAAAGTGGTCTATTTAGGCTACGTGAATTTATTGCCTGGCTCGCTGCTTCTTTCCAGGCTTCTTGTTGATATTAATGAGGACTCATGTTTATTAATATACAGTATTTACAGACTTTGGTTCTTCAAGTTTCTCTTGTGCTGTAATTCGTTCTTCTTGACCAATCTCTTTCTTTCGGCTCTCTTCAAGGTTCTAGGATCGATCAACTCTTCCTCGGTGTTCTTTACCTTGTCAGCAACTTCAACCAACCATTGGTCATCCATTTGCTTATTCTTACCTTTATATCCCCACTTAGGTGCCCATTCACCGGTTTCTTCATCATATACCATCTTTCCGTCTCTTGCCTTGGATCTGATACCTTTTCTGGCAGCAAACTGTTCCCATCTGGTAAGTTCCTTGGCTTTTGGCACTGCCTTTTCACGAGGTAACTCGGTTATTGGATCTGGTAATTGTACTAATGTCATGGTGGAATCTTGGCCAGTAGACAGCCCTTGTGTGTCACTGGTTGTTTTCAATGGCAATGACAATATTTGGTTGATTAATAATTGTAAGTTATCTCTTGTAACTGATGCTAAGTATTCTTCTCTGGTATCTGAGTTGGCTAATTTTTCGTTATCAAGGGGGTTGGTATCGAAAGTAGCCAAGTTACCCAAATCGTATGTGTTTGGAATCCCTTTGTCAACCGTCACAGGCTTATATTCTTTGTCTGAACTCATGATCTGTGTTGCTATCTTATGGTATAAAATTATCTCTTCTCCTAAATTCCACGATGAGCTGAAAAGTTATCTGGGAGCGCACACGACCACATCGATGCAGCGGCAGCCTGGGTGCGAAATTGGGTATGGTAGCGCCGCTCCCATCACCCTCGGGCACTCTGGACGGAACTACGCCAGATCCAGATGGAAACGACGGCCATGAGGGCTATGGCACCACCGGCCATCACGTAGTGTTTGATGAGTTCAGGGTCCGGCGACTCGGGCTCGTTTTCAAGCCCGGGCGTGCTGGTGCTAGGCGATTTGGCTGCGTCTACCAACTGAATAAATAGCTCGTTCAACGACGTGGTCCAGGCCGATGAAATGTGGAGCGGCGAGTTGAGGAACAAGTCCCGGGTATAGTTTTCGGGTTGTACATCACTGCGCTGTTGCTGTTTGTCTAAATCTGCCTTTAGAGCTACAAATACCGACGGTATATCGTCCAATATATGTGAGTGCTGGTTACGCAAATCCACCAAGTACTGGAACGAATCGGGGTCAGATGAGTCGTAGGTGTAGCAGATCACATCACATTGATCCAACCTCAGCTTGTTGGTCAAAATTGCAGGTTCCAATTCACCAAGCTCTTCAAGGATCAAGTAACATTGCTTGCCCCCTCGAAGTTCAATGTCCTTAACGCATATTCTAGGTTTTATTGTAGGAGAGTACACTTCACTGTATGAGCCTCGCAAGAACAGCTCGAGCAACGATGTTTTGCCCGATTTGGGCGCACCCAAGATGAAGCAATTGAACACGTTACGGTCGTTTACTGCCTGACGATAAAACTTGCCCTGCTTCTGTCTTCTTTTACGAGGTCTGGTGATCTTCACAGCCTTCGTAGAGGCACCATCGTCGAAACCCATGTACCCCAAGTATTCCAAGGTGGTTTTATGGTCAAGAAACGTAGTGAGGTTCCATTGCGCTAACCATCCCTGGAGCGATACGTAGCCTTCTTCGTTACACACAATAGATGATGGAAACTGCGAATCTTGCCAGAGCCTGGGTATTCCTGGTGTGGGCTGGAACAAGTTGTGAAGCTCTTGTTCGTTAAGTCCCCCGTCGTTATCCTTATCGAACTTGAGAAACAAGTCCACCAAGAACCGATACCCCGTAGGACTTAATTCTACACTGGAATTGGGGTAAACGTCTAGTTCAGGGAATAAGAATTTGTCGTTCAACGACAACGAGTTGGTGTAGTGGAAAGTCCGCAAGATCCCCCAGATGGTTTCGTAACGGCCAATTTCGGCATACATCTTGTTCAACAATACAAAGCCATCTACGGAGATTCTGTCGCGAGAAGCTGGGTCGTGGCCATCAGGAACCGAAGGGTATATGACCTTGTCGATGGCAGCGACAATGTTGCGAAACTCGTCGTATGACGAAGTGTTACTGCCAAAACACTTGCTATGGAGATCGGTAAACTCCTTGAAGTTAAGGTACCCATCTTGATCTTTGTCGCATAAGAAGAACACACGTTTTAGAGCAGAGATGGCCCCGGCCTTCAAGTTGCGTTCTTTGGAATCGAAAATTGGCGAGATGGGGTAGCTGATGGCCCGCTGGCATAGATAGAATGCTTCAACTACGTTATAGTTAGTCATTGCACTACATCGTACACATGCCTCTATTTCTTTGAACTCGTTGATCAACGGAATGAACTCGTCGGAGTTCTGCGTCCGGATAGACGTACCCTTCAGTATAAGGTCAGACTTGTTGGCACATAATATAATAGGGAGATTGACTCCCATGGACCGAAACATTGGCATCCAGTGTAATGAGATCCGTTCGTATGTATAGTGATCGGAGTAAACCAACCATATAACATCGGCCCGTTTAAGCTCCTTCTGAAGGTTAACAATATCGGTGGAGCTGGTGTCAATGATCACCGATTTGCTGGGCACGTACTTCAGAACTTCGGTGCGATCGCTGAACCGCGACCGCTCGCCAAATCTGGGCGATCCATCAACACTACTGGTGTTCTTTTTTCTGTCTTTGGCATCAGTCCCACCTTCTATACTGTTGATGTAGTCGGTACGGGATATGGTGATGGGAGGCAAGATGGTTTGGACGTTGGTGACGGATTGTTCTTTGATAAGCGAAGTGATCAACGACGACTTCCCGACAGAGTCGTCTCCGCACACCACTACTCTCAATGAGTCTTGTGACATGGTCTCCTTATCTTCTCTGGTCTTAGTTGGTGATGTCTTTTGACGGCTTTTGGCGGTGCGACGATTTTGTTAATGAGTATTTTGGCGTGCGAATAAATTCCACTCTCTTCATAAGGCATTAGTCAACTACTACAAATGAGAAGTGTTATATCAAGATCGTTACTTTCGGCTGTGTCCAGAGCACCACGCACATACTCTGGTGTTCGTTTCTATACTGCTCCACCCATGGACGAATATGAAGAAAAGATCTACAAGATGTTACAGGATAGCTTCAGTCCTACTCAGCTACTTGTAAAGGATGTTTCGGGAGGATGTGGATCGATGTTTGCGATATCGATTGAAAGTAGCAAATTCAAGGGGATTCCTATGATCAAACAGCACCGTTTGGTCAACGAAACTTTGAAGGAAGAGATTGCCCAATGGCATGGCTTACAATTACAAACCAAATCTGGTTAACCTGCAACAATAGATGGATTAATGGTGGAAGAGACGGCCAGATTAATAGCAATCTCAATCTGCCTAGTTAATAAAAATGTATATATGAAAGTTCCCTACTATTTAATTACGTACCAATCTATAATTACTTGTACTTGCTGATCACAGTCAGTCGCTTTGCAAATTTTATTCCAGAACTTACCAATCAAAATAGGACTCGGAATCACTTGTTCCAGGGCAATTTATTACTAGGGTTCCAGTGTTCACTGTACCCCAGTGCTGCACTTGGTCTACTCTTTGTGCTCTACTGCTAATCTACGTTGGTACATTTTGCGGTAATCTAGATATTATTAATACTTGCTATCTATTCAACAATTTCTTCCTTCTCTTCGTATATCTCCTCCTTAATTTCTTCAATGATTTCGGCTTGCACTTCGTTGGCCTTAACGGCTCTGCCAGCATACTGGGCTCTGTAAGCTCTCCAGTCTTCCAAGGCTCTACGACGGGCCAAGATGGCTTCTCTAACAGCAGCATCGGCTTCCATGGCATCGACTTCTTCGAATTGGGCACTGTACTCACGCAAGTTCAGTCTGACCTTCTTTCTGTCAGCAGCTGTCAATAATGATTGTGGTCTTGGTCTCCAAATAAACTCTTTGAATTGGTCGAGTAACTCGTCCTTCAACAAATTACCGGTGAACTCATACAATCTATAACCGTTTTCGATAACATGCAACCATGAAGAAGACCAAGCACTCAAGAATCTACTGGATGGATCCCAGGCCATGTTGGTCATACCGGCGTACTTGTCAGTTTTCAATAATTTTACATTGGTTCCGGCAACCTTCTTGTCTTCTTCTTCGAATGAAACATCATAAAATTCCAATTCTCCTTGACTTCTAGAGATGGTGGCAATCACAACATGTTTACCCTTTGGTGCCCAAAGAATAGTATTGGAATGTTTGTTTTCAATCTTGTGTTGGAGCTTGTAAGCTTTGCTACTAGTTTTGCCCTTAGAGCTGACATTGGCAGCAAAGAAAGAAATGGTATTCTTGGCAAATGCCGGGTTTGGTACACCGTCATCAGCACTGCTGATTACCACGAATCTCTCAGACTTAGGTTCCCAGGCAAAGTTGATCACAACATCCTTCAACTCGACCTTTTCAACAGGAACATCCTTTTCGGTGGTTCTGAAAAATTCCAAGTTGGTGAAGAGAGTCTTACCCGACTTGGAATGACGGTCAACCTTTACACACAAGTGCTTACTTTCACTTTGCCAGTGCATCTTACAGTCACTGACCTGGAATAAATTGACGGTTCTAAGAATCTGTCGGGAAGGAATTTGCATCAACGCAACTCTAGCAGTTTGATTGGTGCTTTCTGGAGTCCAGTACGACAACACATGTTCACCACCCTCGACCTTGGAATTGGCCAAACTCACCCCGGTAGGAGCCCATTCAAAGTCCATCAATCCATCAATCTTGACCAATTTCTTCTCCAACAAGTTGAAGGTTGGGGTTTCGTAGATGGCCAACGCATCTGGTCCTTGACGTGCACAGTATTTGTCGTCAAAAGACCATTTGACTAATGGCCATGGCATGTCTTTTTGGCCCTCCAAGTATGGTGGCAATGCAAAGGTTCTAGCAGGTTCACCAGTAGCCAAGTCCCAGATGACCAACTTGTGACCTTCACTTTCTGGTCCGAATGGGAAATTGGCTCTTTCACTTACACTGTCGGGAACAGAAATTGGTAATGGAGACAAAGTTACCATATACTTTTCGTTTGGTGAGAAATCTATTAATCTGACTTGATTGTGAATAAACTTGCTGACACTGTGGAAATCCGATCCTCCCCATGACTGAATACCTTGAGGATGAACGGAAAATAAAAACGTTCCCTTTGGAGAAAACTTGGCATATTTGGAAGTGAATGCTTTTCTTGGTTCAATAACTTCTTCGTGTTCGTTAGACTTCTTGTTCCAATAAATACCCACGGTTTCGGAAAAGTGTAAAGCCATTTGGTCTCTACCTTGTTCGTCTTGTAACCAGGAGTTCAAGTAACCATGGCTCTTGAATGGAGCTACTTCTGGTTCTTGGAATTCCTTGGATACGTTACCCTCAGTGCAGTATTTCTCGATGTCCGTCAACTTGTTGATCTTTAACACATGGTTCTTGTCTAATGGCTTACCGTTTAATTGCTTGACGGCTGCGTCTGCGGCCTCGTTGGTCTTGAATTGGACAAATAAAAATCCTTTTGTTTTACCGTCTTCAATTGGCATATGAATGCCTTCGTCTCCTTCAACAATTTCGCCAACGGAACTTAACTTCTTTCTGATAAAATTGACTAAAAGTGATGATTTGGCTTCTGGTGCAATGGGGGCTCCGTCAACCACAACGTAGTTACCGTAACCTAAACTAACTTCATACTTTTCCTCCAAGTCGGAGAAATCGATGTCGTCCAAGTTTATCTCCTTTTCGAGATCTTCGTAGCTGGCCATCCTTCAGTAGTATAGACTTAGCTTGGTGTTGTAAATTTTCACTTCAGCGTTGTAGAAAAAATTTTCCTGGTACTGAAAAATATCGGGGTCGTGCGCGGCACCGGTTCTGATCCGATGAAGGGTCTGTTGGAGGTGGTGATGGCAGAGCCGTAGGACGTTCAGAGGTGTCGTGGAAGATGTGTATTACAGAGAGGGTTGAATGCTGGGTACTGCTACATACTATTGTTGGTATCTACGTCCATGGCGGACTTCCAGCGTAGACGGGTGCGTGGTGCTTTGGGTGCAAAAAAACCACCAGCAGACTAACTTTCACCAGGAGTGCCTTCACCCACCAATTCGGCTCGTAGCCGGGAGTTTTCAAGTTCCAATTCCTTCAAGCGTCTGTTTGCTTGTTTACTTTCGTAGACGCGTGCTTCTCTTTCGGCCTTCCACCGGTTCCATAGTTCGTCCATTCGCAACTTGGTTCGCGGCGAGTCCCCGTCAGTGATTATGGTGCGGTCGTCGCCTTCCATTCTTCTGGATAATGAATCGTTGATTTCGTTAAGTTCATCGATTCGCTTGTGAAGTTTTTCTACATACTCGTCCGTCTTGAGATTGCCCTCTGATTCCTTTAGCAACAACTTGACATGGTCATTCACGATCATCTCCACCGCCCTGGCAAAGTAATCGAAGACTGAGCGATGGAGTTCTCGCATGTGATTGATATCGTTACTATCCCAACTGGTAGATTCGTCCATCTTGGCCAAACGTTTGCCCAAAGATTCGATTTTTCTGGTGGGATCTTTGACTGATGAATCATCCGCTATTTTATTAAATGACTTGAGAAGCTTGTGGAACTCGTGCATATCTACAGCAAGTAGCTCCTTGAATTGAAACTCCAACACGTTGTGTTTCTTAACCACATCAGAGTTGTCTCCCAATTGAGTTTCTCCCACAGTGAGTGATGTAATCTTGTCTGTCAAACTTCGGATTGTTGACTGTAAGGATTGCTTGTCGCTGGTGAGAGACTCGACCTTGTACGAAAGTCGTATGTTTTCTGACTTGTAGATTCGCTGCTTCTCAACTGCAATGTCAAGATCGTTCTTTGACTTCTCTGTCACTCTTTCTTCAGCTTTGAGGGAAGTTATGTCCTGTTGTGATTGGTGTAATTGGTTTGTCAAGGTGGAGATGGTGTGTGAAGAGTCTTGCTGTAGCTTGTTGTATCTTTCCGTGATTTCCTGGAGTTCAGTGTGAAGTCCACTGAGGGCCTTGTGCGATTCAAGCAACTCTATTTGGAGTTCGTGCTCATTGATACTGGAGTTGGCTATGCCGACCGAAGTGGGTGTTCCCTGGGTCATATCATGCTTCTTAGAGTATTCTTTGAAATCGTTGACCTCAAGCTGAAGCCGGTCTATTACCTTCTGGTACTCGCTGAACTTGGCATCCACGGCGTTGTTTATCGCGTTCAACTTGCCATTTTCAGCTTTAAGCCGGTTCATTTCGTCTAGTGTAATGGTATCGCCTAGAACAAACTCTTCTTTACTCTTCTCTTCCATGCTGTCACACAACGTTTTGAATTTTTGCGAGATCACCCGGTAATTTTGCTTGATATGGTTGGACTGCTGCACTTCATTTCGCAAGTCGACCTCCAATTTGGCCGTTTCGGATTTTTGCTGTTTAAACTCTCGTTCCAAGTTGTCGATGGACGAGATTAATTCCTTGATTATTCCAATGTAGTTGACGATTTCTTCCTGGTCCTTTTCGTTGGTGTACTGCGATGTTGGAGGTGTCGGATACAGGTGGTTTTGCGGCGTGGAGTTGAGAAGCTCGTTGAATTCAAAGCTTATTACTTGAAGCTTGATTTCTAGCGGCCGGGCCGAATTCGAGGTATCCATGCAGCGGCCAAGCGCCTCCTTGGTGCGGCCGTCGGTTCGTGGGTTCTGGATGAGTACTTGAAGCATGTCATCGATGATACGGGTACACGCGTCAATGTACTCGTTGAGCAGGTGGAGCTGGGCTTCCTTGGCTTGGAGCTGGGCCTGGAACAGTTCCAAGTTCTCATACAAGTCTTCGTTCAACTTGAAGATCTCATCGTAGTTCTTCAAGAGCGAGCTGTAGTCTGTTTCCAATTTGGAGGTGTCTTCGCTCTTAAACGGCGACAAACCGTTAAAGTTACGTTGAAACATGGTGAGTTCGTTGAGATCTAACACGTCGGTTGCGTTATCACCGGAAGAACGGCTTTTGTCTATTAGGTTCTGCAAAAACTGCTTGAAGAACTTGATTTGGATTCGGTAACCAGTGATTTGCTTATTGAGTTCGTCAAGTTTGGGAGCAGAAGAAGCATCCTGGGGATGGAACGTGGACCTCAGAATACTGGCCTTAGTGGAATGCGACGGCTGGAACGAAAGCTGCGGTCCGTTGGTGGTACTGGCATACGAGGAGCGGAACTTGCTCCAGCCTTGGGACTTGGGCGGAGCAGACAGTTTCAAGGGCTTTTCAAAGCTGAGGTCCATGTCCAATTGAGCATGTGTATCGTTGTATCGAGTAGTGTCGATGGTGGAGTTGTGGAACTGCGGTTCGATGGCCACGGCCGATGTGTCGCCTGCTCGTAGGTTGGCAAGCGATTCTCTTAGGCTCGCTATGCTGGCGTCCATTTCATCTATGGTTTGGTTGGGATCTTTTGGAGGCGAGGCGTTCAATTCCGTGGGTCTGCTGCTGATGTTGAACGACAGCGAATTGTCAATGACCTCAGAGGCGTCTTCAAATTCTGGATCACTTTCGTAGTGCTCAAGCAGCCGGGACGGTTGTAGTTGGGAAACGGGCTTAAAGTCAATTTCGGCGGTTTCAGTGAGTGGTCCGGTGCCTGATATTTCGGGGTTGGTGATGAACGGACTGGACGGTGATTCGTCGCTGCTTAGACTGGTGTTGGCACGGTCAAGGTGGATATGGGTCTGGGGGTTGGTTTTGTCACGGATGGCGTACAAGTAGCTGCCGTGGTCCGACACGTTCAAGGTACCACTATCGTCCTCATTAGACATGCTTTCTGTATCTTAGAGCAGCTCCAGAGCTTCGGTAGCGAGTCTGTTTCGGGTTTGTAGTGTTTCTGGTCTCGTTTGTTTATGATTTTCGCGTAATTAATGGTAACGAAGAGATAAACAAGGAAGAAGAAGGGGAAGGGGAAGAGGAAACAGAAGATAGACGCGACTAGTGACAATTGAACAGCTGAAGTGACAGTTGGTGGCTATGCTCTGTTCTGGGATGGTGTGTTCTACTTCTAGGTAAGTATACAGTAAGTATACAGTAAGTATACAGTAAGTATATACAGTAAGTATACAGTAAGTATATACAGTAAGTATACAGTAAGTATGTATAAAGTAAGTAAGTATAGGGTAAGTAAGTATAGGGTAAGTAAGTATAGGGTAAGTAAGTATAAAGTAAGTAAGTATAGGGTAAGTAAGTATAGGGTAAGTATATGTAAGCTTCCATCAGAGTGCTTGGATGTGTATACTGTACGTACTATGATACTGTAAAGACTATGATACTATATTTGATAGGTGTTGGAGCCATGCATTGAACATTAAGGCTATTCTTGAGTCAAACTAAATGAGCTGTTTTGCTATTGAAAGTCTCTACAACACACTTGTGCAATGTCTCCATTGGTACGTTGCTACTAAAAGACCACCAGGTTGGAAGTTTGCAAAGAACAATACAACCAGAGGATTCAATGGGTAAGAATAGTGGTGTGTTGGACCTGTGCCTGGTATAATTGCTAATAGAGCTGTAGGTGTATTGTGTATCTATAGTAGTTGGACAAAGTTCATAAGCTTGTATTCAAGTAGAGGAATATACATTCAATACCCGTGGGTGTATACATCCAATAAGCTCAATTCTAGAATGACTTGTACTACTACCACCACACTGTGCTAGGGCTCAGTACTTGTCCACTCATCAACGCATTTATCTCGGTGTCTGCCGTTACCTGGTTTCTACTAGAGTGCTAGTTACTACTTGGTTTCTACTAGAGTGCTAGTTACTACTTGGTTTCTCTACTATTATCATGTATTGACTACTTACGATTCCATTTCTTCGTCATCTTCATCGCCATCATCTTCAGCATACTTCTTTGCTTCGGCCAACAACTCATCAGGAACCGACACGTGCAACCCGTTTGTTTCTTCCTTGGATGCCCACGAAATCTCTAATTCGTAGTCTTTATCTTTGTTATCTTCATGGGCCTGGTGGATGATCTTGGCAGCGATCTTCACGGCCTCTTTAACGGTTAGTTCTTCATAGTTGAGCTTTTCCAATTCCGACTTGGCGGTTTGACGTCCCTTACCGGTGGCTGCACCGGTGTATCCCCAGCAAGTTCCACTTGGTTCAATCATGTATAAGTGAGGTCCGTTGTCGTCGATACCTCCAACAATAGATACAACTCCAAATGGTCTTACCGAGTTGTAACAGGTGTAGTTTTGCACATAGATACCCAAACGGTCCATCAAGTGAGGTACAGAAATGTTGGTTTTATATGTTTTCTTGAAAGTCTGTGCTTCATCACGTCCTCTATTTACAAAATGACGGCCATCTGGTAAGAGTCCCGAATATACCACTCCAATGTGTCTATCAATGGTTTGAATTCTCTTGTTTCTTCCTGGCACCAAGAGCTTGGAATTTATGATCTTTTCAACCGCCAATACTATACCATCTTTACATTTGATTCCAATTGATGTTCCACCGTTCTCAACCGCCTTCATGGCGTATTCTACCTGGAAATTTCTTCCATCTAAATGTTAGTAATCACCCAACATATCAAAGGCGGTTCCATGTTACATACCTGGTGAAAAAACACTGTTTGACAAGTCATAACCAGTTCCAATTGATGTCTACGGCTGTTAGTACGGGTTCAAATTAACACCGATCTCTTGTCCAAAACCATCTCCGTCAAGCAGAGTTTTGCATTCCCACTTGTCGAATTGGTTCTGGCAGCAAACTTCAACTTACCATCTTATGTTTTTACGATATATTCGATACTGATAACGTCTATACTTTGTATCTGGTGTTGCCACCTTTTGAACATACCCAGAGGCGAAAAAAGCGGCCAGCGTTGGCGCAGATTCCGGGGGCGCGGCACGTGCTCGCCGTCTACCGGTTACTGACAAAACACGATTCTGTTACGGTTTGCTAGCACAGATACCAATGGCGATAGTGTTCAAGTGGCCCATACTAGGGGTGATAGTAAGTAGCTGGATACATAAGTGGGTTCTTATATTCAATATAGGAATGTCCACGATTTGTTACGCGTATAAATGCTAACTATAGGTACCCTGTGTTCTCATAGCAGGACTCGGCTACGGATCGCATTACTTTGTATTTGCTAACCATATGACATTGAGTGAACAAATATGGTTCCAAGTATATCTCAGTATGATCTGGATCTCGTACTTAATTGCCATATTTGTGGGAGCAGGAAAACCTCCGCCAAACTTTGAACCCAAGAAGGGCGAATGGAGAAGATGGTGCAAGAAGTGTGAAAACTACAAGCCAGAAAGGACCCACCATTGCAAAACCTGCAACGAATGTGTGCTTGAAATGGACCATCACTGTCCATGGACATATAACTGCGTGGGACATGCCAACATGGGACACTTTTTGCGGTTTTTGGTGTGGGTGATATGGACCACTGGGTTTGTCATGGTAGTCTTGAGTAAAAGAGCAGTGCAGTACTACGAAGACCGGCATTTGCCATCGTACTTAATCGACCGAAGTGAAATGGTTGCAGTTCTTGTGATTCTACCCGTCGATGCATTTGTATGTTTTACGATCATCATTTTATTCATAAGGTGCTTGATCAATGTGGTATTTAAAGGTATGACGCAAATCGAAGTATGGGAAATGGAAAGAATCGAGTCTCAGTTCCATACAGAGAGGTTGTGGACGCGCATTCACCGTAATTACCAGGAACTTTACGGTAAAAAGATGCCGGAACTAAGTTCATGGAACCAAAACGCGGTGGACCAACAATCGGAAGAAAGAGAAACATTGGCGACATCTCCTAGCGAGATCGTGCCTACGAACTTCACCACCGATGATCTTATATTTCCTTACGATCTGGGTATTTGGGGCAACTTGATAAAGACATGTGGATATCCTTGGGAATGGATACTTCCATGGACTTCTCCCTCGACCCCGGGATTCCATCCTGAAAAATCGGTCTATATGGAAGACGATCAGCTAGGTTTGCCGTGGCCGCCTGATGGGGGCCATCAAGAAAGCGGGCCGTTCGAAAACGATACCAATACCGATGTAGATCTATCTAACTCCCGCAATATTGCCTTATTGCGTAAGCGGCTCGACCCGAGATCGACAATGCAGAGATCAGAGTGGGTGAATGATTTGGGTGAGAGGTTACATGATTTCGGGGTAGATTTGGATGCAGAGGAAGAAGAGGTTTTGGGCTGAGTACATGTAAATATAGATCTATGTATATATAAGTATAATGCGTTGGAGCTGGTACGAAGTGGAATCCGAAAGCTAACTAAATGCTCGTAAATACTCCCGAGCCCAAGATGCTAAGAGATACCCCAAATAATATGCGCATATTAAAGCTCACCACGCACACTTAACAATAAACGTACTAAGACTTATGTTCTAAAAATCCTTGGATTATCTGCACATAAACATTCTGCAACTACACCCGCAAATTCCTTCCACAAATTCCTTCCACAAATACTACTCTTCAAACACCGTCGATCTGCCCGTTGGGGACCCGGCAACGAATTTCGCAGCCGCATCACCAATATGCCCCCCCGCATTGGCCATTATCAGGTGACCCAACACAACACGGCACGTGCATGGAGGTGATATTGGCTAATTTCGCCATAATTTTCAATGCCCCTCAGTTTCTGTATATATAAACCCCAGTTTGCAATCATGGACAAGATAATTTGGTTTAATCGATAGACAAATTTAAAACAATTTCAAATATGTCCGGAACTTTAAGATTGGGTTCTACTGCTCCAGATTTCAAGACCGAGACCTCCAATGGTCCAATTTCGTTCCACGAATTCATTGGTGACTCTTGGGTTGTGTTATTCTCCCATCCAGATGACTTTACTCCAGTATGTACCACTGAATTGGGTGCATTTGCCAAGTTGGAACCTGAATTCGCCAAGAGAGGTGTGAAGTTGATTGGTTTGTCGGCCAACAACACCGACTCGCACAAGGCTTGGATCAAAGACATTGATGAGGTCACTGGCTCCAAGTTAACTTTCCCAATCATTGCTGATCCAGAAAGAAAGGTTGCTCACTTGTTCGACATGATTGACTACCAAGATGCCACCAATGTTGACAACAAGGGTCTTCAATTCACCATTAGATCTGTTTTCATCATTGACCCAAGTAAGAAGATCAGATTGATCTTGGCTTACCCAGCTTCTACCGGTAGAAACACTGCCGAAGTGTTGAGAGTTGTTGACTCCTTACAAACCGGAGACAAGCACAGAATCACCACCCCTATCAATTGGGTTCCAGGTGATGATGTTATTGTCCACCCTTCAGTCTCCAATGAAGAAGCCAAGACTTTGTTCCCTAAATTCAGAATTATCAAGCCTTACTTGCGTTTGACTCCATTGGAAGCTTCTGAAAAGAATTAGCGGTTGATCCGAAATATTATTTAGCTTGAATATAATTTAATTCGTTTTACTATGTGGATGTGGAGAATCTTTTGTATGTAAACCATGCTTAATTGGCGTATTAGGCTAAAGCTAAATCTGCCAAAGTAACTAGAGTAA
This sequence comes from Suhomyces vadensis, assembly GCA_030575035.1. Classification (NCBI taxonomy): domain Eukaryota; kingdom Fungi; phylum Ascomycota; class Pichiomycetes; order Serinales; family Debaryomycetaceae; genus Suhomyces; species Suhomyces vadensis. The sequence continues at coordinate 100,278 of JAJMGK010000011.1, read as the reverse complement.
CTGTAGTATATGGATAATTATGTCCAGTGCCACGCCCTGCTGTTTCATCTCGCTACTTTGGTTAATAACTATTTTGGGTGATTGCGCATGATTATCACCGTCTAAAATTTACAAGCAATTAATATTGTTACTTTTATTGGTACATATAATTCAATCTATTCTACAGTGTGTATAATACAGGCGCTTGAATACTCAAAAAGACATTTCTGCATCGTCATTTTTACCCGAATTATGAATAAACAGATCGTTGTAATCAAATTCTTCCGATTGTTCATTCATTCCAAAATAATTCTCGTGTTCTTGCTCAAACTGAGCTTGACTCTGTTGCTGCGGTGAAGGAGTCATGGCACCAGTGCCTGCTTCCAGATATCCATCAACCACGTACATTTCGGCCTCGTCACTAGGACTGAGCTTAATAGTACCATTTCCACCACGACCATTTTGTTGGTATTGTTGACAATTGTAAAGAGATTGTGGGGTCGAGGGAGTATAATCTATAGTTTCCGGGGTACTTTTTTTTTGAAACGAGATGTCTTCAAATCCTACATCTTCGAATTTGGTGATGTTATCGCCATTTTCATTGGTATATTGACGAAGAGATCCCCAGGGCGTAATTTTCACTATACCTCCTTCCGGATGTGAGTATATGGGCCATTCGTCAGATGTACTGTATTCTGCAACAGATGCGTCCCCTGCGCGACTCTTCTTTAATGGTTCAATATTAGACTCATCTCGCAGTCTCTTTGATGCAAAACTCATGGTGGAGAAAACACTAGCAATTTGTGGTGACCGGTTTTGGGAGTTGGAACTCGTTTGGAATATTTGAAACTAATAAAGATCGTATAAATTAAACGGTATCACTCTCTTTTATAAATGTTGGAATAATCTTGACTCACTGCCTCTGCTGGAGTCCTACTGCGCTGGGGTGGAACTTTTTTCACTTGGGGGAAATAGCTGAGATTATATAACGCGGGCTAATTCACGCGACCGCAGTGGAAGCCTTGCCTCACGCGAGCAGTCAGGTGACCATCTGGCATTACTGCTAAACCATGGTGCAGGGTGAAGCAGCACAAGGAGTTAACCTAAATAAGGGATACGAACCAGGCTTGGAACCTCACCGCCCCGGGCGAGGCACGACGGTGGCTACGACCAGCCGGGAGGGCAATTAGGCATGCGCGCACGACGGCGTGCGCTTGCACGCGCGGTCACGCTGCCTGGCACATGACCGGACTTTGGTCGTGCGCCGGCCAGCCTCCCTATCCAATGAACAAACATCATTTTCAAATACAAAAAATGGCATAAAAATTCAGTGGAATATTGAAAGTCAACAAGTCGATTGCACGCAAAATGTTGAGAGCAAGAGCTATTACGCGAAGCCTTCAGAGGGTCAACACCGTTAGAAAGTTCGGTTTGAGCCACAAATTATCTGCAGCCACGCCAGGTAACGATGAACCCAAACCATTCCACCATGCGTTTGGACAACCTGCCCAAAGATATTCCAGTGAACCAGGAACTTTTGGAAAAACCACATTCTCCGAAGTAATGGATGAAGTGGACATGGTGTGGGGGCGCGATGACGATCCTAAAAAAGTCGAAAAGCAAAACTCCAAAATTAGACATTTCACCATAAATTTTGGTCCCCAACATCCCGCTGCCCATGGTGTTTTAAGATTGATTTTGGAATTACATGGTGAAGAAATAGTCAGGGCTGATCCTCATGTTGGATTGTTGCATAGAGGTACTGAAAAATTAATAGAATCAAAGACTTACATGCAAGCATTACCATACTTTGATAGATTGGATTATGTTTCCATGATGACCAATGAATTGGTCTTTGCATTGGCCGTAGAAAAATTACTCAATGTCGAGGTCCCATTAAGAGCCAAGTACATCAGAACCTTGTTCGGAGAAATCACCCGTGTTTTGAATCACTGTATGTCGGTTTTATCCCATATTATGGATGTCGGTGGTTTGACCCCCTTCCTTTGGGGATTCGAAGAACGTGAAAAATTGATGGAATTCTACGAAAGAGTATCCGGTGCAAGATTGCACGCTGCCTATGTAAGACCAGGTGGTGTTGCCCAAGATTTACCCGTTGGTTTGTTGGATGATATTTATATGTGGGCCACTCAATTCGGTGATAGAATTGATGAGACCGAAGAATTGGTTACCGATAACAGAATCTGGAAAGACAGAACCATTGATGTTGGTGTTGTTACTGCGGAAGATGCATTGAACTACTCGCTTTCTGGTGTTATGTTGAGAGGTTCCGGTATTCCATTTGATATCAGAAAATCTCAACCATACGATGCCTATGATTTGGTTGATTTCGACGTTGCAGTGGGCCTTAACGGTGATTGTTACGATCGTTACTTAATCAGAATGGCAGAGTTTAGACAATCATTAAGAATCATATTCCAGTGTATCAACGACATTCCTGAAGGTCCAGTTAAAGTTGAAGATTACAAGATCTCTCCTCCTCCAAGATCTTTAATGAAAGAAGATATGGAAGCTTTAATTCATCACTTTTTATTATTTACCAAAGGTTTTGCCGTCCCTGCCGGTGAAACTTATACTGCTATTGAAGCTCCAAAGGGTGAAATGGCAGTTTACGTTGTGTCGGATGGTTCTGAAAGACCTTACAGATGTAAAATCAGAGCCCCAGGTTTCGCCCACTTGGGTGCTTTCGACCACATATCAAGAGGTGACTTGTTGGCTGATGCTGTTGCTATTATTGGTACCATGGATTTGGTGTTCGGTGAAGTTGATCGTTAATCCAACCGTATCTTTATCAGCATATTTCCCCCCCTTAACCTTCATTTAAATTACCTCACCAATTATAATTGTAAAATTACAATAAGGTGGTTCATCTTCCGATTTGATCATTAGAAATCATTTCGGTATCAATTAATATATAAATATATATATCCGTGTATATTGATCATTATACAAAACTAGTCATAATCTAATGGAATATACTGTAGAGTAAATAAAGGGAGCTACCAGCGCCTCCTAATGCCATGAATGTCTTAAAAACCACATTTGCTTCGTCGTCGTCGTTCCCGTAATTCAGCCTTGGTCCTTGATACATATGTTGACGATGATCAAACTGGTGATCTTGGCTAGATTCTGACGACTGGGTTCCCTTCGATTCGCCCTCGTCAGATGCATTGCGGTTCACGTGTCTCATCAAGTGTTTGGTAATGAGTTCTTCACTGAGCTTCTCTCCCAGTTTACTTAATTGACTCAAAATTTGATTTCTTTGATCATCAGATATATTTCTGGTAATAATTCTCTGTTCAAATTTAAGATTCCGAAGCAAATGCTGGTTATAATCAAAATGAGGAACATCGAATCTGTTACCATAATTGACGTGACGGCCTGAAAATTTCTGTCCTGAATCATCATAGGTTCCATGTCCATAATAAACTCGATGACGACTGTTATTTAATCCAGAAGACGAATATGACTCCGAATCATGCGAGCGTGAGGATGTACGGGAATAGTATTTGGCTTCACCGTAGTACTTATTATGCCATTCACTTGATGGTGATCTTCTGTGAGAGGTTGCTGACGAGGTTGGCAGATTTCCCAGCAATCTTAGTTCCATATCATATTGTTTCTTACGTTTAACATCTTTTAAAGTATCATATGCCAGAACTATCTTGACAAATTTGTTATTGTTTGTTTCTTTTTCTTCGGGCGAAAGATGGGCATTTAAATCAGGGTGAAGTTTCTTGCTTAGTTTCTTAAATTGGGCTTTAATATCTTTGATTGAGGAGTTAGGAGCGAGTCCTAGCCTTTCATAATGTGTTATAGAATCATCTCTGTTGGAACTTGACAGACTAAAAACCCGTTCTGAGCTAGAAAACGCTCTTCTGCTACAATATAGCCTCTGAATTGACATGTTCCGTCAGGACAGTATTGCAAGTTCTAATCGTGATTGATTTAAAGATGCGATCTCGGACCTAAGGTCATGTGACATAAGGGCACGCGACCATATATGCTCCTTTGAATTAACGAGGCTCCCCGGGCTATTGGGGGGATAGCGTTCCATGAGGACAAGAAAGGCTGGATGCATGGGGACTGGTACTGATTCTCCCTACTTACGTGTTAATTTTAGCGACAATTGGTGAGTATGAGTGTGCTACAAGTAATCACACAGCTCAAATAATGGAAGAAAATGAAGTAGGCGTAAACCGAAGAGGGCTATGGTTTTGTATTAAATTAAATTTAGAATAGTTTGCAAAGCCGTATCTTGGAATTAATCTCACAAGGCATTTCGAAATTTCATATCCACATTTATTTATGATTGGCATACAAGTAGATGTACCTATTTTTGCACCCATTGCGAAAATGGGAATACTGTCGCAGGTGCGTTTGGCAGGTACTTCACATCATCCAGCAGTAGCAAACACCACTTGACAGACTATCATCCGAGCTACACGACTAAGCATATTTATGAAACGCAGACAGGATTAAGTAAGAAAACCCCATCCTACCTGTCTTAACCCCTGGCCGTTCCTTCTAAATCAAGCAATCACTAATATAGCTATTCAGACTACTGATTGTCACAGTTCCACCAATAAAATCAACAAAAGTCCGTGATAGTTTAGTGGCTAGAATCCCCGCTTGTCGCGCGGGGGACCGGGGTTCAATTCCCCGTCGCGGAGCTCTTGCTAGCGCAAATGGTTTAGTGGTAAAATCCAACGTTGCCATCGTTGGGCCCCCGGTTCGATTCCGGGTTTGCGCATTTTTTTAATTATTCAATAACTTTTTTTTGCCTCAAATCGTCCCTATTGAGCCCTGATTCAAAATGTGACCGTTGAGTAATACATTTTTCGTGCTATTTGTAGTGCCAAAAAGTTAAAAACAAATGATTCCGCCCAGGATCGAACTGGGGACGTTCTGCGTGTTAAGCAGATGCCATAACCAACTAGACCACGCAACCATTTTATAGAAATGGTCGTAAATATATTCTATAATTACTAGTTTTAAGAGAGAAAACTGTACTTTTTATCAAATTTAAATTATAAATTAATTGCCGACTAAATTCTGTACACTGTCTCCCTATTTGCCCACTTTTATAATCCTCTTCTTATATATTAATCTCAACTTTTCGAAAATGGGGGGGGGGGGGAATGTTACTACAAGTATTTTTTTAAATGTACATTTTTATAAATTTTTTTAAATCATGGTAAATTTTTGAAAATACTGTTGACTTCTGTTTTGTTAGAACATTTAGTAGGGTTCAAGTCATTTAGATACGTAGTAGATGCTCCGTTTACTAGTTAGACAAGGCTTTAGAAATTAACCAAATACGCACAGTGGCTCTTCAATGTTCTTCGCATTGAGGTTAATGGAAGCACGTCCGGGCCATTTCGCAACCTTCTATGCAGCGCCAATGAATGTTCATAAGTAGGCGAGTATTCAGTAATTTTTGAACATAACCCACTGTAAGTGTTAACAATATATATTTATATTCTTGTATTCTCATAAGTCAAATAATTTTGTAGAGTGAATAATTTTTAATGATTATTTTAATAATGTAACCTGGCAGTATCTGAAACCACTCGACCCATATTTTTTTTTAATTCCAGATCGCTGCATAGAAGAGCTAATTATCATACTTATTTGCATACAAGCCCAATGCTTTGATAGTAAACAAGTACCTGTATGATGGATATTCTATACCACAACTATGATTAAATACACCCTCAAAGCCTTCGAATTTAAACTCTCCATTGGGTGCTTGTTTATCCATCAAGAGCTTGATACCTTTTTCGATAGGAACCTTATCAGGATATCCGGCCAAAATCAACCCAATCAATGCCCATGACGTCTGTACCGATTGCGAAGTTGCAGCATTAATGTAGGTGTGCGTTTCACAAGACTTCATCGATTCGGACCAGCCACCATCCGGTAACTGCTTAGAGACCAAAAAATCACAGCCACGTTGAATGCTTGCTGAATTGGAATACGACAAGCCCACGGTGCTCAAAGCTTCAATAGCAAACATAGATGCGTAGGTGAAGCAAACCCCCCAAGCTCCATACCACGAACCATCGTCCTGTTGTGCCTTCATGATATATTCAATACCCGAATCTATGGCATGTTGTACTCTTTCTGTTCTGTACTCGGGATACTCCTTTTGGAAGAAAGTAAGCCCTAAAATACTCGAATCAGTGCATTCAACATACGGATACTCAACCATTATATTATTAAAGACCTCTGCCGGATTCAAACTCTCAAGCAATGGTGGAGCCTTTATTTTTTCATAGCTAGAGAAGGAGCCATACTCAAAGTTTCCCACGTTTTGAATATCCAAAATAACATCTACGGCATTGTAGAGATTTTGATCTTTGATGCTATCTTTTAAATCGTGAAACAACGGGTGTGTTTTGACCATAACGATCGCCTTGACGGCTTCTGAGGTACAGTCTGAAACAGTATAGCCTTGTTCCTTCGTACTGAATGGCCAGCCACCGATTCTCTTTTCTCTGAAACTGTTTGGCTCACATTCTTGATCGAATTGTGAACGAACCAAGAATAAGTAAGCACGTCTGATCATCTCGCGATACTTGGGCACCTTCTCGAGTCCCACCATTAGAAAGTATTGGACCATGAAGGCAGCATCCCACACTTGAGATCCGTTTGTTCCCATAACAATCATACCTTCTTTACCATGGAAGACACCATCATTGGCACGGTTGAATAGTTTTTGAAAAGTGTCCGAGTCGGGACCTTCTGCATCACAGGCCACTATAGTGGCAAAAGCATGGCTCACAGGCGCAATTGTAAGATAATTAGTGTTTTTGAGCTCTTTTAACATTAACTCATAGATCTTTTTATTCGTCCATTTAAGCATCCAGGAGGGCCTGTACTTTTCGTATATACTAAGGAAGTAATTCGAAAAATCAAGAAGCATACTATGTGGATAATACAAGTCAACACCACAAACAACATTTCTGCTTCCCTTGAAATCAATTGACTCGTACGGCTGCCAAGGCAAATAGATCTCTGATCTGAGTTCCGAAAGCAATGGGTCCAATTCACATTGTAATTGATTTGCCTGGATATAGCCAACTGGCAAATAGATGGCTCTTGTATGGACCCACCATCTTCCTGGATGGATAGGTAATTCATAAGGTAAAGTCCATAACTCTGGCGGAGCAGGATTGACACCTTCCCATTTATACAAATTTAACACTGCAAGCCAGATCTTTCCCCAATGAGGATTTTGTCTAGCTCCTCCAAGGCTATGTAAAGTGTGTCTGGCCTTTTCACACACAGGATGATCGGCTGGCAACCCTAGTAAGCGAAGTGTGATGTAAGTTATAGTGGTTCCGAAACAGGTAGACTTATCTTCGGTATGAAGACCCCATCCTCCATCTACAGGGTGTGAATTATTGACAAAAAAACGAATTATCTCGGTCTTGTATGCATCAGCTATCTCAATCTTGGCATAATAATGTGCAATGACATAACCTATAGTCAAAAATATAGGTCCCTTGTATTGGCAGGGAAAGATACCGCTTTCTTCATCTTGTAGAAGACTGAAAAATTCAGCGGCCTTCAGAGCTGCAGCATACGGAGTCAGGATTTTTTCCGATTCTGGACCCTTAAAGTCGTCTGATTCAAGATGGTACTTGACAAAAGACGATTGCGGAGTTTTAGAACTCTCTTGTGGTGATAAGTAGACCCATTCGGTACGACCCAACTCACTGATGTTGAGTCTCCATCTCTTGGGATCAGTGCGAGCCAATCCTATTTGTTCGGAGTAAAGCATTCTTTTGGAGCAACTGGATGATTCAAGTGCAAACTCACACTACTAATTAACCTGCTGCCAAACACACACTCCGTGGTCGTATTACCTATACGATATAGATCCAAAAGATCTGCTGTTCACGTGCAGCGGCTCGGACCTGTTACGAGCACCGCCGGCACGTATCTCGTGACTCGATTTTCCGACGGCACCGCACCCTCGAGGAAGAGTCGTGTGCTGGGTCAAACACAATCAATGCGAAGAGTTGTAGCTTGAAAAAATTATCATTTTCACAGTGTAGGGCGTAATTAGTTTAACTAGTTTTAGATATCGTTCATAGTGGGGACATATTAAGATTTTGGTATTATTATCTAGCAAACCCTTACTCGGTATAAGCTCAGTAATTTTCCAGAAGAAATTAGTAGATCATGGGCAAGAGAAAGTCTGAAGAGAGTACTGCCAGGATTGCGACTCAAACCAAGCCAAACAACGTAGAGGATGAGGAGATAGGCACCGACCAACAGATATTCGACGAGTCTATCAATGGCGTAGAAGATGCCAATAATGAAGAAGATGAAGATGAAGATGAAGACGAAGATGAAGACGAAGAGGAGGAAGAGGAGGAAAAGGACGAGGTTACAGAAGTAAAACATCCAAATGGACACCCTGGACCACCTACTAAAAAGCAACGTAAACAACTTTCGGCTCAGGACATTCAAGTGGCCAGAGAAACTGCCGAGCTCTTCAAGTCCAATATATTCAAGCTTCAAATAGATGAGCTTTTGAAAGAATTAAAACTTAAAGAATCTCATGTCACCAAGATTGAAAAGGTGTTACACCGTCTTCATGAGCTTATTTCTCAGATTCCAGTTATAGAGGACGTTCTGTTGGAAAAGGCCGAATCACTCATTAATTCCAAGAAAGTGGTCATTCCATTCCCTGATCCTAAACCTTCCAAACTTAATTATACATTTTCCTACGTTCCACCAAAAGATATTTCCTTGGTGGGTTCGTTTGGATTAAAGACAGGAACTTCAAATACTTCCAACTCCCAAAATGCATCAACTTCTAACAACCCATCGATTGATATATCTTTAACCATGCCAGAACAATTGTTTCAACAAAAAGATTATCTTAACTATAGAGCCTTTTACAAGAGAGCATTTTATTTGGCTTACTTGGCTGACAATTTGATCCCATTATCAAAAAAGAACAACTTGCCAATTAAGATCTCTTATCATTTTCTTAATGATGATATATTATGTCCTGTCTTAAAGCTTGAATCAATCTCCACCGATAATCCTGAAGATTTGACTTTCCATAAAACAAAGTTTTCCATTAATCTTTTAGTGGCATTCCCATTTGGATTTTTCGATACCAAAAAATTATTACCGGATAAGAACTGTATTAGAGTACAAACTGAAGCTGAAGAATTACCTCCAACTCCTTTGTATAATGCCTCAATATTATCTTCAACGTCATACGATTACTATTTGAAATTTCTTTACACCACCAAAAAGACCACTGAATCATTCAAGGACGCGTGTATATTAGGTAGATTATGGTTACAACAACGAGGATTTAGTTCATCGATTAATAACGGAGGTTTCGGCCATTTCGAATTCGCAATGTTGATGACAGTCTTGCTTGAAGGTGGTGGATTGGGTGGTAATAAGATCTTATTACACGGATTTTCGTCTTACCAGTTGTTCAAAGGTACCATTAAGTATTTGGCTACCATGGACTTAAACTCGGATGGATACGTTTCATTCTCTTCATTAATTGGAGAAAACACCACATCCAAATACAAATCAGGAGGGTTTAATGTTCCTACTGTATTTGATAAAAACACTAAATTAAATATACTTTGGAAAATGACTCAATCTTCGTATAAGAGCTTAAAATTACAAGCCACCGAAACTTTGAGATTATTAAATGATGTGGTTTATGACAGATTTGATGCCATTTTACTACAGAAGTCTACGTTTGACCAAATGAAATTTGATATTGTCATGAACTTGACTATTCCTGAAGATTTGATCGATTCGTTTGGTCCATTAGAAAGAATCACATTCATCACATTTGAAAACTACATCAAGCATAAAATCTACATGATCTTAAAGACTGGTTTAAACGATAGAGTCAGTTTAATTTCCATACGAAATGAAAGAGTCAACTCGTCGTATCCATTAACTAAAAGAAAACCTTCAACAATTGCCAATAATTACATAATTGGGCTTGTGATCAACTCGGACGAATCAGAAAAACTAGTTACAAAAGGTCCTAGTAATGAAGATCAAGAATTAGGGGCCAAGTTCAGATCATTCTGGGGTTCCAAATCTTCTTTGAGAAGATTTAAAGATGGTAACATTCAACACTGTGTGGTTTGGAGTATCAAAGACAACGAACCTATTGTGTTGACCATTTCCAAGTATGTTCTTGATCAGCACTTGTCTAAAGAAATCTCAGGCTACTTGAGTTGTGAAATCAATCAATTTAATAATAAACTACCTCCTCCGTTAGTGTCTGGCTCATCCAAGTCTCAGGGTACTTTACAATCGGGAGTTACATCTTTGACCAATTATTCCAGTCTTATTGATTCGTTTGAAACCATGGTCAAGATCTTGACTAATCTTAATTTGCCGTTGTCAATTAGATCTATTTCGCCAGCATCTTCGTCTATGAGATACACTTCGTTGTTGCAACCGGTGCCATTTGCCATGTCGAGTCCCGACTTTTGGAATGACGCCCTTGTGCAGTTTGAAACGTCTACAAGATGGCCGGATGAATTGATTTCGTTGGAAAAGACCAAAACAGCATTTTTATTGAAGATCAATGAACTCGTTGAGGAAGAAACCGCCTACAGATCGTTTATTACCAGAGACAGCTCTATTCCATTTAATGAAGATATATGTCTTTTAAATATCTTGACCCCAGAAGGTTATGGATTCAGACTTCGGATTTTAAGTGAAAGAGACGAGGTATTGTACCTTAGAGCCATCACCAATAGTGATCATAAGCAAAAGGCCATATTGCAAGATGTTTACTTGAAGTTTAACCAGAAGTATCAGGGTGCTGTCAAGCACACCAGAACTATTGGACAGTTGGCCACTTACTTTAAGTTCTATACTCCAACGGTTAGGTTATTCAAGCAATGGTTAGATTCTCAACTCTTGTTACACCATTTCTCAGATGAGTTCATTGAGTTGATTGCCATCAAGCCGTTTGTTGATCCATCGCCATATACGGTACCTAATTCGGTCGAAGCCGGATTCTTGCAAATCTTAAACTTTTTGTCCAATTGGAACTGGAAGGAAAATCCGTTGATCTTAGACCTTGTCAAGACCAATGCGGACGAAGATGTCATCAGCTCAACTGTCAACAACACTACTACCAAATTGAGTGATAGACTTACTATTCAGTCATACCGAGTAATTGAACACAACTTTGAGAAGATCAGAAAAGTGGATCCTTCAGGGTTGAAAACCCAATTTTTTATTGGGTCGAAGGATGATCCGTCAGGAATATTATGGACTAATGACTTGAGCTTGCCAATTGCCAGCAGATTGACAGCATTGTCTCGTATAGCCATGCATATCATCAAGACTGAAGGTTTAACTGAGTCGGTGATGGATCAAATATTCACTCCGGCATTGAAAGACTACGACTTTATTATCAAGGTCAAAGCCAACAGTCTTACGGTATCGTCTGGTATATTGCCTCCGAACTCATTCAAGAACTTGATTGATCGCAATACTTCATTCCCTGAAGATATTACTGAACAAGATGATTTAATCCAAGTATTTTTTAATGACTTGGAGAAGAAGTTTGGCAACACCATTATTTTCTCAACTAGAAAGTACACCGGGTTGATTGAAGATGGCACCAATGTGATATGTGGAATTTTTGTCCCCAACTGCTTGTCAAAAAAGAAGTTCAGGGCCAACTTGGGGGTTAATGTCAAGCCTAGTGACATCGAAGAAGTGGTCATCAACAAGGAAGCCATTTTCAACCAAATCACATTGCTTGGAGGCGACCTTATTGACTCAATCCAAAAATAGTGCTGCATATATGTATTAATAGACACCTACGGAACTCCCGTGCTTAGAACAAGAATCGTAGTAGCAGTAGTAGCCAGGTCTGATGTCTGGGGATGGTTTCGCACGTGACCCGTCGGCCCATATGATCAAAGCGGTTTTGGCGGGTGAAAGTAGCCAGGTAACAACGTCAATGTCTCGGAACATCAACTTGGAAGCGCATCTTCGAGACTTCTATGCCCAGAGGTATCCTTCTGTTGAGCAGACTGTTCACAACAATGCATCTGTTCTTTACAAACGAAAGAAATTCTTTTTGGAAGAGTTGAGACACTCACTAAAATTCACAGGCTTTATACTATTGGTGATCATATACCTTCGAGATCTTTCAATGCTACGGTTTGCCATCCGAGCGTTCTCCCAGTACTCGATCTCCAATCCATATCCTTCAGCCAGTGCCCGAATTGCCATCTCTGACGAAAACAAAAATGCATTGACCAAGTTCTTATTGTTGGGAGTAATTATGGGAAACGGGTTCTGTATATTGATGCATTTGATATTTGGAATATTAAGCAAGCCATCCGATTCTACAGAAAACTACTTATATGGAGGAATGTCGATCCAGTTCATCGGTGAACGGTTCCCATATTCTACTGCTGAGTTGCTTATACTCGATGTAATTGTATTTGCAATCCAGATGGTGTTCCACAGCGTGATGTGTGTGACTGATGATTCGGAGATTCTTAAGAATAAAACAGATTCAGAATTTGAAACAGGAGCTGATCGCAAACCACATACCGAGAGCGATGGCTACAGTGGCGATGTGTATTTGCTCAGTATAGACGTGATTCGCAATGCGTATAAAGTGCTTCGGTTCCAGGACCGCTTCCACTACACCACCAGTTTTGCAGGGCTCGACCTCAACCCAGCACCAGCATCAGCACCAGCGCCGGCCGCTGCCCCTACGCCAGCACCAACCCCATCTCCTGTGTCCATGCCCGGTGCCTACGCCGCCTCTGCCGGCTCGTTGGTATAGGCCGCGTCACGTGGCCAGCGGTGGCGCGCACGACCTCAAATTTTCTACGATGCTTCAAAAAAGTCATCATCTCATCTCCGAACACCAGCAGAGCAAGCATGTCGGACGATATTGTCGGAATTGAATATAACCGTGTGACCAACGCCACGTCCACCGATTTTCCGGGCCACCGTAACGACGGCGACTACTCTTGGGATATCGAAAAGTTCAAGGACTCGTTTGAAATCAACATCTCGTACATCAATGAAAGAGATGCCAACTTCGACTTGATTCACATCGACACCTCCATCGCTAATGCGTTCCGTCGTGTGATGATCTCCGAGGTTCCTTCTGTTGCTGCCGAAGCCGTGTATATGTTCATGAACACCTCGGTGATACAAGACGAAGTGTTGGCCCACAGAATCGGATTAATCCCATTAAAAGTTGACCCTGACTCGTTAAGTTGGGTTGATAAAAGCGTCGACGAAAACGACAGATACACCGAAGACAACACCATAGTCTTGTCGCTAGATGTCGCCTGTACCAAGAACCCGCATGCTCCCAAGAACTCGTCTGATCCCAAAGAGTTATACCGTAATTCCCATGTGTACGCCAGAGACTTGAAGTTCGAGCCTCAAGGAACACAGTTGGAACGGTTCAAGAACAGTCCTGTGGTTCCGTGCGACCCGGATATCTTGTTGGCCAAGTTGAGACCAGGTCAAGAGATTTCGTTGAGAGCCCACTGTGTATTGGGAGTAGGGAGTGACCATGCCAAGTTTTCACCGGTATCCACTGCTTCATACAGATTGATGCCAGTGATCAATATCACCGAACCTATCAGAGGAGACGACGCGCAGAAGTTCCAAAAGTGCTTCCCATCCGGTGTGGTTGGCATCAACTCCAACGGTGAAGCGTATGTCAAGGATCCAAGAAAGGATACGGTCAGCAGAGAAGTGTTGAGACACGAAGAGTTTGAAGGTAAGGTCAAGTTGGGCAGAAAGAGAGACCACTTTATTTTCAACGTGGAGTCCACCGGCGCCATGTCACCAGAAGAAATTTTCTTCAAGTCCGTCAGAGTGTTGAAGAACAAAGCTGACTACTTGAGAAACTGTCCTATCAGTCAGTAGATGTATATTATTAGCATAGCCAATAGAAGCCAGAATCAGAAGCATTCCATACGTAGAATACCTGCCCCAATCCCACAACCGGTTGCTTATACCAGTTGCTTATACCAGTTGCTTATACCAGTTGCTTATACCAGTTACTAAGCACGCTATATGCAGTCCACTCATCTCATGGCTTTTGACGACTCGCCAACGATAAGCCACTGTTTGGTAACCACCTCTGGGCAACATTAACTGGAAACATAGACCGTTGCATACTCAGGGTGTCCTTAGCGAGACAAGCAACTGCCACATGCCAACATGGCGTCCAATTTTTACAATGATCACTACAGTCCAGTGAGCTCCAACGAGCACTCGACGGCCAGTAGTCCGTTCTTGATCAAGCCACCATTGGCAGCATCGGTGGCCCACAAACAAAGATCGTCATCGATGAATTCGATCACCTCGAACCATTCGGTGTTCAACAGCCACCACAACCACGTGTTGAGCAGTACCCCGACGCCCACCAATGCTCGGAGCATGTCGATCGTCAGCATTGAAAGTCCAAGAAATCTGATTGTGTCCATCGACGACCACCTATTGAAACCCACCAGGGACGACAGCAGCATAAATATCAACCTTTTGTCGTCTGCAGCCGTTTCTGCTGCCCCAAATGCATCGAGTGCCGTTCCGTCTTCAAGTGCTCCTGATACCAATGACTACGCCAGTCGTCTTCGGCTCCACACTGGTGCTCTAGTTTCCGACGACGACTCGGAATTGGATGTCTCCACACCCACAAGAAACATTCTTAAGCCTGTGTATCGGCTCAGAAAGCATCGCCTCCAAAGCAACGACCTTCCAGACGACCATGTCGAACGCATCAAGTCTGACTTCCGATTCAAGTACAATGAACTGATGAGCACCAGGGCCGTTTCTCCGCCACAACCTCCAGCTGGACCGTCTACGGCGTCTGCGGGTGCTGCCAACTCTTTCAAGCATTTACAAGACCCTACTCCGTCGCCATTGTCGTTGAATAACCAGCCAGAGCTACACTACCAGGAACCACTCCCTGGCACCAAGTTGGACCTCAAGCTCGATCCTATAGCGACATCGAACACTACCAAGGTGAGCAAAAAGGTCAAACTGTCCACCTCCATGCAACGCATGTACTTGAAAAAGATATATTCAAAGGACTTGCAGTTGGAATTGTTCCAGAACATCAACGTGTCGCCTCCCGTAAGCCCCACCATCTCGTACTCGGATACGTTCGGCCACGACCCTATCACCACCCGCTTTGCAATTCCTCTATCCAGCATTCATCCCTCCAAAAAAGTACCCATGGAAACCATGTCAGAGCAGAATAAAACCATTACCAAGTTGAACCAGAAATGGAACAAGGCGATTTTTGCCGAAATCGACCGTGACAAGGCCAAAAAATCGGATTCCAAGTCCAAGGACGATCTGGATACAAAGAAACTAGACATTCCCAGCAGGAAACGGTCCCGTAACTACTTTTTGGGCACCGAGGAAGAAACAGGCGACGAGGAAGGCTTTGATGACAGAGATGACTATCCCAAGGACTTTTAGGCATTCGGTTTATTTATATTGTTATTATTCGGTTTATTTATATTGTTATAAATCTTCTTTTTTTCTTTTACTTTTTGCAACTACGTTCTTCGTTGACGTATTCTTCATTTCTTTGGTCGTTATTATTCCGTGTATATTCTTGTAACCCTATTTAACCCTGTACAATATATAATTCAAAACAATACTACATCATCTCGTTCATTACTGATTTCTTGGAAAAAAGGCAATGCTAGCAATTCGGTAGCGGATAATCTCTTGGACGGATCGATTTGTAGTGTAGCTTGCAATACTTCCAAAAAGAATCTATGGTCATTGTAGTTGTCAAGCTGGACTTTGAACTGCTCATAATCTGCACCTGGTTCAAACACTGGTTTGACGAGCTTTTCTCCTTTGTCTCCCCCAATGATCTTTAATGTATCGAAAACCACACTGTCTTTGGGGAAACACCCATGGGTCTTTTCAAAATTAAGAAAATCATAGATCGTTTTAATAAAGTTACATCCATTCTTGATGTTCGAATTAGAAATATTGATCTCCAATCCACATCCATGTAATTCGGCACATTTCTTTAGCATATCCATGCCAAACAACACCGCCATCTCAACTATTGCATCGGTATCATCAGGAGAATTGAACAACGGGAATTTCCGGGAAATTAATGAAAATGCTATTGTGCCTGCAGACCATATATCGATCTTGGTACTTTGATTGGTGCATTTGAATAGTACTTCGGGAGCTCTGAACCCTCTGGTGCCTGCTCTATTAGCTCGTCTAGGTGGTCTTTGATCCTGTTTTGGATAGGCACCCTTGATATTTTGTCGTTTGGTTACGGTTCGGTTTATAATCACTTTTTCAGTAGATGCACATGGACAAGTATTGGATACCTTGGAGGTCGACTTAACTTCCTTTTCTGCCAATCCAAAATCGACCAATACTCCTCTTCCCTTAAATGGATCATAAAGAAAATTGGTTGGCTTTAAATCACGATGAATAACTCCCTTGTCATGAATGAACTCCAACGCATGGAACATTTCCCAAAAGTACTTTTTGATACCTTTGATGGGTAGATCACGATAAAAATCACGGAAATCCGCATGTTGATAGTATGGTAATATAGCTAATACTTGATCTTGATATCGCAATACGTCAAGTAGGGGTGCGACATGTGAATTCCCCGATAACATGTATAACAAGTTTAGTTCGTTATGGATTCTATTTGGTGATGAGGTGACATAAATTTGTTTCAATGCTACTAATGCATTTTTTTGTTTGATAGGTTTACGATTATTAGTCTTTTTAAGCGGAGGGGATTTCCACACTTCGGTAGCCAATCTTATGGATCCCGTGACACATTCGGCCTTATAGACCGTAGAGAACGTTCCTTCGCCGATCTTGTCTATAAGGCGATAATGTACAGCCAATTCTGGGAAACATTTTTCAAGCCGGCTCATTTCTTCCAATACTTCTAGAGAAACCTCGTCTTCTTCTCCGTCATCTTCTTCGCCCCCATCTTTTTCGGGCGGCACCTTATTAGTTTCTGATGACTTGTTTTCTGGCTTTTGTTCCAACGTCTTGTTGGCACCCGTCTCGCCAGCACCTGTTTCACTGGATTCGGCATCGGCAGATATAAACGTTTGGTTTAGAATTCGGGAGAGATTGTGACTTCTGATGAATGGAGATTGAATAGTATGACCCAAATGTTTCGTAGCTAAACTGCCGCTCAAGTTCTCGCTATTATCCAAGATACTATTGGCTTCATCTTTCCGTACCTTACTTCGATCTTTGAATGGATTATCCTCGCTGGCAGGCGGTGTTCTTCTTTTTTTGGGGAAAAAGCCAGCTCCGCTCTCCAAAGCAGTTTCTGACATCTCCGTACTAATATCAAACACACTATTCACGCCCCTGGAAAACTATGCCACTCCCACCACAACAACAGCCGTCGCGTCTTGGATCACTGTTGATCGTGTGTCACGTGCGACGCCAGCCGTTTGGTAAACATTGAGATGGTGACTGTTTTGTGGCCGCGGCGGCACGGGTGTTAGCGGTGCGGATGTTGCGTTGATGAAAAACTTTCGGTCTCAAATTACCACTATAAAACGAGGCTATACTCCTTCTTTCCAGCAAGATGTTTCGTGTCAGTAATGGGGGCAATTTCCGGTCAGGGATTGGATTGCAACAGGTAAGATACAAAAGAAGACTAGCATATCCTAGATATGTGCCCCAGAATGTGCCGAAACCAAGTGGTAAAAAAGACCATTCCAGTTTTTTCCAAAGAGCCTTGAAAGGATTTTTGGGCCCAAAGAACATCCGTGGTGAATATTACCGTAACAAGTATTATTACCCACCTCAGAATCACAAGCCTAACTATATAGTGCCCAATGGTCAAAGTGTGATAGACCTGACATTTAGGGATGCATTTACTCCGAGATCATTGTCGGTATTTCAAAGAAATCCCGAAGTGCATCCATTTCCTCAGAACCCAGCTTGTAAAACAGCCATGGTTATTCCGGATGATCTTAAGCAGAAAATCTGCGATGATATAAACGAAAACGGATTACATGCCCAGGAAGTGGCCCATAAATATGGAATCAAAATGGCCAGAGTTGAGGCTATTGTCCGTTTGAACACCATTGAAAAACAATGGATTGAACAAGTAAGTAACTTTGGAAAATTTTTCTGCAAATTCGCCTTTTAATGATGAGATTATTTTATTTTTCGATTAGTCTTGAAGACAAAATTACATGGTTACAAATATATCGCTGAATTAAACCGAATTTGTTGAGAAGATCACATAGCTGAAATATCTACTAACATTTCTAGAACAAAATCTCAGAAGATCTTGCCCATTTTGCTGAAATCATGCATAAGATGTTTCCACTTTATCAACCTCCTAGAGGGGCTGACAATTTGACTGAAATTCCAACTCCTCACAAAACGTTACAACAACGTTTCTTGACCATTGCCGAGTCCGAGCCGTTTGGACCGGTTGATGCAGCCAAAATTTTGGATCTTCCAGTCGCCCGAGACGCTTTAGAGGATTTGACCAAGGTCAACACCGACAGTGCCAACAAAGAAAATGTTAACAAGGTTATAGTAGGTCCTCAAAGACAAGGAGAGAGATCGGCATTCAAATTCACTTCTCGCAGCAGTGGTGATGTCGGTTTCCGTTACGGTGCCTCCAGAAGAGATACCAAGAAAGACAGGGCAGTCGGCTTCGATGCTGAAGGCCGTATGGTCTACATATAATTGTAAATAGTCATAATCAACGAATTCATAGTAATTTTTCAACATAGGCCGGGGCTATATGCAGGTCACTTGGGTCAGCAACAACTGAAGATGGTGGCACGAAGCAGTGTGGTAAAGGCGTGTTATTGCAGTTGAATTGTAGGTGTGATGCATTTATTCTGCCGTCAAGACTGCCTAACACCACCAACCGTGCTAGAGTGCCCTGCCCCGAACACGAACAGGCACTCGAGATCGAAGACCATCACGTGACCACGATCGACTTTTCGACACGTCTTAATTTTCAGCGTCCAAACAACTCAACAACCATACACACCAAAGATGTTGGCTAGCTACTTGTTGTCCGTGTTAGGACTTGCGCTGATGATTGTCGCGACTCCGTTTACATTCATCTTGCAAGCACAAGCTACAACCTGTTACTACGTGCTTACCACCAAGCCAAACACCGCCATGAGTTTCTACTTTGCTGTGCAAAGTGGAGGAGCATTTGATGTTGATTACACCATCAAGAACCCTAGGGGTGATGTTTCGATTGCCGAAGACAAACTGAGACAAGGAGACTTTGTTTTCTACAGCGACGTCGTAGGAGAATATGAGTTCTGTTTCTCCAACACCATGTCAACGTTTGCCGATAAAGTGGTTGATTTTGAAATTGAATTTGTTGAGAACGATGATGAAAATCGTTTCAGGGCCTCCATGCCCGAGCAACCAAACACTCGTCCAGTTTCACACGTGGAAAATATGCAACAGACTGTCGACAAGATCGACCAAAAATTGGATGGACTTCACAGAACCTTATTATATTATAAGACGAGAAACAATCGTAACGAGGCCACAGTCAAGTCCACCGAGTCTAGAATCTATTACTTTTCCATATTTGAAGTAGTATTGATGGTTGTCATGGCATTTTTGCAAATCACAATTGTGCAGCTTTTCTTCAAGGGTTCAAGAAAGCAGTTAGTTTAGTGGAGGTGTAGTAATATACAGTTCGACAGACGGGATGTAGAAAGGAGAAGAAGGAGAAGAAGAAGGAGAAGAAGAAGAAGAAGAAGAAGGAGAAGAAGAAGGAGAAGTAGAAAGGAGAAGCGATTGATGAAAGATGTTGTTGATGGAGGAGAGACAAATGCAGTGAGGAGAAAAATAGCGAGAAAATAAAACAGCAGTAGTGAGAAAATTACAACTAGCGAGAAGAATAGTGAGACAGTGCGAGAAATAGAGACAGAGACAATTCTAACGGCAGTAGTAACAAGAGTCCAGCAACCGGTACATCGAAGCGATCCTACATGCGAGCAATTGTTTGATTGTTTGGTCGATTCAACTATTGCTCGTTGTTTCTTTTCCTCTACTCTATGCCTTTGATCTCTCTCTCTCTCTCTCTCTCTCTCTCTCTCTCTCTGGCCCGACGCGCTAAATTCTTTCGTTTTCCCACAATTTTCTACTTCGCTTGACGTGAAATTCCAACTCTGTCACCATCATCACTATTAGATGTCTTCGCCTCTGCCAAATGTGCTATCCCGCACAGGATCGCCACTCTACCCTTCTGAGCCGCTGGAAGATACTTTGGCTCGTCAATCAGATGTGATAGTCTCCACCAATATGACCCCGTATGCCGAGTACAAAGGGTTCTTCATGTACGTATTGAGTGCATTGGTGCTATTCTTATGGACATGCTGGGCATTGTTCCCCGAATCGTTCATCGAAGACACTCTTTCCATCCACTATTACCCCGACAAATACTGGTCCGTGGCCTTGCCTGCGTATTCGTTGATGCTTATGCTCTTTGTCTACATTGCATTGGCACTCTACAATACCGAAATAAAAACCAACCCATTGAATGACGTCCGTAACTTGGTGGACGACTACTCGTCTTTTGCAGGCAATTTGGCCGGTCCCCTGCAGCAAGATCGAATCAACGAAGCTGTCAGCTATATCCACAAGGCTCCCAGCGGTGTGTGGGACTTGCCCATCACTCTTGTCAACGAGGTGTTGTACTGTGAAAACGAACCAAAGTAACTAAATTAACTAATTAACTAATTAACTAATTAACTAATTAACTAATTAACTAATTAACTAAATTAACTAAATTAACATCTATTATAATATATAAACGAGTCTAAACCCCGTAAACCTCTCTCAACACCATGCGAGACTCTTGGTCAACCTGGCCAATCACACTGGCCCACAACTCGTCACCCAAGCTCTTGTAACTATGCAACAACTGTCTGAACAACACCTGCAATTCTTCCGACGGCTGGGCATAGTTGCCGATACACACAAAGAATATACCAAGGTTCTTCTTGCCCTGGTTGGTCTCCAATGGCCCAAACCCGTGCATAGGGTTGCAGTTGATAATGTTCAACATTCCCTTGAATCCAGTCTCCTTCTCTTCGTTGTCGATCAAGTATAACATCTGGGAGCACCACTGTAAGATAAACTCCGGCAACTTGGCACCTAGCAAGCCACACAACTCACCATCTCCACTCACACCCATACGGCCAAGGCAAATGGCACAATTTTCAAGCACGGTCTGCTGGGAGTCGGTACTGAGCAAAACTGGGATGATGAGCTCTACCAAGTTGTTGAAGTACGGCTGCACGTCTTGGGCTGGAAGTCTCATCAAGATCTCTCCCAAAGACCAGATGGCATTGTTGACCACGGGGAAAGTATCGTACAGTCTGTTGTTGATTTCGTTACCGATGCTGATGACAATACTTCGTAAGTATGGCTTGACTATGGGCTCACACACGTAGATGGCCAAGTCTCCAAGCAATGCATACACTGACTGGCGCACATCGGCAGAATGGTCTTCGAAGCACACCACCAAGAGCTCCATGAGAGTCATGTCGATGAGCTCGATGGAATGGAATCCAAATCCCTGGATGAGTCCGTCAATAAGATCCAACGACGTAACAATAAAGTCCTTTTCGGGGGTTTCGATGATTGGGTTGGTTTGACTCTGCTGGTCTAGCTCAATACAGTTGGTCAAGATCTTGATGGCCCTTTGGTAGATAGGCACGGCGTACGGAGCGAACAATTCGCCTAGTGTCGATGCAATGGATGCCATACACTCGAGCAATGACCACAAGCCATTGTCGTTATCGTCCAACTCTTCCCATTTGGTCAACAACGGAGGAATCAATTGCTGGATGCGGCCAGACTGCGACAAGTTCTCGTAGCCCATCTTTTCCACAAAGGTCTGGATACAGTCGTAGAGAATGTTGAGATTCTTTTTCTGGTAGATCAGGAAGCACCGGGTAAAGTGTTCGATCAACCGGTCCACGTATGGCAAGAGGGGCTCGGTGTAGGCGTCTTCTATCAAGATGGTCAACGATGAGCATGCTGACTGCTGTACAATCTTCTGGTTGTCTAACGAACACACGAGCATCGACTGCAACGTGATGTCAAACAATTGCAGGCCCAGCTCGATCATCCATGCTCCGTACCTCGACAACGTCCAGCATGTAATCTGTCTAACTCTGGGTTGGTCGTCCTGCAATCTGTCGACAAGATAGTTTATTAAAGTGGGCAATTTCTCTTGCGACAACTCAATACAGCTCTTGCTGACGGCTCCAAACGCAAGTATGGATGCTTCTCTGACTCTCCAGTCGTTGGACACGATGCGCTCCTCCAATATGGGCATGGAGATCTGCAACACTTCGCCCGGCAAGTTCAACGAGAGCACGTCCAACGTGGCTGCAGAGCACTTTCTCAAAGACCACAGGTCGACAAAGTTGTCTTCGTCGTCAGAATCCGATCCGTAGTCGTCGTCGTCATCGTCCGAGTCCACCGCTGTTTTGGTGGATTTCTGGTTGCTCTTGGCCGAGTGCTCTTTGACCTTGATGTTCTTGGGCTTGATATCTTCCTCTTTGTCCTGCACCGTGGTGGTGTCCTTGGAGTCTTCGATCTCCATCAAAAACACCTCTTCGTCCGAATAAACCATCGTGCTAAGCAATATCGGCAATATCAACTTCAACTTGGGAATGAAGATTTTCTTGTTCACCTCGTCTTCAGATATGGTAGAAAGCGAAAGTAAAAACTCACATGCTTCCAACGACACTTCCTCGTCCTGGTCCTCCATCAAGTGGAGACAATAGTTGACCACTCCGTCCAAATGTGGTAACAAATCGGTGGGCGATGATTCCAAAATCAACGAAAAGGACGTGCAAATGTTCTTCTTGACGGCCGTTGCCGGGTCCTTGGCCAACTCAAACAAGTTTTGAAGGTACTGGTTCAAGTACTGGTAGATGTCGGTGTTCTGCAACCCAAGAAACTGGTTGATGCAGTGGATGGAACTGGCCCGAATGGACGCAGAGCCAGGATGGTTCATGAGCTTGAGAAAGTTTTCTACCATGAAGTTTAGTGGCTTTTCGCCGTTGTAAGTTTGTGTGATCACACTGCTGCTGTCTTCACTGATCTTGCCCAAAGTGTTCATGGCCGCTTCCTGGGACACGTACTTGGCATCTCCCGACTCATGGTTGGCCAATTCCAACAAGTTAGGTAAGATCTGCGGCCAGAATTGAATACCGTAGATGGAAAACAAGGACGTGATCACATTCCCGGTGATGTTTCTCACCAAGTTGTCTTCAACCAACAATCCTTTGACTATATTGTCGAGTAAGAACTGACGGATAGCCGTAGGTGGCTGCGAAGACACCCCTCTGGTCTGGTGTGATTTTAAAATGCTATTCTTCAAGTTGATCCCAGAACCGGCTCTGACGTCAGACTTGGCACTGTTGTCCAACACCAAAAGGTGGAACAAGTAGTTTTCAAACTCGGGCTGTTCCTTGGCCTGGTTCAACG
Organism: Suhomyces vadensis; assembly: GCA_030575035.1. NCBI lineage: Eukaryota > Fungi > Ascomycota > Pichiomycetes > Serinales > Debaryomycetaceae > Suhomyces > Suhomyces vadensis. Next base: position 76,731 of record JAJMGK010000011.1, on the reverse strand, counting down.
CATCGTTGGCTGATTTTCTCTCTTGGTTGTTGGATGATAATGTTCCCTTGAAAATGTGCTTGAGCTGTTCCAAAGCTGAGGGATCAGCTGTCCAAGACATGTTATATATAATTGTGAAGTGAGATGTATGAGTTCCAGATAGCTGTACTACTGGGCTGCTGGACACTGAAAACGGCTAGGGTTTTCGTATCAAGTGTTGAAGAAGCTGATATCCGCCCTGGGCTTACGAATTATTGAATTGGAACTGTTTCGACTCTCTTTTCATCAACTATCCGATAAATTCCATTTCAGATTTACTTCACCTCTTCATTAAATATTTTGAGTCCTGCACATACGTCTGAAAAATTTTATGAGCTGTGGAGAGACAGAAGATTGAAGGGAAGTGAACTAAAGTAAGATAAGTACAAAGGAATACGAAGCGTAGATGGTAGAGAAGGGAGTGCTGGGATGTTGTTCGTAGACATTACACTTCTATTTACTATATATATATACATATATTAGGCACTATAGCAAACGGTCCAACTCTGCCAACTTATCTGCCAAGCGATCGAACTTTCCCAAGATCGGCATAAACATTTCGTGAACCGGTTTGGACTTTCGCTTCTCACTCATGGCCGTTTTCTTGGACATTCCCGTCGAGTTGAGGCCATTGTTCAATGAGTTCACACTGGTCAATGGCGTATACTCTCCGCTGTCGTTGGCCCCGCAATCTTCGTCTTCGTCGTCGTTGACATCATCATCGTCATCGTCATCGTCGAAATCGTACTCGTAATCGTAGTCATCGTCGACATTGATCACCTGTGTTGAATCGAACTCTACCGAATTGCTATGTTCTTGCAATGTGTCTTCATGCTGGTCTATTACTGGGGTCTTTAAAGTCTCGTTGTGTTCGTCCAATTTGGGCGTTGTAATTTCTCCTTCAGCATCGACATCCAGCTCGTCTTCCTCTTCCCCAATCTCCTCCAATTCATTAGACGAAGATCCGTAGTGGTCCAAGATGATTTGCTGCTCAATGTCCGAAGTGACTTTGGTCAATCTGTCCAAAATCACTGATCGTCTCAAGTGAGTCAAGTTATTAGATATTTCCTTGAACTCTTCGTCCTCGTCTTCCCCTTCCACTGAAGCAACTCCTTCTGGTGTGTAGAATTGCTCTTTTACCTGACGGCTCTTGGGCTTTCTGGTGGGTGGAGTGTCTGGCGAGTACGAGCCGATCGAAAAGTTGTCGCTGTTGGCATTCAAACTCGATGGTTTGACAAGAATGTCAAAATCCTCGTTGTCAGCAGGCTCTTGATGGACCAGTTCCAATTGGCTGGTGGCCACTTGTGACGGTAATAACGTCTTCTTCTTGTTCTTTTTGCTATTGTTCTTAACAATAACTAGTGGTGTTTCGTTGGGATATATGTCACTCAACACTTCAGACGTCTTCTCTTCTATCACCGGAGGTTCCAAATTGCCATCGGAATTTTGCTTGGTCTTGAGAATTTCCTCATGAGGTATGTCGAAAGTTCCATTATCAAAGTCACGTCTTTGTTGCTCTCTAATAAACTCAATATCATCCGAGTCTAAATCCTGGTTGTCTAAATCCTGGTCTTCCAAATCCAATTCTCCCAAGTTCTCGAATGTAACCGACTTGATGTTTTCACCTTTTTTAGAGCCGTTTCGACGTAACAAACTATTACTCTTTGACAAATTGCTATGCTTGATTAAACTATTGCCTCTTGATATTATCAGATTTTCTTCCGACTGGAATACCTGTGAATCATTCTGGTAGTTGATGGGATTGGCCAAGTCAAAGGCTTGATAAGAATCGCCAGATTCGTTGGACGTTTCAAATATGTTGTCTTTAGAGGTTCGTTCAAGTTCTTCGTTTTTGAAGCAATTAAGTCGGGCGAGTCTTTCACCATATGTTTCAAGACATTCTGCCGGTACAAAACCGATTTTGCCATCTTCTTCATCCGTCAAGTACTGCACGTTTTCTTCTTCGTCTCTTACTTCTACAAGCAGTTCTGCATCGTCGTCGTCTGAAGACTTGTTGGATTGATTACGCTGTTGATGTGATATGCGTTCGTCCTTGGTCATTTTTCGTATGAGCCACCAATAATTATCCTGGTCATTGATCAAGAATACTGGCTCGTCTCGAGATAATGAACAATGTGAAGGATCGGGACCGGAAAAGTCGTAAAGTCCATATAACTTATCAGGATCCATTTCTCGGGGAGGTGATCTGGGAGGTGACGGAGGTAAAAGTAAGTCCGAATTCTCATCTATCGCTTCATCTTCAAAATCGTATTCGTCTTCATATTCTTCATCGTCAAGTATTAGTTCATTGGTTTCGTTAGGGTCATTATGCGGTGTTTGGGGCTCAGAGTCGGGGCTCTGGTGTTTATCAAAAGAATCTAAACCTTCGGGATCATCGACTTCAATCGTATCTATAGGGTGAGAATGAATGGAATGAACCGGATCGGGGCTTTGAAGCATCTGTATTTCATTACCCTCCAATGTGTCATCATTGTTGTGACTTTGCTTGTGTATTAATTTTGGAGTCGAGGTGAACTTGTCTATATCCTGGTTGAAAAAGTCATCCTCCTGTACTTCAATTTCATCGTCGTCATCTTCCTCATTTTCATGTATATGCAAGGAACGGTTGGGGTGTAAGTTAGGAGGAGAAACTTGGTCACCCTTGAGATACTTTCTCGAGTTGTCGTCGTTGTAATATTTACCGAAAGTCGTCAAAAACTTAGTTTGACGGTCTTGATATAGGTCGTTAGGGTTGAAAATGCTGTCGTTGTCGTCGTTTTTAATATACTGTAATACGCTTGACTGAATGCTTTGTTTGGCGATTCCATTCATGTTTTTATTCACTATGACGGAAGAGCCTTGGGAGTGTTGGGTTTGGTTCGAGGATGTGGTGGAAATGAAGGAGAGCTTGCGTTCCAAATCTGATAGAAGTCTATTGGTAGTTTCCAATTTCGTTGACTCTTGGTCGTCATCTATGTCGTAAGGAGAATCCATGGTGGGTGTGGATCTTACGGAATGGAGATCCACTTGATCTAAGAATTTGGATCTGCAAGTGAACTAGTATACACCCAAGTGTATAAACCTAGATGTTTCTGGTGAACTGACTGCCGGGGGTTCCAGCTAGTATTGAATGAGTCAGTCGCTAATGGAGCCGATGACTTCGACTGACGAGGAATATGATCAAACGGGAAAAGGTGATCTATACAGCGTGAAGTGTGACCGCTGGGAGTTTCTAGCCTGGATATGACAATGTAGAATCTCGGTATATCCTATGAACGGGTCAACTATTAAGATAGATAAAAATATCAACACAGTCGTATATTAAAATTTTCTGTTTTTTAGTTGAGGGGTCGCGGGCGCTGGTTAATGGAAATTGCAGGGAGAAGACGCGAATAGCGATAGAAATAGATCTACACTGCGGCAGGAGAATTGTAGGATTCAGTGCGTCAGCGTTGTAGGGTGAGCATGTAGGGAGAACAAGGGAGGGGCCAGCCATGGAAGAGGGGAGTTGATAGCACCGGTCTCCACTTGCCAGACAAATTGAGACAAGATGCAAACGGGGAACGGGGAACGACAGATTGTGCCGACAAGTGGGCTGGCAAGTTGATGGGGTTCATTGATTGTTAATTGGATAAAGGGTAGATGCATCAATCTCGTTTGGGCTTCAGCCGTCATAAGCTGATACCATCAGAACTTGGGGCGCGTGATATTCGCTAGTGCATCGCAACTGGGAATGTGATTTTCGCGTTTCAGGGGAACATGTTTCAAATGTTTGCGGTGATGGTGCCAAAAACAGTACAGGGCTAGAGGCAGGGACCGGGCCGAGGCAAGGGCTACGGGCTATGGGCTAACGGCCAGGGGGGGAGTTTCAGGGGGAAGTTCCAGGGGGAAGTTTGAGGGCATTGGCAAAGGTCGGAGGGAGCAACGATAATCCAGCAAGTATTTTCAGGTTGAGGTTGCGTAGAAGAGAACCAAACCACGATGCGTATGTACCCGAATTGGCTACTTTGGATAATAGCAATAATAATAAAATCTGCAGGTACCTCAACCAAGCCCACTTTCGTGAGCTGATAGCTCAATTTATGACGTGCTAACAATAGAAGAGAAGGGATTGTTACGACGGTATCTAGCACTAGAAAGTTCACACACAGTAGATAGTAATGTTCACAAACCTTCGCGAGACGCCAAAACTTATGCACAGTTTTAGTTCTAGCACCAGCACCGAGACGCCTGGCGGCGCGTCTGTTTGAAATTTAGATTTCCGGGGTAGATGCTCTGAGTTGTGGTGTAGTCAAACATGTCAAAAGATTTTATGGATTCAGGATGTTTTGACAGAGATGATGTCATAAGCTATATCCGGGGATCAATAGAAGCGAATCAAATCGGCAACTAGTCGAAAAACGAGGCGTAACCCTTTAAACCCCCGAGATGAGGGCTTGGTTGCTCAGCCAACATCATAGCTCTTTGCACAAGCATGTCGCCTCGCAAGAGCTGCGAAATATCCGCCTTCGGGCTATGGATGCTATAATTAGGATATGTGATGGCCATAGTGCTGGGCTTGATAGGTAGGTTAATTGTGCTAAATTTGCTAAACCTTAAACCCTAAATAGCCCGTATTTCACCAGCTGTGCCAGGTCTGTTCCACTTACACTGATACGGCATTGTTTGGGGTGTTTGGTTGGGGTGTTTGGTTTGTTTGGGGTGTTTGGTTTGCTTGGGGTGTTGCGACATTTCCGCTATGGCTGTTATTGCGGCCCTAACTACGACTCTCCACCTTTGATGCTCTTACACTGCTAATTACATTTTTACATTCATTTATACATTATTATTTACTTTTTAACAACTTGGTTGATAGCATCGGCCAAGTATTCGACGTTATTGTCATTGATTCCAGAAATAGAGAATCTACCATCTTCAGTGGCATAAACAGAAAATTCGTTTCTTAATCTAATAACTTGTTCAGCCGACAACCCAGTGTAAACAAACATACCTCTTTGCTTCAACAAATGTTCCCAGTTGTAGTTGGATTTGTCCAATTTTTCATACAACTTGGATCTAACAGTGTTTAATCTTGAGACAACTTGGTCCAAGTCGGATAACCAGCTGGACAAAAGATTGTGTTTTTCGTCAAAGATAACTTCAACAACCTTGGATCCATGGATAGGTGGAGAAGAGTAGATTGGTCTGATCAATTTCTTCAATTGTGATTCAATGGCCTTGGATGATTCGGCCGATTCAGTGACAATAGAAATGGATCCAGTTCTTTCACCATATAATCCCATGTTCTTGGCAAACGATTGACACAAAGCGTACGATTTGAGTTCATCGTTGGCAACCAACTCGTTCAATCTTCTAATTAATCCAATGTCTTTGAATGGGTCACCCGAAGCAAAACCTTGGTAAGCCATGTCGACCAATGGGAAGAATTTCTTGGACTTGACGATTTCCAAAACTTCGTCCCATTGTTGAGCAGTCAAATCCATACCAGTTGGATTGTGACAACATGCATGCAACAAGATAATAGAACCTTCTTCTTCATTTTGCAATGAGGTCTTCAAGTTTTCAAAATCCAAGTCGTTCTTGGATGTTTCGTAATAGGCGTAGAATTCTGGGGTCAAGCCAGCATCTTTGAACACAGCAACATGGTTGGCCCAGGTTGGCTTTGGTACTAAGATCTTCTTGTGGGCATAGAAACGGTTAAGGAAATCACCAATTACACGAAGAGAACCAGTACCAGAAATGGTCTGAGAGGTGACAATTCTACCTTGCTCGATCAACTTGGCACCATTGGAATCTTTGTTGGAGTTGTTGAAGATGAAGTTCTTGACAATGTTCTGGAAATTCTTGTTACCAGTGATTCCGGTATATTCCTTCTCAACTTCCAAGTCCAACAAGATTTTTTCAGCCTTCTTGACAGAATCAAAGATAATTGGTTTACCAGAGTTGTCACGGTAAGCTCCAACACCCAAGTTGATCTTTTTGTTGTTAGAATCTTTGACATATGCTTCACTGATTCCTAAAATCTTGTCAGGTGGTGCCAAAGGAATTTCACTCCATTTCTGTAATTGAGCGCTAGTAGAGAATGCAACTCCTTGTCTTGGTCTAATTAATCTTAATTGATTTAATTGAATTTGTCTATACATTTTTAATACTGTTATTAAATATTAAATTCAAATAGATGAAGTGTCAGTTGGAAAAAACCGAACTATATATATGTCCAACACGCCATATTTGGTTTAATTTATAATAATAGGTCGCATTCCACGCCACAAACTTACACTGTCCTCACAGATTTGACCCCACCTGGAAAATTTTCGTCGTAAGTAAATTTGAGTCATCGTGGGGATTTTAATCTGGGGCAAATTAGAGAAGATTGACTCTGGCGATTGATTGGGGGTTAATTGACAAGTCGTCTGGACCCATTCAGCATCGCAGTTCATGTAGCCATCAATATAAACCTGTAGATTCCTCGAACCAGTTCGTCTGATTCATCCTAAGTTGGCTTTACTGTCTACAACGGGATGATTCACCGGCTGAATGGATGCACGTGAAATGCTTCTACTCCGAATTCTTCCGCTAGTACTATCCATTTTTCACCAATAGTGAGGTTACCATCTTCGGCGATGGATTCGGGTTAATGTTCGGGTTATCTTATCCGCTAGAAGTGGGGCATTTAGGACGTTTTTGACCTGAGATCAAGAGAGGGGATCGGTGCTGTATTGCCGATTTCGTCCGCGACTGCCGTTAACGATCAACTGTGAGCCGAGCGCATTTATTTACCACACTTCATGGGCCATAAGGGCAAGGCGGGCCAGGGAGGACGCGTGGCGCATCACGTGTGGCCGGTCCGGCTTTATGTTAGTCAAGAACCATAATCTGAACCAGTACTCCAATACTCCAGAGTGGCAATTGTTGCAGTAAACTTCAACGACGGGACGTTGACAAGTAATACTCTATTAGTGCAGGACCCAGAAAGGCTCATATCAACTTCTTTCTAATTGCATCCACAATTAAGAATCGCCTAGCCTATAAAAGAATACCAGGAAACTTGGGCTATAAAATTATGGCTGTTTCCGTCTTTATATTTCCGCTTCAAAGCTATTGTTCAACAAACAAGGTTGTATAGTGTAGTGGTTATCACGCTCGGTTTTGATCCGGACAACCCCGGTTCGAATCCGGGTACGACCTTTTTTAATAAAATATTCAAGTCGTATTTTTTTGATCGCATCGCACAATCCCGTCACGTGCCCAGTTTTTTTTCACAATCCCCTTCATTTTAGTGATGCGATGGGATATACTACTAGCTAATTACTCTTTACAAAATGATTAGAACAGTGTATGTACAATAGTTGAAGCCATGTTTTTAGTTGAAGTTACTAACTCGTTATAGCAAACCAAAGAATGCCAGATCCAAGAGGGCTTTAGCCAAGAAGGATGCCAAGTTGGTTGAAAACACCAAATCTGCATTATTCGTTCCAGGATCGACCAGTAATAAATTTTTACATGATGCCATGTGTGATATTATGGCATTAAAGAAACCATTCATAAAGAAGTTCAGCAAGAAGAATGATATCAGACCTTTTGAAGACTCCACTGAATTGGAATTTTTTGCTGAAAAGAATGACACTTCATTAATGGTATTTTCAAGTCATAACAAAAAGAGACCTAACACGCTTATATTCAGTCGATTCTTTAATTTCAAGGTTTATGATATGATTGAATTATCTATACAAGAAAATCATAAATTATTGCAAGATTTCAAGAAGTTAACCTTTTCGCTTGGATTAAAACCTATGTTTACTTTTAATGGGCCAGCATTTGATTCACATCCAGTTTACCAACACGTAAAATCTTTGTTCATTGATTTTTTCCGTGGTGAAGAATCTGACTTGCAAGATGTTGCAGGTTTACAATTTATTATTTCATTATCGACTGGGGAAATTGAAGATCCAAATGATTCCAAGAATTTACCATTGGTGAATTTTAGAGTTTACAAGTTAAAAACTTACAGATCAGGACAAAAGGTTCCAAGAGTTGAAGTTGATGAAATAGGTCCAAGATTAGATTTTAAAATCGGTAGGAGAGTTGGCCCAGCACCAGACTTGGAGAAGGAAGCCTTTAAGAAACCTAAGCAATTACAAGCCAAGGTCAAGAAGAATGTTTCTACCGATTTCATGGGTGACAAGGTTGCTCAAATCCATTTGGGTAAGCAAGATTTAGGTAAGTTACAGACCAGAAAGATGAAGGGTTTGAAAGCAAGATACGATCAAGACAGCGATTTTGATGAAGAAAATGATGGTGACTTTGTTGATGCTGTTGAAGATATGCCTCCAGCAAAGAAGCAAAAGGCTTAGGCTGTGTATATTATATAGAGAATGACTAGTTAATAATCACAAAACCTGTAGAGTAATTCAGAGACCTGATGTTTTGTCACCAACATTTCTTGTCTCAGGATTGTGTTTGATCTTCAAAACTCAGCCATTATGATATTGAGATGAGTATGTATCTTAAAGTGATTGCTCTGGAGAAGTATAGGCCAGCTAGCTTGTTATTCTATCTCATTGGAACGGCTGCGAAAACTGCACCAAGCTGACATGGCCGGCAGGAAAGAGGTCTCGTCAACTATTTGAGCCGTAAGCAGATAGACTCGAACCACCCAATATCACACCCCCTAGCTCTCGATCCAAGTAACCCATGGACCGCCAAGCTGGCCCTAGCACTCTGATAGAAACCTCCACTGCATCGCTTACGTAAGCACGCTTTGGTGTTTTTTCATCAACAAAACAAGCCAGTGATAACTACGAACAACAACCAGTAGCAATGTCGGGCCAGGGATCGATATTCAAGCCAAGAAAAGCGTCAGGGAACGCATCTAATGCTGCTTCTCGAATTGCTACGCCTTTACCCAACGATTCTTCGCTCACAAACATTGTTTCTCCTTACAAATCCACTGCGTTAGAGTTAACCAAGAATGAGAAGTACTGTGTCTCCAAATTGCCTGCGTTGCCGGCCACTTTTGAAGAAACAAGGGCAAGCGAGCTTGTCAATGCATACTCAGACCATGAATCCAATTATTCCCTTGTTATTAATGAAGATGCCATCCATGTTTGGAGCTACAAGTCCACCGACCCAACACCGTTGTCGATCCAGTTCCCCATCGACAGACCGAATTCAACATTACTTCCTCTCGCAATATTGACCAACCCATCCAGTGGAACATCTCTGGACCCCGGGTTGGCTATAATTGACTCTTCCTCGGGTGTAGTCAAGTTTTTCGAGAGTGTCCAACATGCCCCAGCATTGGGCTTAATTAATAACAAATCATTGGAACTTCAGCTTGCGCTCAACTCCCACAAAGGTGAATACATAACTTTGGCCGAAAATGTCGAGCCAGCAGGTATAGTGGTGGCTACTTCGTGGAAAAGATGTATATTGATCTCGTTACGAGACTTCAAGAGCAAGCCTCACTTGCTGGCCATCGAGTTGATTTCCAATAGTAAATCCAAGTACTTTTCGTACTTGTTTGGCTCAGAGACTACCAACGAGATCTTTGACGAAATTGTCACCATAAAGCCTGGCAAAACCACTAACCACGGGATGACCCAGGAGATATTCATCTTGGACTCCTCGGGAAGCTTCACCATCATAACGTACCAGTTGTTGTCTGCCAACGGGCTGCCTTACGTGGATAAAAAGAAGTCTTATACCCACAACCTCACCGGCTACATCCAGAACAGTATCGAAGGCTATTTGCCTGGCTCCAACTTGGACATCAACTTCTTGGATTTGTGGGCTCTTTCTTCGTATGACAATATCTATATTGGGCTCTGCTACGTTTCCGAATCTTACAAGCTGTCTGAAAAGCAGAGTTTAATTCTATTGACCCTTAGAATAGACTCTACAGGTGTTTTGTTGTATGGATCACACCGGTTATCGCGCTACGACGCACACAGTGATGCGAATACCCAGAAACCACGTCTTTTCTTGCCCAAACCAGGAAAGACCGCCTTTGTTGTCGTGGATAATTCGGTGATTATCACCGATATAAATGTATCTTACATCGATGGCTCAGCCTCTGCAAAATCTTTCTCGTACTACACTCCAAGATGGGAAGACAGAATTAAATTGAGTCCGCTATTGACCGCTTTGGGATTTGGCTACGAGAACCAGTCGAAGCTGTCGAATCCGTCCATTATTATTATCACAAAAGACAACGGAGTATTGAGAATAGAAAGATTCCCTGATACATTCGACGACGAAGCAAGGGAAATCTCGGATGAGCTGTCCAATAACCCGCTCTACATTATCAAGTCACACATCGAACAGGCGATATACTATTCCCAATCTGTTGAAATCGACTTTAATATTCCTCAGAATTTGGAGCATCATGACAACTTAATTATCCAATCGATAGCAATGATAATAGATGAAATCATGGATTCTTCGTCACCATACTTGCCATTGTCTTTGCGTTCTGTCGGCGACTTTCTTCGGCTCAAGGTGGAGCTCTTTGAAAAGTTGATTTGGTTTTCGAAGAGAATCTCTGCTTCTGTTTGGCCCAAGGTTCTTCCGTTGATAGTTGACGCCTTAGAAAAGAATGATTTTGGTTTGCAGTTCTGGTCTCAAATCGAACAGACCAAAGGAAGCTCTGAACTTAAAGCATGGTTGGAAGAAACAATTGTTCGGTCCCAGGTGGTGAAATCAGATAAAGGGGATATCTTGAGGACGTTTTTCAGTCATAACATTTCATCCATCAATGAGATCTTTACGAATTTCCTCGAAACGTTAATTGAAAAAGACTTTTCGTCCTCAGTATTGGTACCCTTGATCGTGCAAGTGCTGTACACTGGTATATTCAAGAACGAGCAGCGGTTTTTAATCAACGAAAACTCAGAAGTACCAGTCAGAAAACTTTGGATCTTTGAAACTACTCTTCTTATCCGTATTGAACAGGTATTCACCACCGAGTTTTGCGAGACGGTACCTGGACAAATCCACACACACCCATGGCAGGAGAATATGGTCAAACTATGTGAAGTATTGTACTATTTTGTCACCAGTGCCATTGCGTTTATGAAGACGGATGACGCTACCAACGAACAACTTAAAGAATATACTTCATGGTACAAGTCGCGAAACCATCACTGGATAAAGGCACTTGTCAACGAGAACTTGATACAAGAATCGATTGAAATCACCGAAAAGTACCATGATTTTGCATCATTAGCCCACGTATTAGAGGTGGAGAAAAAGCGGATCTCAGAAACCCATGGCGATTTGAGTTTTGAGATGGACGATTTGATCAACAAGAAATACGTTTATTACTTTGAGACATTCAAGTACGAGTTTGCGTCACTGTTGTATGATTACTACGTAAGAAACGGCCAGATCCAATCGCTTCTACTTGGATTCACCAACTACAAGCATTACCTCGAGCAGTATATCAGCACCAACTCCAAGAAAACATCCAAATTCTCGTGGATTCGGTACTTATTAGACAGCAAGTTTGAAGAGGCTTCCAAGGTCTTGGTCGAATCAGCTTCCAAGTACGAAACTGACGATAATTTGGATAACAAGCAGATGAAATACTCTTTGGCCAAGCTTGCAATCATCGCCTCGCAGAACAAAGGAGATCTCTCTGAATACTTGACTGAATCGGAAAATAACCTTGTCAAGATCAAGAGTCAGAAAATCTTATTTGAATCGCTCATTCAGAACTATGGCAACGAAGTCCAACTATTGAAGTTCGATAACATATTGAAGGGATTCAAAAACTCGCACATCCCCAACAGCATGGCCCAGGAATTATTGAGCGATTCTTTCGAGCAGTTTGTCAACAACAAGAGGCTCAATACTCTCGATCTCATCAATTGGCTCACCATACTTAAGTCCTCCATTACGCACGACAAAGGTTTCGCATTGGCACTTAAGGTGTCGAGATTGGTTGAACACAAGGAAACCAGAGAATATTACATCCGAATCATATGGTTGAGACTACTTACCATTGGAGACGACTGGTCAATTCTGGAGAATCTTAACTCCAAGGTGTCTACGGATGAGCACATCAAACAAAAGATCAGAGGCACTGTATTGTACAAGACATTGGAGGAAATCGATTTGAACCCGGAGTTGGTGTACCAGCTAGAAGTGTTGTTGGCAAGGAACGGCCACATCGAAGAGATCGGGGACTCCAAAGTCAAGTCGTTGAACGAGGCCTTGAACAGCACCTTACAAACCAACTTTGATAAGTACGACTTGAAGCTGTGGATAGGTTCTATTCAGGAAGAAGTCAAGATATCTAGAAAATGAACGAAGCAACGCGTTCAAAATCCCGGTTCTCGGTCCCCTACAACTACATGCCATACTCTTGGAACCACTGCAATCCGTAATACCGTTAGGCTTTAGTAACGGCTGGTAGACTAACTAATAGATTACTTATACAAACCTTATATTATCTAATTTACACTAATGTACAACCACTTTGTCCACTTTGTCTATTGCTCCTCTTCATCTTCCTCTTCCGCTTCCGCTTGCTCGTCCTTGTCCAACTTTATTCTAACCAAAGCTTCTGGCAATGGCGTTCGTGTCTCGTAATCGGCATCGGTGTACTTCATGAGTCCCAAAGATGCAAGCGAGATAGAGTTGACCACGTTTTGCCAGTTTGCAAGTATAAGTGCCACGCTTTCTGTACCTGTTTTCATGGTTTCCAACTTGTCTCCTACTTGTTCCAAGCTGGTGGCTAGCTCCGCGGTGAGCTGGCGGAATTCTTGGAGCATTTCGAGATCCGCCCACTTTTCGGTGATTTTTTGCTGGTATATCTTGTTTTTCAGCATTATATCTACCTATGTGCTATAGTCCGGCCGGTTTCCACTGTCTTCTGGTACTACTACTGTGGTTAGTGCTGCAGCAGTGTTTATACTGATAGTAACGGATGCCGGCGCACGACGGGTGTTTACCTCACATGACCTGCCAGTTACGTAAACAAACAAATATTGCAAGACACAAGCACACCACACAACATGGCCAGGAAATCGATAGACTTCTCGCAATCGCTACATCAGTTCCAGCGGATGGGTAGTGGTGCTGATTCTGAATCGAACCATACCGAGAAACCCGCAAATTTTAATCCACAACCTGAGAACCAAGCTGATCATGACTTTACCACTGAAACAGACAGCGCCATCACCACCAAGTACAGACTACAAAACAAGTCGTTGGCAAGAAGCAATTCGGCCATGATGAGAAAAATCAACGAAATGGATACCAAAGTAAACGATTTGATCAATGAAAACATGAAATTGCGCAAGAACCGGACGACCAGAGACCATGAGATCAAAAAACAATTGGAAGAGAAAGTTGATCTAATTGAGACCAGATTGTTCCAGAACTTCTCGTCTATATTTCAGTATATGAAACAATTGCGGCTGGAAGAGGGTTTGGGTGTTAATCCCCAATTGGATGTTCTTAAAGACATAAATCGCTTGGTGACTTCTACACCCATAGAGGACGATATGAACTTGACTAATCCGTTTGGGATTGCCCAAGCTCGTGAACCGCTAAAAACAGAACTTCTTTTCGAAGGCAAATCGCCGTTCTTTTCCAATACTCCCAGCGCAGAGCCCCAGGACACCCATCCGGTAGACGAAGCTTCGCCGTTATGTGGTAGATCAAATACCGGCAGAACGTTGAAAAATTCACCTGAAGAGTCCAATGAGAACCTCACATTTATCGAAGAAGGACCTTCTGACAATGTAGTCAAGTGTAATGGTTTTTCGACTATACTCGAGGATAAAGAACCCAGTGATGTCACGATCAAGGAAGCGTACGATTGGCAGCCATTGTCAATTTTGGAGCCCAAGAATAACGTGGAGGTGCTTCGGGACGTAGAGAGCCCTGAAATCAAGCAAGAAAAAGAAACCAGATCTCGTAGGTCCCGCAAAAAGGTCGACTATAAACCAGTGCCGTTAAGAGCAAAGATGAGAAGAGAATCGGCCAAGTTCATGGATGCAGTTGGTGAAAATGTGCTCATCAACTATGCCGTGAATAAGAAGCCAGAAAAGAGAAAGAGCGAAGAAACCGAACACGATACCAAGCCCTTACCCACCAAGCGTAAGCCGCTAAGTAACATTAAAAACACCAACAGGGCACAAGCACCTCTTGCGAAGAAACCCATCGATAAGAAAACGATCTTTCGGTGTTCGATTTTGAAAATGAAGGTACCAGGCGAGAATCGGTATACATCGGCAAAAGAAGTGCCCGCAAGAACCGTAGACAGACCATGATGTGATTACAATTAAGCCTATATTATGGTAAACTACACACTCATTTTCATTTTGATTGGACCGTAAGGATCATATTCAGAGATTTCAAAGTCCTCGTACTTGAAATCATCAATTGTTTTGATTTTTGGAAGTCTTTCGGCCTTTATGATAAGCTTGGGGAAATTTCTGGGGACACGAGAAATCTGTTCTTTCAAGGCATCGATATGATCCAAGTATACGTGAGCATCTCCCATGGTATGAATAAACTCACCGCAGTCCATATCCACTATTTGGGCAATCATTTTGGTCAAAAGAGCGTATGATGCGATGTTAAACGGAACCCCCAACCCCATGTCACAAGATCTTTGATAGAGCAAGCACGATAACTTGGGTTTGGCGTTTTCCGGGAAATTCACGTAGAACTGACAGAAAACATGACATGGTGGCAAAGCCATTTTAGCAAAATCAGGAGGATTCCATGACGACATGATGATTCTTCTATCATATGGATTGGTCTTAAGTTTGTTTATGACGTCCGACAATTGATCAAAGCCCTTGCCATCATAGTTGGCATCACAATCCTTATATTCAGCACCGAAATGTCTCCATTGAAATCCATATACTGGACCCAAATCTCCTTCTCTGCGGTGGGTCAATCCCAATGAGTCCAAGTATTCTCTGGATCCATTACCTTCCCATATTTTAACTCCTTTATCAGATAATAGTTTTGCGTTTGTAGATCCTGCCACAAACCAAAGAAGTTCGTGAAATATAGCCTTTGAAAACACTTTCTTTGTAGTCAATAAAGGAAATGAATCATTTGATAAATCAAATCTCAATTGTGGAGGTCCGAAAAGAGAACGAGTACCAGTGCCCGTTCTATCGGGACGGTTTTCTCCTTCGTTTATGATACGCTCACACAAGTCAAGGTATGCTTGTTCTGCACTGTTTTCGGATCTAGTCATTATCTTAAGGCTGTATGTTGATAAAGAGAAGCTGCTGCCGGACGCGTTTCATGAGTTCGATGGTCGCGCTCGCTGTAGATTAGACTATCACGAGACACGTCAACCTGGAAACTTGGAATTTGCGGTCGTGCAAAATTAAGTATGCTCATACAGGACAGGAAGACGACATCTGTAGATATTAATGAAGCTATTAGGATGTAATATGAATTTAAATATCTCAATGAACAGTATTATCGAGGCATCACAGGAAATTTGTTATCTATTCATACAAAGAATAACATGGTCACATTATTTTTGGAATAATTGCGAATACCAAGTTCCTAGCTATTTTTCAAAAACAGGCTCAATTGGTGGATATTTTAAATAGAGTTTATTCCATCTGCAGTGAATTACCAGTGCAGTGTGATTTTAAAGTATAACGATGTCAACTCGTACAGTATATAATAGATAACACAATACCCTAACTACTTATTTCCGAATATTAGGCAGGAAAGAAGGCTATTCCGGTTGAGCGGATTTGATACTGCTATTGGTAAAGAGTAGCGAAGGTAGGCGAAAAAAGTCGTGAGAACACTGCGAAAAGCTGCATGAAATGAGACCCTGAGAAGAATAGGTAGGCCATCTTATTAGGGTCTAGTCTAAGGGAATTGAAAGATTTAAGATATTACTCTGTGAAATACATAACATGCTACCGTACCACTCTGTTGGATCAAATCAAAAGAGTCACCGCGAGATTTAGTTTCTGCAAAGAAATGGCATTTTTCGGAGCTCATTCGCCGTACTACCCGTGAGTTTCGCACGTTTGGGGCTTAGATGCAGACGAGAAGGCTGCAGAGTAGACGGCTGGTCCAGTAGACGGCTGGTCCAGTATACGGCTTGTGAACACGGCTGGAAGTAAGTAAGAATCGAGTACGAAAGTTAAACCAAACATCAAGCTAGTTAGAAGGGGGCATAAGTAGAACATATGGATTTTGACTTGCTTCATCAGAGTGTAAACAAAAGACCCTTGGTAGTCTTCAAATCAGGTCAGCAAGTATCATGTTACATCAAATGCAACAGCAGCGCACGAAATTCCGCGGCATTCATATTCTGCTATGACTAATAGGACCATCACAAATTTTTCATGTTCAATTTTGTCTCTTCGCTTAGAATCATAATTCCGCTTCGTTGCCAAGGATGATTGATTGGTACACTTGTAACCCGCACAATCCCCCACCTATGTCGGCCCGTTTTTTATAGGAAAATGATGTCTTTGTTAATTAAGATCGTTCAAGTTCACAATAAACAACCAGATATCAGAACATCTAAATATCTTGATGTGACAAATGTAGATTCACTGGCAATATGAGCTTATATCATCTTAAGATGGTGCCAACACCCTGAAAATTTTACGGACGTACAGCAAAAACCTGCGGGGAATTTATCTTGAAAATGACGCAGGGCTCGAACTATTTCGGCCCTGTTTCTGTCAAGATCGCCTATATCGGAGAAACACTGTGATTAATTTCACAATTAGTATAAATACGTTAATCTGCTGCATGTCCACATGTTGACAAATACTATAGCAGATTTGAGATCTATTCCATATAAATTGTTTGGAATTAATCAAGTATTATCAACCGGCCAGTATTGTACAACCGTAAAGACTATTTAGGGGGTTAGGTCAAATATGTCAAAAGAAGATTCTTCCTTAGCTATATCTGAAAGTGGATCTGGCTCATATTTAAGTCAAGATGAACAAGTAGAACAACTTGCTAAAGAGCTTGAAATTGACCACAAGAAATTAATGTGGAAAATAGATCTATGTGTCGTTCCTCCATTTTGTTTGCTTTACTTTTTATCATTTTTAGATAGAGTGAACATTTCAAACGCTAAACTTTATGGTTTAGCTGATGATATAAATTTAACTGGTAACCAGTACAATATTGCGTTAACCGTGTTTTTTGTTCCATACGTATTTTTTGAAGTTATTTCGAATTATATTATAAAATTTGTTAAGCCTCACATTTGGTTATCAGGATGTATTATAGCATTCGGGGCTATTTCAATTGCTATGGGATTCGTGACTAATTTCGGTGGCTTGGTAGTCTGTAGACTTTTGATTGGTTTCACTGAAAGTGGAACATTCCCTTCAATTTTTTACTTGTTATCAAATTACTATACTAAAACTGAATCTCAGAGAAGGTTTTCAGCATTTTTTTCAGTAACCACTTTGGCAGGTGCAGCTTCGGGTGCGATCGCTTATAGAATTGATGATTTGGATGGTAAACACGGTATAAGTTCGTGGCAATGGATTTTTATAATTGAAGGTGCAGTTACTTGTGGATGTGCAATCATCTTGTTCTTCACAATCGCTGATTTCCCCGAAGAAAGCAAATTCTTAAAGGATAATGAAAGAAAGTTTTTGAAGAGAAAGTTGGAAATCTACAGTGGAGCAGTGTCATCATTTGAAATCAAAAATTCACTTAAAGATGTTGTCAATTGCTTCAAAGATATATTAATCTGGTTACCAGCATTGTGTTATTTTGGATTAATTATTCCTGCTTATGGTTATGCGTATTTTGCGGCCACTATTATCAAAGAGATGGGATATACTGCTGTATCTGCCAATCAACATTCAGTTTATCCTTGGCTTGCAGCTTTTGGTTTAACCAATATTGTGGCAGTCGCATCAGACAAAACCGGAAAGCGGTTGCCATATATTATATTCACAGTCATAGTAGGAATTGTGGGGATGGCAATGATTTTGGGTGCCACTGATCAACCTACCGTCAGATATGCGGGATGTTTCCTCACTGCCTCAGGATTATACGCGGCAATGCCGTTACTCGTCTGTTGGGCAGCATTAAATATGGGCAGTCATATCAGAAAAAGTGTGGGTACTGCATGGCAAGTTGGGTTCGGAAATATTGGAGGAATCATTGCTACATTTATATTTTTATCCAAGGACGCACCAGTTTATAGACCCGGTTTAAGTACCAGTTTGGCCGGGGCATGCTTCTGTTTGTTGTGCTCAGTTTTATACTTTCTTGCAGTAAGAAGACTCAATCACATCAAGAAGACTGATAAGTTCCGCGAAGAATTTGCAGCCATGGATGAAAGAGACCAGATAATTGCCGGGGACAGGAACCCAACTTTTGTCTATAGTTACTGAGTATTGCACTGGTTGCGAAAGTCTTAAAAGATCATTATTTTAAATATTAATTAGTAATATAAAAACACAAAGTTAAAGGAGATCCGTAACAGTTTTCCGATTCCTGACAGATTCGTATATCTGACAGAAAATTCTCACCCTGCGCACTTTTTTCGCAGCCTCCTCCACAAACTTCTTTCCTTCTTACACGTGTTTCTACGCAGCTATCCGCATAGTGCAGCCTTAGACAGCAGCACCGACTACAATGTTTCTCATGTAACTAGCATTTATTATCTATTTACTGCTTACTTCTTCTCACCGAAGATAGCATCAGAAGCTTGTTGAAGAACAGACTTGTTGTTGTCAGAGGTGTTATCACCAACAGCATTGTCAACCTTGTCAGTGACAGAGTCCTTAGCCTTACCTAAAGTAGACTTTTCAGAGTCTGGAGTAACAGCACTCTTAACTTTGTCGGAAATATCTTTTCTACCTGCGTCAGCCATTTTATTGAATTCTATTGAATGATTTAATGATAATAAAAGATTTGTAGTTACTTGAGGAAATTGAGTCCTTTTATAGTTATCCCTTTGACAGTTTGACCAAGCCAGTCCACTTTTTGGTAGCAATCTCCACAGTTGATTGCTGTTTCGAGACCAAACGTGTACATTGGCATAAATGACCTAGCAATCAAAGTGTCCAGGGTACAGGAACGCCGCACCTAACGGATTTCGGGCTCAGCTTTTAGTACAAGGAATCGTATTTAGGCACGGTTCACCATGTGATATTTGGGCTTATGCATGGTTGTGCCCAGTTCTATTTTCAGTAACCCCAAAATAGGCGCTGTTTCAAAGAGTTGATGACAACTAAGTTGCAATTACGAGAATATTGCACGATTTTGACCGATCGAATTTCAAGTGTGCTGCTCAATACAATTCTACATTCTCCTCGAACTTAACAATTCACATTCCTGTGGTACTACTACACTATCCAGCTAAAGTACTTGTACCAGCGGGGTTCAACAAACACTGCACGCGCGCGCGCAATAGGCTCGGGCTCGCCAGGGCCTGTAACTGTCACTAGCGAGCCTTCAAGCACCACTTTACGCCCCTTTCGCTCCAATATCTTCCCTTTGAACATTAAAGTCGAATTGGGAGGTGCTTGATTCTCGAAATCAATCGTCAAACTGGCAGTGACCCCTTTTTTCGAGGGCAATGCTGAAAACGCACATAACCCGAGTCCCTCGTCGAGAATCGTAGATATTATCCCGTTGTGGATGCCGCCGTCTTGGCTTACGAGTTTCTCCCCTAGATGATAGAAACCTGTCAATTCGCCTTGCTGTTCGTTTAGCAAGTGTATTGGGTCAATCTCAAACAACTCTTTTCCGTGTAGAAGCCCCGAGCCTACATGACTGGTCTGGTGCTGCTGAGGAATGTTGTGACTGGAGTTAGATAACTTAACTTGGGGATCATTGATGAGCCTTTTGTACTCACCGAGTGATTGGATTTGTTGTACCACTTCATCATTAACATGCCTTGGTTTTTTTTCCGATAGATTGCTCTTACGCCATTGATTTGGAAACGCCACCAACCCTGCACCTAACGCCACCAAAGGCACAGTTTTTCTTACTAAACCCTTGAACATGGTTGCTGCTCCTCTGGTGTTTTTGAACATCGCCAAAACTTAAGTGTGCGGTGTATGCAGTACATCACAATTGGGTTTGTTAAATACATGAGTTACAGTTGAAGGTTACATTTGATACTACTTACTTGGAGAGACTAACTGCTGCGTGTTGTTCAATCAATTGAACAATTTTTGGAGGGTTGGCACCGATAATCTGGTCAACCTTTTGCCCGTCTTTAAAATAGATACATGTAGGCATGGCGGAGATTCCGTATTCCATAGCTATGTCTTGAGCTTGATCAACATCGACTCTTCCAAATTGGGCTTCAGGAACTCTCTCGGCCAAAGTAGCGAAAATAGGTTCCAAAGCTTTACATGGACCGCACCAAGTAGCGTAGAAATCGACCACCGAAAGTTTCTCGTTGCTTATAAATTGATTCATTTGAGAAAGATCGTTGATTTCTTGAATCTTTCCAGCAGGTGTAGATAATCCACGGTATGAAGTGTATTGAGAACCGATTCTGGAACCGATTCTCAACGAGTTTAATGTACTTTTCAAGGGAATACGAGCGGTTCTTAACATATTGCAGAAAAGGACGTTGACACTGAAGATCAAATTTACTTTTCTGTGCGGGAAATTTAACTGGAGAACGGAATTTGCTTTGGTCGGGGTTTGTAGGATGGCGGATAAGTGCGATGAAGGAGATTAGACCTCGATCAAGGTCTTGGGCTACGTAAAGGTCCTGCCATATTTTCGATACCTTTGCTTCCTTTCCTATAAAAATTCTGCCTTACAGTGGATTAGCACTGGATTGGTTCTCGAACCGTGGGACTGCCTGAGGTTTGTAAATTGTAGAAACGAAGATGCGAGTTACTCTGTAGGTCACCTCGTAGTCATAGTCCGATCTATACCAAGGCAGCGCTCGGGGTAGCCCAAATCATCCGTTAGCGAAAGCTGCTCTTGAATCATTACGCTTACGACGCGCGCTACCAAACGCATCGCAGAACTGCGCACGTGACCCCATCGCCAAAGCCTTAAATTTTTCAGACCAATTTCTTTATGCCTTTGCAACAGTAGACATGGGTGCTAGTAACAAAGGAACCAAGCGTTCTGCCGACAAGGATAACAAAGCCACCAAAAAAGCCAAGGTTGTGGAAAAGCTTCCCTCTCCAGTTTCTTCTGAAGAGGAAGAATCGGATGTCGAATCTAGTGGAGACGAAATCGTAGCTTCATCAGAAGATGAGCTTGATGAGCTTGATGATCTTGACGAGGAAGAAGTTGAGAACCTGGAAGTTGTTAAAACACCTAAAGACGACAGTGAATCTGATTCTGAACCAGCAGAAGATTCCGAATCCAAACCAATTGATCCAAACAAGAAGACTTCTGCTGAACAGCATGCTGAACAGCGTAAGGTTCTTGCTGAAAGAAAGTTACAAAGAAAGTCAGGTATTGAAGTCCAGAAAATCAAGAGCTTGTGGGAAAAACTTCGTATCACCAAACCTACTCCCCCAAAGCAGGTTCGTGATAAGTTATGTGACGAAATTTGGGAATTATCCAAGGAAGTCATTTTGGACCTTGTGATGAAGCACGATGCTTCCAGAGTTGTGCAAACGTTAATCAAGTACTCATCCAAGCCAAGAAGAGAGCAAATTGTCAAGGCCTTGAAAGGAAACTTTTACCAATTAGCCACCTCATCTTACGGTAAATATTTACTTATTAAGCTTTTGCATTATGGTAGTAAGGACTCCACTAGTTTGATTATTGATGAACTTCACGGAAACTTAAGAAAGTTAATGAGACACAAGGAAGGTGCTTATGTCATCGAAGATTTGTATGTGTTATACTCCAGTCAAGAACAAAAATTACAAATGATTAGGGAATTTTGGGGTTCCGAGTATGCTGTTTTCAAAGAGTCAGGTAAAGGTAAAACCGTTTTAGAGGTTGTAAATGAATCCAGTGAGAAGAAACAATTAATAATGACCAACTTGTTTGGTACTATCAAAGCATCAGTTGAAAAAGGTTCGACTGGTTTCCAAATCTTACATTCAGCCATGAAGGAATACACCAGTATCTTGACCAGTGATATCGAAGTCAACGACAAGCAAATCAGAGAGTTCATTGAAATGTTGCAGGAACAGTTTGCTGAGTTGGTCCATACCCAAGAAGGTGCCGAAGTTGCATCTACCTTGATCAGTTTAGCCAATGCCAAGGAAAGAAAATTGATCATAAGGTCATTAAAGAACCACACCAAGGAACTTATTAAGAACGAATACGGTAACCTTGTGTTGATCACCATTTTTATGACTGTCGACGATACCGTTTTGGTGACCAAATCCTTTAGTAACGAATTGTTTGTCAAAGAAATGATTGTTGAGTTAATCCAAGACAAGTTTTCCAGAAGACCTATTATCTACTTATTGAAAGGATTGGATCCTAGATACTTCAATCCATTAATCAAGGGTGCTGTGGCCAAGTACGAAGAATTGGCATATAAAAAGACATCCAAGAAAGACCAAACCTTAAGAAGAAAGGAATTGGTAGACAAGGCATTGCCATTGCTCTACAAGAGTATCTTGGAAACTGTTGGTGTTGAGGATCCAGAAAGAAGCTTTGACTCCATCTTGGCCGTTAACATTGCTGCTCAATTTTTAACTGAATTAATTCTTACTCCTACTGACAACAAAGAAATCAACGACACTTTAAGACCACAGTTATTGCAAGTGATCTTGGACAAGAGTGTTAAAGGAGACGTCCTCGAGGATTTCCATGTTATTAACAAGGTGCCATTTATTTCTAGATCGTTGAAGTCATTGATTCAAGGTAACGACTTCAAATGGAACAACGAAACCAAGAAGTTGGTGGCCTCCAAGGAGTCCAAAATTCCGGGTGTGGGTGCTGAGTTTGGTGTCAAGGTCTTAGACGAAATCATTGAAAACGACAGTCTTGAGCTGTGGGTTTCCGGTCAAGGTTCATTCGTGATTGTCTCAGTGTACGAAGTGTTGAAATTGTCTGATGAAAAGACCAAATTCAAGGAGTTGTCCAAGAGATTAGCCAAGTTGAAGAAGGTCTTAAAGGCCGACGACGACAATAAGGGGGCCAAGTTGTTACTCCAGCTTTTAAACTAATTCAAGTGTATATTAATTCATATCTATCTGCTACATCATAGCCTCGTCTTCGTAGTCCTCGTACTCTTCGCTGTAGTCGCTTTCTGAATCGACCTGGTCGTTTTTTTCCGTAAATTCGTTACTGTCTTCAATTTCACCATCGGATTCACCTTCAGATTCACTCCGGTGTAACTCTTCATTTTCTTCAACAATTCCTTCTGCCTCTTCTTCGTCGTCGTCAAATTCTCCCTCTAATAGTATGGCGTCCTCGGCCACATCGTTATGTTCTCGGAACCATTCCAATTTCTTGTTGCAACGAAGACACGGCAACTCGTCGCCCATGGTTTTAATAGCATTGAACCGGGTCGCTATACACACATAGCAATAAATGTGTCCACAGTTGGTGATGTACGGATTGGTGACTGTACCAGCAGAAGGAAAGGTCTTGCCTCCAGATGCTGCAGCTCGGAAGTTTATATCGTGGCAAATGGCGCATTGCGATGGAGGCAAGTTTTTGTATTGAGAGTTAGTGTCGCTTTCATTCAGGCTGCTTCCACGAGACTTTCGCTTGATTATCTTATTGGTCATTCTTCTGAGCTTGCCTAGTTGTAATAACGGCAAGGTAAACACCAAGAATTCCGTCATGACGTTCCATACCAATTGACGGTTCTGGAACTCGAAATTCACGTTGTTACCGTTAAATTTGAGCAAATCAGTAATGATAGGCGTCATAGATATTCCAAGAATACGATGTGTAACAGTAGGATACCTTCCGTTGAGCAAAAATAACGAGAAATTGATCAACTGTGCCACTTTCAATGTATGGTCAATCTTCGACAAAATGACACTTTTATGGGCAAATAAAAAGGAACGGACCTTCTGCAATACTTTTGTAGCCACATTAGTAGGTTCAGACCGATTTGCATCTATTTCGTTGTCTAACGAGTAGAAATATGACTGAAGTTTGTTGTACAAATATGTTGAAATGATTAAGAGAAAGATTAAGGATTTTTTGGACTTTCCTATAATCTTGCCACTTTTCAAGTCAGTAAGCTTAAGATTCTGAAGTGCTAGTCCATATGAAGACCCGGATTTCCATATGGTTTCCTTGAATATTATGACATTTAGCAACAATGTCCAGAGCTCTGGATTCTGATTATACGACCATTTGCTGTTGGAATGGAGGTGAAAAACTGAGGACAACTGCTCTTTGAGTAGAGAAAGAAGCTCGCCATCCAATATCTGGGCGTCAACCTGCGAAACCCTAGGTGATGGGTACGAAATAGGGATCATTGGTGTGCTCCTTTGAGGTTGACGTTCCCCACAAAAAAATCCGAGGTTAATATGCTTGAAAATCACGTGACGAGACCTGCCCATAGTCGTTGACCCACTGGACCAGAATTAACTCTACTTACTACTCTAATTAGTTCGTTATTCATTATAGCTATTTATATGTTTCCGAGGTTCATAGATCTTCTAATAACTCCATGATTTCAATTACTAATTCATCCACCAAGACGGACTTGTTTCGCAACTTGGTCAAGCCTTTGATTTCTTCGTAGATGTCTGCGCTATGTAGCACGCTGAAGTCCTGATCATTGATCAAAAGACTTTTGAATATTCTCAAGAGCGTCAATTGTACTACCGGGCTTTTATTGTACACCTCTAATTTGTTTAGTATACTGCGAAACACTTGCGGCTGGACCATCAATTGTGCAACTGCCTTATTGATAGTCATCAATTTTAAATAGTTCTCAAGCGTAGACTCTAAATTGGATACTTTTGAAAGCATAAATCCTCTGATCAACCAATCCATATGGCTGGAGATCTTCGGTTTTACTGTTTCGTTATCTTGCTGATACCAGTGAATAATAGAATCAAGCGAATTGGACTGCCAGTACGGGTCTACTAATAGCGTAAAATAGATCTCCAAGATGTCAAAACCAGCGAGAGTTTTCCGAATACGGTTGTCTCCACAGTACGCCAATTCACAAAATACAGGTAAGACAAATTGTTTAAATGGCATGTCAGTTAGTGACAAATCTTTCAAATAGGGCACCAAGCCGAGGTTAATGATTTCGATTTCTCTAGTATGGTTTAAATAGCAGCAGTTGTAAAGAATTGGACATAACAAATTCATAATCTCCTTATAATGGACAATATTAGGCGTATACTTTTTCATTAATACCGCAAGAAACGGGAGTACCTCTGCCGAATACAACTGCTTTAGGATGTCGGACAAACACGACATCGACTTGAAGAATTTAAGAATGGTCAATTGATTCATGAAAGTAAGGTGATCGTATGCCTTGATAAGAAGCTTAAAAAGGTCGACCGACGCGATATTGGACCTGACTCTAGGTTCGGACTGACCAAAGTGCTTCACTATATCGATAATCATGTTGATAGTCACTTCAAAGTTCTGTCCGTTGATGTCTTTTGCAGGGTACTTGACAAGTTTATTGAGCAACACCACAAACCAAAAGATAACTCCATACTTGGAAAGAATTCTACATAAATCAGACTTGGATCTGATCAAATCTCTTGACAAGATATTGTGAATACACTCTATCGAGATCAAAGGGAACATTGGTAAGGTATCAAAATCCTCTTGGACAAATTTGGTGACGACCTTCAAGCCTCCACACGAAATCAAGGTCGAAAGGGCTTTCTCGGACTTCTTGAAATGACCAATAAACTTAATTACTTGCAATCTTAAACTCAAGTCGTATGAATGGCTCTTGAATTGGGTAATCAACGGAATGCCTCCGATTAAACAGAAGTTCTCAAAGGTGGTTATATTTATCTCAAATAAATGGTTTAATATGGTAAGCACATGGAGCCAAAGCTTTTCGTGACTGGGAAATCGTTTGGTGTACTCCAAGATTTCAAGAAGAGAGAGCATACCATGATCCTTGATAAGAGTGATGTGCAGTATCTGGTACTTTTTAACCAAATGAAGCATTCTGCCGGTAATTTTAATAAGCGATTTGACGAGTTCTTCGTTTCCCTTTGGCAAAAGATCGACTCGAGAAGAAAACTTGGTGATAAGATACTCCATTTTTGTCTGTATTTCGAGCTCGTTGGTGTCGAAATTTTCTATATCAATGTTCAAAAATGGGTCATCCTCCTCATCTACATGCTCATGAGTACTTTCCTTAGCCTGAAGTCTTATTTCATGATTACCAAGGGCTGTTTTTAGTTTCAAAGACGAAAGGTCGTTCGCTTCTAAGGCTTCTTCATTTTCCTCAGAAAACCTTGACAATAGTTCATGCTTGGAGAGTTTAGGCGGCACTGGTTGGTCTATACGCACCGTTTGGAAGTCTTCATTTACTTGGTCAATCTGGAGTATATCAGGAATCTGGTCTATATCAAGAGCCGGGCCCAGAATTTTGCCAATGCCAACCAAACTAGGAATTTTCAATTCTCCATCCTCAAAATCATGGTCCCAATTATTTTCGTTGTCATCGTTCATTTCTGAGTACGACTTTATAGAGCTAGTATGGGTGTTTGAGTCCTGGGTTTGTTGTTGCATGTTTAGCATTGATTGCTTTTGTTTTGGTAATGGTTGAGTCAACCATTTATGTTTCAAGAGAAGTTTGGCATTGATTCGAAGGTTGGGTTGTTTTTGAAAGCATTCAAGGAGAAAATCCTTGGATACCGAAGATATGTTTTTGGGTAATGGAGGATGGTCGTCGGTTCCTATGGCATGCAAAGTAGCCATTGGATTAAGATCGTGGTATGGGGGCAAGGTGGTGAACAATTCAATGATAGTGGCACCTAGAGACCATATATCAGAGGCAGTACAGAGACCTTCTCCACCCAAAACTGTCTCAGGGGCCATCCAATTTGGAGTTCCAACAACGGTATGATGCTGACTGTTTACCTTCGTGGCCACTCCAAAATCGGCCAATTTGATGTCACCATTTTCGGTTATGAGAACATTAGCTGCTTTGACGTCTCGATGTACTACACCCTGTTCGTGCAAGTAATTGAGACCCAATAAGATCAGTCTGACGATCTCTACAATGTCGGGCTCAGGAAAACCCGAGCCCCTTTTCTTGTACACTTGCCGAAGTGAGCCGCCTGAACAGAATTCAAGAAACACGTTTAGTGATGTGGAAGTCTTGACAAACCCGTGGTACTTGACGATATTAGGGTGCTTTAAGATCTTGAGCAAGTCGATTTCACCCATTAATTCCATCACATCCTGGTCTTTCTCGAGCAAGATCTGTTTAATGGCCACCACCTGTCTTGTTTTGAGGTTGATTCCCTTGAAGACACTGGCAAAGGCACCTCTTCCTATCAAAGTGGAAAACTGGAAGTTTTCCAAGGCATTGGACAGCCTAGTACCCGGTCTCTTCTCGAAGCGCTGGGCTGGCGTGAGCGATACTTTAACTGAAGGGTTCCTGGTATGTCTGTTTGCGCTTCTTTCAGGAGTTGAGGTGGATTCAAGCGCCACCACCTGCGGTGGCCTCACGATGTATGGATGGGCATTGGACTGAGTGGGAAGTTCGGGTTTACTTCTAACCTTGTGTACCTTTAGAACCTCCTGTTTTGAAGGCTGGACAGCTGCAGGAGTAGGCGTTTGCATTTCTATAAACGGCGAGTCGTTTTCGTGGTTTTCAAATTGGGGTTCTATGTGGTTTTCATCCTGGGGCTCGTTGTTGATGGCAATTTCAGCAATGGAATAGATATTCGTGTTCATTAGTTTAAGATTAGGAGTATTTCTCGCTATTTGGCCACCGTAGACGTCATTTCTAGACTTTTCTACCGAAGAAGGACGTGCCACTGGCTGTGACTTGGGGCGGTCAAAGTTGGCCGAGTTTGAAGATTTGGTAGGGCTGGATTTGGATCTGGATGAAGAAGAGCGAGGAGAGTCGTATTCAAAGTCCACCGAGTCTTTAATCTTGCGTAAAAAGGGAGATTCCGACCCTGAGCCAGAAGACCGTACGATCATGGAGCCTGAAACATGGGAGAACTTCAGGTACGATAGATCCAAATCTTGGTCTTGGATAAGAAAATCGGACGTATAACTGTTTGAATCATCCGTCTGAGACTCCTGATACTTGGTAAGAGTAGCTTGTCTCGACATAGGAGGACGCTGTAGGCCATTCGAAGCTGGTTGGGATAGACTGGCCATCTGGGACCATATGCGCTGGGGTTATAAGGAGGGAATGTGTTTTCGAGTTAATAAGAGTACCAAGTGCTTTGAGGCAAACAAGTGAGTGGATTTGTAGGTGTGGAATAAGCTAACTGGCGTAGCACTGGTCTGGCAGATACAACAATAGATGGAGATGTGCAAACAAAACAACGGCGGGATGCTTATGTAAGAATGGGGAAGATAGCGAGAAAAGACGGGGAGCGAAGGGCGTAGGGGAAGCAGGTGCTAGGGATAGAGAGGGGGAGAGTGGGTGTGGATAGTGGTGTATAGATCGAAGTTTTGATATAGAGGCAGCGATGGAGATGGAACAGGAATTGATGGGACGAGACGACATAGCGGAGGCAGACGCGCTTATTATGGTTCCGGCAAGCTGTTGTGACGAGAACTGGCTGAAGGCGCGGCTGGCAGAATCTAGCGGGCGAGGAGCACAGGAATATATCAAGTATAGAGAAAGGAGACATAGAGTTAGAGAATAGGCGGTATAGAGTTAGAGAATAGGCGGTATAGAGTTAGAGAATAGGTGGTATAGAGTGTAGAGTGAAGAGCACTATGGTGCGAGACGTTTTAGTGCCTCTGAGTTACAGCACTACAATGTCTGCTGGTAATCAACGTCACGAGCTCAGTACAACTACTGCGCTGCATTCGCAGAATTACCGCTAATTTCGCTTGATTGCAATTCTGCTCGTTCAATAATTTGAATACATCTGTGACACCGGTGGTAAGACTTAGTGTCGTTGGTAACTGTTAAAACTACTTGTAGATGTTTATGACGGTTGAAAAACTACTTGTAGATTTATGACGGTTGAAAAGATGCCTAGTTGATATCCTGGTCCTACACAATGGCTGCAAACTGCGTAATTACTCTGCATTTAGTCAACATTTCAATTAGCTCATATATAACTGTATTCTTTCTCTAAAGTTTGACGTCAGAAACTTTGGTCAAAAGCTTACCTGGTCCCTTGTTGGGGGAGAACAAAATCCCCCATGTTTCAGGTATCTTTTGGAACTCATCTTTACAATCTACTAGGGTGTACGAAGAGCTCGACACGGAAATTTTTCCTTCGTCAATCCAGCGGAGCAAATCTTTAGTAGCATTATTGAAATCTTCGCGGTGATCAAATATAATGAACCCCAACACTTTAAGTCTGTTGGTAATGATTTGGGGCCATCCGATAATAGAGGACTTTTTGATATCATTGTATCCAGCAATAGCACCGCAGGCAATAACAGTACCAAAAGGTCTGACCAAGGTCAACATTACGTCCAATATTTGTCCTCCGACACCATCAAAGAACACATCAGCATACTTGTCTTCACCCAATGCTTCTTTGAGTTTGACGTACATTTTCGGATCTTTGTAATCGATACATGCATCAGCGCCGATGGACTCGACGTACCGACACTTTTCAGCACCACCGGAAATACCAATGACTTTTTTGCAGCCAATAACTTTTTTGGCTATTTGGACGCACATGGAACCAGTAGCACCCGAGGCGGCAGATATAACCACCACGTCAGTAGCCTTGGCCTTGGCAATTTGGAGCAATCCAACGTGCGCCGTCAACCCGGTTAATCCCAATACGTCTAAATGCCAAGTAAGTGGCACTTTGGAGTCGGGAATCTTGTAAAATATATCCTTGGACTGTAAGATAGCGTAGTCCGACCACTTCAATTCGCAACTGACAAGCTCGCCGGCTTTGTACTGGTTCGATTTGGATGAAATGACCTGGCCCAAGCCACTTGATCGCATTATCTCTCCCTTAAGTACAGGCGGAACGTACATTCTGTCGGCCTGAAGTCCCTTTTGGATCCATGCTCTTTGCGTAGGGTCGTTGGAAAGGTACAAGGTGCGAATCAAGATTTCGCCGTCTTTCAATTCACGCAATGGTTTGTTGACTAACTTGAAGGTGGAGTTTTCATCGTCCAAGTTGAAATTAACATCCCGGCGAGCAGGTTCGTTTAAAATGAAGCACGTCGATTCTTTTGGATGTGACATTTGGTGCTGGGAAAAATATCTTGCTGATCTTTCGGTATTTATACATCTTGAAAAGTGGGGTTTTTAGAGCCGACACGATTGCGATGGCCGAGTCGTACCAGAGCTTGGGCCGAACCCCACGTATCTACAATCGAAACACAAACGTAGTATCTTCAGATGAATGCACTTAGGAGAGATAGAGGAGGTCGGCTTTAATTGGGGATGTGATTAGGCGGAATATAATTGGAAAGATTTACCATGCACAATCAAGCACATTTCCCAAACAAGTAATATATAGGGAATTAAATGAACAGAATCGGTAGTGAAGAAATATCCAGCAATTATGGATGTTGATATGCAGAAAATGTAGAGCTCGATACGTTCTTATTGCCAGATCAGTACCCAATGGAATCGGAGAAAGTTCGTAGGTGCCGAGTTCACAGCAGCCCGCAACAGACTCTGGACCTGCTGCGTTGAACTCTTGGCAGCGTCCTAACCATTCCATCGAGCTTGCACTTCAATTGCATCTTCTACGGATTTGGCATCCATTTATCCATTCCATCGAGCTTGCACCTCAATTGCATCTTCTACGGATTTGGCATCCATTTATCCATTTGCGTTTGTCTACACTATTCTCTACGATACTTCAGTCTAATATACACCATTGCTAAAGAAGTAAATAAATATACGCACCTAAACCATCTAGAACTTCTCTTCGGCCTGTGGTCCAGAATCTGGAAGGGTACCTTGGACATCAGGGCCGCGAGTATCGGCAATTGCAGCTTCTGATTCATCACGCAAGGTCTTTTCTTTGTTCCAACTCAACAAGTTGACATCCCCAGTCTTTCTAGGATGGAAAAAGTTGATAATTAACAATCCGAGAGCAAGGACGAAGCAAATACCACCTCCAGCCATCCAGGTGACTCCCAAAAAGATGTTTTTACCGCCAATAACCGATCTTTGCGAAATGAAGATATACTTCTTACCACTGTAGGGCAACACTGGGAAATGAAGACCAATGGTGACTTCGTAGATTCCTGCTGGCAAAGCTTGGTCATCATTTCTAAGCGCCATTTTGTTGAAGGTGGCCAACGCAGATGGGTGCATCCAATTTTGGAATTCTTCCCACTTACTGATATCTGGAACATTGGTCTCGTTATACCCGTCAGGATAACTCTTGTACCAGTTAGGAGGAGGGGTGATTTCGGTGTAATTGTATTTAGTTTTCTTGAATCTGTTCTTGTCAGTGGCCCAAGCAATACCCTTTGCGGACATCAGGTAGTCAGATCCGGTTCCATTGACAGCTTGAAGAGTATCGACATAAGTATCGTTGAAAAGCGAATTGGCAATAAGCCCACATGGATAGTACTTCTTTCCGTTATCATCTACAGACAATGGCTGGCAGTTTTGGCCCGTGGTGTCCTTGATATCGTGCACAGAGGCCCGTTTACCATTCAATTGATCTTCGTTGAACGACTTGACGTAACGACGGTGGTTGGCATAGAAGTTGTGCAATCTGTAGAAGAAGTACACAGGTGCCTTGATCTCGTGCGGAACTTCAAACTGAACCGAACACACGTTTTGTTGGTCTTCAAATGGTTGGCTCAGATCCTTACTAAGTCTCCATTGAGGCTTGTGTTCGATGGATGGCAGGTTTCTGTAGTTGAAAATATAGAATTCTTCGGGAATTTCACTCCAGTAGTCAGTCGAAGCTTGGTTTTCACACTGGGAATAGTCAATAAGAATATCTTGTACCCGGTGGGAGGCGTACCACATGGCTGCTCCTAATGGCACACAGAAGATAGCAAGACCAATCAAAATCGGAATCACGGTCTTGGCTGTGAAAACAGGATTATACGCCTTCAATCTTTGCTGTCTGAATGCATTATCTCCTGGCTTTCTGGATTTATCCTTGGGCTTTTCGGGTACTTCATCTATCGAAGAATCGGAGTCGTATTGGTCGTCATTTCTGTCTTCAAACACATCTCGACTCTGACTTGTCTCTTCTTGGAATGGCAGTTCGTCTCCGGTACGCGACATAGTAACTTTTCACCTGCTTTTACGCTGTTTACTGAAGAAGACGTTGTTGTCATTGAAGATCATTGTCTTGCTTCCGGTGGCTCCATTAGTCACGTGACAACATCCCCCGTATCACGTGTGAAACTGTTGACAATAGCGGCTTGTAGGCTTCGGAACGGATTGGCGGGGCCTGGCGGCCTTGTGGGCGGGTCTGGCGAGCACAAGCTATGATCTGCTTGCGAGTCGAGACCCGTGAACGCATCTACACGGCTTCCACAACGCAGCTTCCGCAGCACGGCTTCCACAACCGGCTTCCACAACCAGCTTCCACAATATCGGCCCACGCAGACTGAACAACGCGCCCTGTGAGCTGGTCCCCTGCTAGCCAGATGTGGCCAGGAATCCGTCGAAGTGGCCCGTCCTGCTCCTGCGCTGATTCCGACACCTGGTCTCGTGGGATTCCTCAACCCCAGCACGGCGGGACCCGGCATCGGAGTTTGCACGTGGCCGACACCCACGTGACCGAATGCTTCTTCAAATTTTTCACAAATTTTATTGAACCTTCAGCAAAGTAACCACAAGATGTCTACACAAGAAACTGATGCTGAGAAGAACATTGAGATCTGGAAGGTCAAGAAGTTGATCAAATCGTTGGAAGCCGCCCGTGGTAATGGTACTTCCATGATTTCGTTGGTTATACCCCCAAAGGGACAGATCTCGATCCAACAGAAAATGTTGACTGATGAATACGGTACCGCTTCTAATATTAAGTCCCGTGTCAATAGATTGTCAGTTTTATCTGCTATTACGTCTACTCAGCAAAAATTAAAATTATATAACTCAGTTCCAAAGAATGGTTTGGTCATTTACTGTGGTGAAGTTTTGACCGATGAAGGTAAAGAAAAGAAGTTGAATATTGATTTCGAACCGTTTAAACCAATCAACACTTCATTGTACTTGTGTGACAACAAATTTCACGTTGAAGCATTATCTGAATTGTTGGAAAATGACGATCGTTTCGGATTTATTATCATGGATGGTAATGGAGCATTGTTCGGTGCTGTTTCTGGAAACACCAGAGAAATCTTACACAAGTTCACAGTTGATTTACCAAAGAAGCATGGTAGAGGTGGTCAATCCGCTATGAGATTTTCGAGATTAAGAGAAGAAAAGAGACACAATTATGTCAGAAAAGTCGCTGAAGTAGCCGTACAAAATTTCATTACTGCTGATAAGTGTAACTGCAAAGGTTTGATTTTAGCTGGTTCGGCTGATTTCAAAACCGAATTGTCGAAATCGGATCTTTTCGATTTAAGATTGCAACAAAAAGTCATCAAGATTGTTGACATTTCATACGGAGGAGAAAATGGGTTTAACCAAGCCATTGAATTATCGGCAGAAACTTTGGCCAACGTTAAGTTTGTGCAAGAAAAGAAATTATTGAACCAATATTTCGATGAAATCAGTCAAGACACCGGTAAATTCTGTTACGGTATTGAAGATACCTTGAAGGCTTTGGAAGCCAGTGCATGTGAAACCATGATTGTATACGAAAGTTTGAACATCATCAGATACACCTTAAAGGATATTGAAGGTGAAGAAGTCATAGCACATGCCAACCCTGAGTTACCTGATAAATCGTGGCAAGTAGACAAAAAGACCGGAACCGAAATGGAAATCGTTAAAGAAGAAACCTTTTTGGAATGGGTTGCTGAAAACTATAAAAACTTTGGTTCGA
Organism: Suhomyces vadensis; assembly: GCA_030575035.1. Classification (NCBI taxonomy): domain Eukaryota; kingdom Fungi; phylum Ascomycota; class Pichiomycetes; order Serinales; family Debaryomycetaceae; genus Suhomyces; species Suhomyces vadensis. Next base: position 42,733 of record JAJMGK010000011.1, on the reverse strand, counting down.
ACTTGGAATTCGTCACTGATAGATCTTCTGAAGGTGCTCAATTTGTACAAGGTTTCGGTGGTATTGGTGCACTTTTAAGATACAACCTTAATTTCGAACAATTGGTTGATGAATCTGATGACGATGAGTACTTTGACGACGAGGATGATTTCCTTTGATCAAATGGTTAGTTAATGGAATGCTTATCATTAAAGAGTGTAGAATTGTAGTGCTAAGCGGCAAGCTGACTACTGCAATATGAAATAGAACTTCATATTATTCATATAATGAACTAGGTAAATGCAAGTGTATTTTTGTCAATCTATAAGATAATTTGTGTCTATTCGTACTAGAAAATTGTATTATTATTTATTCCAAGATTGTACCTCTGTGTTTCGAGATCTTTTTGACTTTTCAGACGATGGATGTGCTTAGATGGATAATTATAGACTTATTTAAACAAATGATACAAATTTGGAGACTTCGAAATCTTATAAACCTTTAAATTTAATACTCTTCCGTAAAATTCATACTAGCGAAATCTGGTCTGAAGTGAATTATTCTTCGTATCATGTAATCTGTTTTAGTTCTATAATGGACTATCCTATTCTAGAATTCATACTAGTTACCTAACCAGAAACTCTGTGAAGTTCGGCTGCCATTGCATCCGAATTTCCTATAATACTTTTGCACCTATATTGTATTAGTTTATATTGTTGGCTATATACTATAGATTACTTGGCAACATCTTTTGCTTTCTTGTTGTCTTTCTTATTCTCTTTCTTGCTATCATTCTTGTTCTCTTTCTTGTTATCATTCTTATTCTCCTTTTTATTCTTGTTAGTCTCCCTCTTATTTTTCATGTCCTTGAAATCTCTTCCTACGTCTTTCTTGGCAACCTTACCTTTGACTGCTTTGGCATTACCTTTGAAATTCTTTCGTCTCAAGTCATCCAAGGCATTGGTCATTTCGTGTCCCAATACTTCCTTGTGAGTGTTTCCACTGACCATTTGATGGGCCAAGTTTTGAAGACCACTGGTCAAGTACGAACGTCTCGAGTTCTTTCTGATAGGAGTCTTCAACATTTCTCTCAATTCAAACTTGAATCTCTTTTGTTGTTCCTTGGTAAGAGTTTTTCCTTCTTTTCTCTTACGCTGCTTCTTAAGAATGTCGTCCTCAAAATCATCGAGATCTGAAGTATTATCTATTCCTAGATCTTCAGCTGCTTGGTCAACCCAGGTTTTTTCCTTTCTGGTAGCAGTAGAAGAAATAGAAGAATCAGCCAACTGTGCTGAAAGAGTGACACGAGGTTTAATTTGCCCCACCAAGTCATGTTCAATTGGTAACATTTTCAAATCTTTATGCACATTGAGTCTTGAACCTTGGGAAGCTGAACTTGCCACCAACCTTCTAAGTTTTCTGAGTGGTCCGGACGATTCTTGAGGTGAGCAAAACATGACAGATACACCTTCGTTACCTGCTCTGGCAGTTCTTCCAGATCTATGAATATATACATCAGCAGATCTTGGAAGATGGTAATGTACTACATGGTCAATATTAGGGATATCCAAACCTCTGGCGGCCACGTCAGATGCTATAAGAACGGAAATCTCGTTGTTTTCAGTGGCAGCCTTGAATCTCTCCAAAGCTCTTAATCTTTGCTTTTGGATCATCGAAGAATGAAGGGAAAATGCTGGAACATTTAAACTATTCAAAAATGGCACCAACCTTTTGACAGAGTCGATGGAGTTGGCAAAAATCAATGAGCTTCCTTTGTACATCAACAAGAAGTAGTATAAGTACAAATCTCTCTCGTTAGGTCCAACCTCGACCAATGCTTCGGTCACTTGTCCAGCCACCACTTCTTTGGGGTTGGCATCGATTAATGCCGGTTTCAGGTCCTTGAACTTCAACTTAGCATTCAATAGCTCAAGTATCTCTTCATTTCCTATTAAAGAACCTTCATTTTGAATATCCTTTGGCTTATTCTTTTGAAACTTGTCCAATTTACCAAATAAATCTCTAGAAAACGTAGCACTGAAGACCAATGTTTGCCATTTCCATTCAATGGTATCGGACTTCACTCTGTTCTTTCCCAAGAGTTCCAAGATCTTTTCAAATTCGTCAAAGTGCCCGTCTTGTAACAATCTGTCAGCTTCATCTAACACAATATAGTCGGTGTTGGCTAATCTCTTGGTTAATTCTTCACTTTTTTCAAGCAACTCCAAACAACGCCCAGGAGTAGCAACTAAGATACCTGGACCATGTTTAAGTAATCTCTCTTGTTTCTGAATCGATAAACCTCCGGTGATACTGACGATTCCGTTTTGGGCCAATGGAGAATATTTAGCGATTTCATTCAAATGTGCCATGACTTGATGTGCCAATTCTCTTGTGGGCGCAAAGATAATACCAGTGGGTGGTCTAGCTTCTTTATTTGCCTCGGTGTCATTTAATTTGCTCAAGTATTTCTCCAAAATAGGTATACCGTATGCCAAGGTCTTACCTGAACCAGTGGTTGCCTTACCAATGATATCTTTTCCCTGTAAGGCCAATGGAATACTTCTTCTTTGAATTGGAGAAGGCTTAGTGAATCCAAGCGAATTGAGTCCGTTTAAAGTGTAAGTGCTGAGTGAAAGACCACTTTCTTCGTCCTGCCATTGCGGCAAGTTTATGTCATCATCAGGCAAAGGGAAAGTGGTAAGTGTAAATGAATTTGCTTTGAGATCCTCTTCTTTTGGTTTAAGATCCTCAGAAGCTGATTCGGCATCTGAATCGTCGTCAAAACCGGTAAATTCATCTTCTAGTTCATCGTTCATTTCGGCATCTTCAGGTTCATTTTCTTCCCCTTCTCCTTTGGACTCGTAGTTCTCTATTTCCATACTCACATCTTCTTTTTCTTCACTATTATCTTGCTCCTTTTCATCTTTGCTCTTTACTTCTTTAGCTTTGGAGGCTTTCTTTTTGTCCTTCTTGGCCTTGTCTTTGCCTTTCTTGGCTTCCTTTTTGTCACCAGCCTCGACAAACCGGGCTTTTCCTTCCACAATTTCCACACCCACACCGTCTATTTCTTCAAGTCCCATAAAACCCAGATAGTCACCTAAATTGTCAGGAATATCTACAGATTTCCATTGCAAATTGTCAACTTTGATTACCTTGGACTCTCTTTGTTCCTTCTGCTTCATCGTGGGCACCCGTCTGGCTTTCTCGGCCCCCTTTCCACCTTTCTTATTCTTCAGAGCATTTTTGCCGCTGCTTTTGTTTCCTTTTTGCTGTGCTCCCATATCTGCTACAGTCTAATCTCTTCTCTTGTGTAGCACTGGTGAAAAATTAACCTCATCGGCCTCATCGCTAGAATCAAAATCCTGCACATACCACAATTTATTTCAAGCCAAGTTGGAACTGGGGTGGAAGGCTAAAATACAGCACTAGAATGGCACAAAAGAAGAAACTGGCATTGTTGAAGAGGCCCCGAAGTATAACAGGTGAATCATTCACCGCCAAAAGCTTGAAACCACAAAAAGCGAGACAGCTAATACGGAGATTCCATGTTCTCCAGAAAAATAAGCACTCGATACTCAACAAACTAGGCAAGTTAACGGGAGAAAATGGTGAACTCACTCAGGATAACTACAAAGAAATAGTCTTGAATGATAATGAAAGTATGAGATGGTACCATAATAGCTATAGTGCGTTTAAATTGAAGACCAATGGTACTGATCAAATTCGATTGGAAGATAAGTCAACTCGGAAAGAACTTATTCAGCAACTTGGATTAATAGATTCTGAAGTTGATCAAAGAGGAGGACTAAATACATACCAATCAGCATCTACACAAGGCCAAAATAACAATAGAGGTGGAGACTCGTCGAAAAAATTAGTCGAATGGCTCAAACAAGACTCCAATACTCTATCCAAACTTCAACTGCAAACGTCAACTGCTATGGAGATAGGGAGTTTAAGTCCCAAAAATGTAATATCTACCTGTGGAATATTTAATTCGGTAAGCCGAATTGATCTTAACTCTCAAGATCCATTGATTTTGAAACAAGACTTTATGAGAAGGCCACTTCCCAAATCGGACAAGGAAAGATTTGACCTCATATCGTGTTCTTTAGTTATAAATTTTGTTCCCTCTCCCCTTGAAAGAGGTCAAATGTTGGAAAGGATTACCAAGTTTTTGAAAAAACCTTCTGATTCAATCACCTCGCGGTTGTTTCTAGTGTTACCTTTACCTTGTATCAGGAATTCAAGGTATTTTGATGACCAGAAGTTAGAAAGTATAATGGCCCATTTAGGCTTTAAAAAATCACACTATTATGAGGCCAAGAAAGTAGCATACTGGTTATATGAATGGACCGGAAAGGTAAGTACAAGTAAGGAGAAATTCGGAAAGAAGGAGTTATGCTCGGGCTCAACGAAGAACAATTTCTGCATTACCTTGGGATAAACTTAAAACACTTCCCCCTCCAGGATGTATGCTTGCACTACTTACCGATAGTATTTTGCTTTTTGCGAACTTAAGTTTAAGTATATCCTTACACTATGGAGTAAGTTTCCGCAATAAAATATTAGAGAATGTAGATTAAATTATTGATGACTTCGAGATACAATACGTAGAAAGATTTTAACTGTAACTACTTTACGCTGAATGGCCACATTCACCAAAGTTACATTTGTCAATTTCACTTCGGTTCAAAAACTTGGCTAACTACTTAGATCCGACAAGACAGCTAATTAATTGTTCAATTGGGGGTTATTCTTATTAGAGTCGTAAATCTAAAATAAGGCCAGAAAAGTCAATCTAGATTTTCCTTAGATTAATTGCTTCAGGGGCTTCAGAAAACACGAGCTTGCTAATCAGTGGACTTGATAAACCCGAGTACATAGTTAAGAACAGATTTAATATAATTAAATAATAGAATAGATGTTGGTTATAATCAGCTGTTGGTTCTGTCTGAATTATGAGCAAATGTACTAATATCGTCTAACAGATCTTAGCCTTGGCTCAAAACTCGCTTGAAGTACACATTTGATAATAAGAACGGTTTTGTGCATTGCAGGATTAAAATCCCTTGTAAATCGAATGAGTGGGGGTTTAAAATTCTGTGGCCGGGGTTACATTTTTCGTGTAAATAATAAACTAAAGAACTTGTATTGGGGTAGTCCGAAAAGTTTGAAGCACAGTTTCCCCTAGTCTCAGTCAGAAGCCCTCAAGCCCAACTGTATTCAGTTTAGGTCGTATTGTAAAGGAAGTGCTTGCCGGCCAGGCCCCGTTTCAGTCTACAAAGATATTAAAGTCTGAAGAAGACGAGCAAGGAGCCAAATCTGCATCTGGTAAGCCTCTACCGTAAACAACTGCTTTAGGATCGACCCCACGAAAGCTAACTAGAAAGCCTCGTTTAGCTCTAAGCCATTATGTGTTTTTTTTAAGCCTAGTTCAAGAAATATTCGCAGTTTGTATTTGCGAAAAGAATCCTTTACTAGTACGTGTTTGTGTGGGTATTTCGGAGCTGAATAAACATAAATCTTTTCATTAATTCAGTATCATAACGCTGCCCACTCTACTATTATATTTTTTTATTGGAGGGGTTAAGTAACGCAAAATTCTGCAGGACGGAATAACCTTTCGTGTTACACTTTGAGTCGAGTAACGGGTTATTCGGAAGTAATCTGTTCATGTTAAGCTTAGTATCTCAATGTTATTATTCTTACAGTCCCTCGACACAGAGAATGAAACCGGGGAAAAGCGTCATACGATTTACTGTACGGCCATGATCGCCAGTCTCTTCGGATAAATTTGTGCATGAAGGGAAAAATGACCAGCAAAATTTTTTCGTGCATCCGCCATACCTACGGAAAATTCTAATGAGCGTGCATGAAGAAACCCGAAAGTTCTCCCACCCCCACGTCAGGTCTGCCCATTGGCGGGGAGAATATCAGACTTAAGCCTTATATTATGTAAAAACGAAAATTGTATTGCCTTTTCGACTAACTGTTATATGCTAACTGGCATATCAGATGAACCTCAGCATAGCACGAATTGGAGCCTTGAGTTGCATCTTCGAATAGATCATCAATATGCAAGCAAGTGGTCCATTTAACACACCACTTCAAAAAGATACGCCGCGAGTACTGCACAACATAGGACAATACTACCCGAGAGAGCCCATGGTTCACAATAAAAAATTCCCATGGGGCAAGTGTTCGGAGAAACTGGAGATTTTTGTGGGACAGATCATGCACAATTCATTGCTCAAAACCGAATGCGCAAGGAGAAAAAGAAATCTTCAATTTTCCGGTATGCTAAGTTTCTCCGGGTTTTTGCAGTATAAATAAAGTATAATTTCCCAGGATTTTAAGTCACATTGTCTCATCAGTATTAATTAAATATGTCTCATTCTGAAGTTACATCTGGTGCCCAGACACCTGCTGAGTCTACATCTATCTTGGAAAAAGAAGAAAAGGTTGACCAAGGTTCTGATGATCACATAAATCAATTGCCAACTATCCCAGTTAAGTCTGCCAAAGATTACATTGCAATCTCTATCTTCTGTTTGTTGGTTGCTTTCGGTGGTTTTGTTTTTGGTTTCGATACCGGTACCATTTCTGGTTTCGTCAACATGACTGATTTCTTAGAAAGATTCGGTCAAGTCAACGCTCAAGGTGAACACTACTTGTCCAATGTTAGAGTTGGATTATTGGTTTCTATTTTCAATATTGGATGTGCCATCGGTGGTATTTTCTTGTCTAAAATTGCCGACATTTACGGTAGAAGAATTGGTTTAATGTCTACCATGTTTATTTACGTTGTTGGTATTATTGTTCAAATTTCTTCTTCCGATAAATGGTACCAAATCTGTATTGGACGTGCTATTACTGGTTTAGCCGTAGGTACTGTTTCAGTTTTATCGCCTATGTTCATTAGTGAAACTGCTCCAAAGACTTTAAGAGGTACCTTGGTTTGTTGTTTCCAATTGTGTATTACCTTCGGTATCTTTATTGGATACTGTGTTACTTACGGTACTAAGAAGTTATCTGGTTCAAGACAATGGAGAATTCCTTTAGGTTTATGTTTCCTCTGGGCTATCTTCTTAGTTGCTGGTATGGTATCTATGCCTGAATCTCCAAGATACTTGGTTGAAAAGAACAAGATCGAAGAAGCCAAGACTTCAATTGCTAGATCTAACAAGCTTTCTCCTGAAGATCCATCTGTTTACACTGAAGTTCAATTGATCCAAGCCGGTATTGAAAGAGAATCTATGGCAGGTTCTGCTTCATGGAAGGAATTGGTTACTGGTAAGCCATCTATTTTCAGAAGAGTTATCATGGGTATTATGTTACAATCTTTACAACAATTAACTGGTGACAACTACTTCTTCTACTATGGTACCACTATTTTCCAAGCTGTTGGATTAAAGGACTCTTTCCAAACTTCTATTATCTTGGGTATTGTCAATTTTGCTTCTACCTTCGTTGGTATTTGGGCAATTGAAAGATTCGGAAGAAGACACTGTTTATTAACCGGTTCCGCTGCTATGTTTGTCTGTTTCATCATTTACTCTGTCATTGGATCGGTGCACTTGTACAAGGATGGTGAATACGACAACAACAACACCCACACTTCTTCTGGTAAAGCCATGATTTTCGTTACTTGTTTGTACATCTTCTTCTTTGCTTCTACCTGGGCTGGTGGTGTTTACACTATTATTTCCGAATCTTATCCATTGAGAATCAGATCAAAGGCCATGGCTACTGCTACTGCTGCTAACTGGATCTGGGGTTTCTTGATTTCTTTCTTTACTCCATTTATTACCAGTGCCATCCACTTCTACTACGGTTTTGTCTTTTCAGGATGTCTTTTGTTCTCCTTCTTTTACGTTTACTTCTTTGTTAACGAAACAAAGGGTTTGACTTTAGAGGAGGTCGACGAATTGTATGCTCAAAAGGTATTACCATGGAAGTCTGGAAGTTGGGTTCCTCCAACCACCGAACAAATGGCCACTACTACTGGATTTGCCGCCGAATCTAAGCCAATTGAAGAAAGAGTCTAATAAGCTCACCTTACGAACTCATGTATTGTTTATAGAAGCTTTATAAAGCATTAATTTTTATGTAATTAAACCAATTTTCATCTAATTGTAGCAGAGTAAGGCAAAAGTTGATAGAATTAATGTATGCCAGTCATCAGTCTACTAGAAAGGAAAATTCGATTATGAACTCTTTATTGGAGATGGCGAGTTTCAAAGCACCCTATCCAATATATGACAATCGAGGGCAGAGTTTGGTATCCTTCAATTAGTATTTTCACCGTTTTCATTAGGCGCAGATTTATCTCTTACAAACTACTGGACATCGAAAAGGATATACAAGGAAGCTCTATCATAGATTAGAATCGAGCTAATGGGTGTCTAGAAATACTCAATGTATTGGGTGTTGTTTGGATGTTATTCGGCAAATTATTGATAGGGATCAGGTGTTATAGGTGAGGAAGATATCAAATGAGTAGGGCTTGAATGGAACCGTCGTTACAAGCAAGTTGTAGTAAAATTGATGATAGAAAAACGGAGTGTTTACCGGCTCAATCTATCGTAATCTATGATGTTGTATAAGTCATATAAGTATAGTATATATATTAATTATTAGTTTAATTATGGTCAAGCCCATACTTGCAATTGCTCGAAGTAGTCAACTCTCTTTCTATCAGTATTGCTGACATTATTGGCTACGCTGGCACGAAGACTGTCGACCATTACTGGATGGCCACATGTGACAAAACAAGTCGAACCGTGTGATTCTTTTATACTTTGCTGAACAATGTGCTCAATCTGCGGCCTGCCTTCTTTGAACCTTATGTGGGAAAGTTCGGACTTGATATGACGGATTCTTCTATCTACACTGATGTCTTTCATTTCGAGCAGTTCAGTGGCACCGTAGTTAGATAAATTTTTCGTCAAACCGTCGAGTTCAGACTTCCCGGGTCCAGTCGAAACGCTACGTTGCTCAAAAGTTTCTTCAAATTCATGGGGTAAATTAACGTGGGGTATCCGCTTGTCAAATTCCTCCAAACAGGAGAGCGATCCAGGCTGGGTTACGTATATCGTGGTATCGATATTGGTCTCTTTCAACAGGAGTAATTCCTCATAGAACCAGTACAATGACTTGTACTCGCGGACCACCCAGATCAAGCTTAGTTTCTGGCGTCCAGGAGCCTCGAAGCTGCGTTCTTTCTCTTTGACAAGATTGTAAGCTTCGGCATAGATTCCCGGAATCCCATTCCCCCCTGCCACAAACACGGCGCTGTCGTAGTTGCAGGCCGGGGTTTCCTCACCATAGGACCCTTCGATGGCTACTCTGATAGAGGTGCTCTTGCCAGGATGTGTGAGAAGGTAGTGATACAACGAAGACGTCAAGCCTTCTTTTACCTTGATAAAGATGATGATGTTGTCCTTAGGTCCTTCGCAAGGAAGGGTGTAAGTGAAAGGATGAGACTGCCAGAACCCCGTGGGGGTGAGGAAATGGATAAACGCATGTCCTCCAGGAATGGAAACCCAGTTTTCAGGAGTTGGCACTACGACCTTGAGGGTTTCGTCGGCCAATAAATGCACATCTGCCATGGGAAATCCAAATTGCACCAATCTGCTAATCCGAATAATTCGGTCAAAGACCCAGACACATGTACATGCATAGTAGTACCATAAACAATAGCGGTCGAGGACGTGAATCCACGCACCACCTATAAATAGGGCTGCCAATGCAATATGGAGCAAGAGAAAGCATTCGTACCATTTTCTTCGAAGAACAAGAAGACCTTGGACAAGGATGGCAATGCCTGCCAATATAGCCAATATTCCCCATATAACGTAGGTTTCGGTTAAGGAATGGCCCAAAGCTACTAGGTAGAACGCATAACCTATTCCATGTACGAGAGCGAGCACCACAGCGATCCGTGACGTCCACCTGTGGAACATAACGTATGTCGAATAGTCCCATCTGGTGATCCACTGCAAGCAGTTATTTCTGCCGGCAAACAAGATGACAAAAGGCATGAGGGAGCTGGCCAATATACCTGTTCTAACCGAGTAGTAGCGAAGCAAAGCAGAGTAGTGGGAATGGAAAATCGGGTCTCGTGGATCGTACCTGATTTTGTAGACCAGCAAGAACGCTGTCAAGGCCAAAAACAGCAGCAACATCAATGTTTCTGCTCGGGTCGGCACCAACAAGTCCAAAAAGCGCAAAAACGGCTGGTGGTCGGTTTTTTTGCTTCCAAACGTCGCCGACAACGACACTGACCGGCGCCACCACCCTGAAACTGGCCCATTGAAACGGCGAAACACCCCGGGAAATAGCACCTTAGACCAATTAGAAACAGCTGCCACCAAAAAGACTATCGCCCAGAATGCCTGGAGGTATTCGCCATAGTAGATGGACCGAGAGTAGTTGCCCAAAAACTGGTCGTACGCATGGTTGAAGAGCCAGATGTCAGATTCGTCGAGCTGCACTGGGAAGACGGAACCACCAACTCCTGAAGGACTACAGGTGCCACCATTAGGCTGGGATAGTTCAAGATACGTGGCGTGGGCCTTTTCAAACGTGGCCACAGACACATTGGCATTGTAGTCGTCGTTGCACATCTGTACAAACAGGTCTATAAGGTTCGGATTGGCGACTTTGTAGCAATGGCTGATGGTGGCCATGTCTGTGGGGTTCAAACAGTAACTTTGGGCCAAAACCCCCAGACTTCCGTGGCATGGCAGGCTGCTAACTCTGGCCACTTGAGTACAGCTCATAAACGCAATCTTGGAAGCCGAGTAGACATGGAAAGGAGCACCTTGGATGGCGGCATCGGGCGCCAAAGCACTCAATATAGATACTAGTAAGCCCACATACACTGCCGTACGTAGTTTCCGTACAGCCTTGGCTGGTCTAGGGGGAATGGATAGTAGAACCACCACCGCAGTCAAGACGATAGACAGCCAGATTGCGGGTAAATACATGAAAAATACTGGCTGAATCGATTATTGGAGTATTCAGTGTTCCAGATATATCAGGCTGAGGAGTAGTATAAAAATTAGATGCCCAGATCAGCCCGTTGAATCATCAGATCGATATAGTAAAGCTACAGATGGAAAAGATAATTCTCGGACCGTTTTAAGGGTGGGGCGGGGCCCGCCGCAGCAGGTGACGCGCGGGCCACCGAGATCGGGAAAGCAACGAGGGCTTGGTCAGCGATGCAAGGTTGCGAGGGAGTCGGATGTGTGGGCTGCGATAGGTTCGTATGTATGGTGCGGTTTTTGCGGCGGGTGCATATGAGGTCCGCAGGCAAGGCTGGGCGGTGGGTGGTTGTAGATAGGTAGTCGGTTGGTTCTGGATGAGGTACGAGAGGGTAGGTTCGCGCTGGTTTGGTGGTCGTTGTGGTGTCCCAGGTGCAACTGCAGCCAGGGCCCGTGCGGCATTCGTGGCGCACAACTCATTGCGAATTTACTTGAGCTTAGGTGCAATCAACTCTTGTCTGTGTATATTATATAGTTTGTTGGTAGTTCCCGAGAATCGACCCCACCGGTTGGCTAACAGGCCCGTGAGTAATAGTTCTGTATTCTGGATCTGGATCCTGGATCTGTGCGTCAGCTGACCTCTTACTAGCTACCCTGTTGGGCGCATTTGTCGTTTCACAAGGTCACGCACTCGCGCTAGGTCCAGAATTTATCGATTACAAACAGCACTGACAAACCTGTCATTGCCAAAGCAAGGCTTGTCTCTATAAATACCTTCATACCTCTCGTCCCCTCACTCAATGCTGCCAAAATGTCCTTCTTCACATCCCTGTTAAAGATCGAATATGTCCCTCTTGAACAAATTAGGAGACCAATTCCTCCAGTGCTTGACCACCAGAAAATAGACGCAATGGTATCAACTCTAAATGGAATCCCTGTCGCTTCTGCCACATGTGGCATCGATCAAATAACGGCCGGCGAATTACCCCCAGTAGACGTTTTTCTTGTCCGCGAATTCGGTAAAAATTACTACTTTGCATTTGGGGGTTGTCACCGCTTTCAAGCATACGATAAAATTAACCAGGATGGTAAAAAAGAGTCTTTGGTCAAGTGTAAACTCTTGCCTGCTACTAGAAAAACTCTCAAGCTCTATCTCGGTGCTTCAGTAGATGAAATGTTTGATGATCAACAAATAGACCAAAACAAATCCCAATAGACTTAATGACTTGTATAAAGTACCAAAATATTAGCAGGATCTTTCTATATCTTGATCTCACGACTGATAAAATAAAGATTAAATATATTGACCTAACGAATAAAGATAGAATAGAAATATGGGTCTATGCCCAAACTTGTAATTGCTCGAAAAATTCAAGACGTTTCCCGTCGACCTTGTCCAAGTTTTTTACCACTGACGCACGAATGTCGTCTACCATCACTGGGTGTCCACATGTAATGAACGCAGTAGATCCGCTAGACTCGGTGGCTTCTTGGTACACCACCTCATCAATGCTAGGTCTTCCCTCTCTGAATATCACGTGACTCAATTCTCTCTTGATAGTTGCAACAATTCTCGATTTGGAAGTTTCGCAGCCATCTTCTTCTACCTCGATGGACCCGTCCTTTTCTTTGAAGGATTCCGCTTTTTCGTACTTGGAATTTTCGTGGTTGACTTCAACATTAGATGATGCTGAGTCGTCCAACAAAATAGGAATACGGTTATTGAAATCATTAAGGTGAACCAACGAATCTGGTTTGGTTATATAAATGGTCGTCTCAACCCTAGTGTTCTTCAATGCCAAAAGTTCTTCGTAGAACCAGTACAAAGATCTGTACTCTCTGACAATCCACACCAATTTCAATGCTTGCTTGGTGTTGTCTGGGGATCTAAGAGCTAAGTCAAATACTTCAGAGTAGATTCCTGGAATACCGTTACCACCAGCAATGAATACCGCGGAATCGTACCCCTTAGCAGGTGTTGGTGAACCATATGGCCCTTCAACAGCAACTCGTATTTGCGAAGTTCTACCAGGATGGTTAGCCAAGTATTGATACAATCCATGCGTGACTCCACCCTTTACCTTACAGTACAAGATGATGCTATCTTTATTTTCAAGCGACTCGGTGAAAGTGAATGGATGTGATTGCCAGAAACATGAAGGCCTTAAAAAGTGAATGAATGCATGTCCGCCAGGAACTGATTTCCAGTATTTTGGTTTTGGTACAATCACTTTAAGTGTTTCATCTGCCAACAATATCACTTCCGATTTTGGGAAGCCAAATACCACCAATCTTCCAAGTCTGACCGCTCTATCAAATGCCCATACAGCCGTACAAGCGTAGTAAAACCAAACATAACCCAATTCGTCCACATGAATCCAAGCTCCCCCAATAAATAATGCGGCCATAATAATGTGGACCAATAAAAATGTTTCGTACCATCTTCTTCTTAATGCTAACATACCTTGAACCATTATTATACCACCAGCAACAGTAGCTACTGTACCCCAGATAATATAATTGTATTTCATTTCTTCGTGGTAGTATGATGTAAAAGTGACTGAGAAGCAAACAGCATGAACAACGACGTATGCAAAGACTACTCTTCCGAGCCATCTATGATATGTAACAAATGTAGCATAATCCCATCTTGTAAACCATTGCAAAAAGTTATTTCTACCAGCGAATAAAATCAACAATGGTGCAATGACAGATGCAACGATACCTGTTCTATCAGCAGTGTACCTTAAAAGAGCACTCATCCTTGAAGTGAAAACCGGGTCATTAGGTATATAACGGATATTAACTGCTCCTGCCACAAAACATAGTGCCAAGAAACCTGTCAATACAAGAGTCTCGAAACGTGAAGGCACAACCAAGTCAAATGCCTTCCAAAGTGGTTGCTCATTGGTTTTCTTTTTTCTTCCACATGCTGGTAATGTAACGTATTTTCTCCAAGCATTGGAAATTGGACCCGTAAAATTATTTATTAAACTTGGGAACAAAACATTGCTCCAGTTGACAGCTGCCGCAACCAACATTACAAGCAACCAATAGCCGAGTATACCAGCACCGTAGTACAACGAATCGTCGTAGTTACCAAGGAATAACTTATAAGCATCATAGTAAATATCCATTTCAGTACTATTTAACAAAACGGGAACATCTACTGGTTTGGATATGTTGAAGTCTGCGATATCAGTAACTTTCTTACCGTACTTGGTATAATTAGTGAACGCCTCTTCGTAATCGTTTTGAGTAAGAGTGACATTATAGTAAAGACACTGCTCTGTGATGTATTCTAAAGCTGCCGTGGTATTCCTATGTTTGTAATCTAAGCACCCCGCCAAAGTTGCCAATGCATTTGGATTAGTACAGTAACAGCCAACTCCTCTTCTCATTGTTTCGCAAAACAGGGCTGTCAGACTGATTTGATAATTGCAGCCATAGTAAACTATTTTTGCTTCTCCATACTTTTCATAAGGAGATCCTTTCTTGGCTTGTGCCAAGCCTATGAAGAGAATAAATGCTCCAATTATCGACTGTATATTCATGTGGTTAGTCTTTAATTTGCACCCAATACAATTTGTAGAATCATATAGCAAGGGCCCTCAGTGCATATTTATAATAATTAGCGGATCGTTCCTCATCCATTCTACCAATCGTGCCTAAGTGGCTACATACTCGGTATTGAGGCCACTCATAGAATTTGAATTATAGTCTACAGGCAATAAAGAAAAAAAGAAAGAAAAAACCTGTTATGCAAGCTGCACCAAGAAAAATATTTTTACTTCAAACTATGTGGTTCAGACAGACCCTTCAGTGAAATGCCTGGTAATAATACTGGAAGGGTGCTGTCTCGAACGGTAGTTCATCATCCTCTTGATGGAAGTTGCCTTGATCTTACAAGTTGGATCTAATATAAGTATCTACAAAGACCGCCTAGGTGAACAAGCCTTCGATCGTTTTAATTCTCGAAGAAGGTTTGGGGCACATTTTATCTCACCAAGATATTTTTATCTGATAACTTTTTTTTATTTCCTCAAGTCGGCCGAAGTACCTCCGGCAGTCCGATCTGATAAAACTTTAGAACGAAGCACAAGCAAAATTTTGGGCGAACGCAATTTTGTGTTTGAATGCCGCTGTAAGGTACGTGTAGCATGGTTGGTTCCAGCCTATCAGCCTCACTTCTGAATTATGCCAAGATTTTGTGGAGGTCGCCCTACTTGTAGCCAGCTCGTAAAACGATCTGATAAAAATTGAACAAGCCTTTTTTAAAAATTTTTATAACAGATTAACCCATAACTGGAATTTCCACTATTTTTGACAAGTTTCCAGTTTAAAATTTTGAAAGCTTTTTGAAGGTACGTCTTTCAAATCTATTTCTTGTCAGATATACGCTTTTTAAGATGCACTACTTGTCTCTTACATTTAAATTTCTTGAGAAGCCTCCATTCGAGTCTAAAGAAACTCGAAAGGAATCTGAAGTAGTGAATTGGTTCGCAAAGGATCAAAATGGCACAACTTTTGATTTTTTTTTTTTACTAATTAAACAGGAAACGCCTTGCATTAGAAACAAAGGAATAAAATCTAGCCAATGGGACATTGAAGCTTTGAATATAACCAAACTCTAAATTCTCACTCTTGCCAGAAAGTTTACTGACATTGCGTAGGCACGTACATTTGCAACAATCTATCGAACCTCAATCTAAACAGCTCATACAATACACAGAGTTGTACTCTTACATATTTCGATCTACTAAAAGCAGTAATTGATTTTTACAAACTATATTTGATCTAATGCGTGACAAAGATTAGTCTTAAAGAAAGGGTCCGCTTAAAAAAAAATCAAAAATTTGTTAATTGTCTAATAATAAAAGAACAAAATTTAAAATTAAACGCATTTAGCGGAATATCGATTAAACTTGCTTTATTCAAATAGTTTAATTGGCCCTATTATTTTTATTAGGCCCAAACTTTGTAATTCTTCACAATAATCGATACGTTTACCCTCGGTATTATCTAGATTGTTTGCTATTGATGTACGAATTTCCTCCACCGTGAGCGGATTTCCGCAGGTTGTAAAGACAGTCCAACCAGTTGACTCCTTTTGTTTTCCTAAAATTATACTCTTAATTGGCGGCCTTCTTGTCTTAAATATTACATGTGAAAACTCTGTCTTCACCGTTGCAATGATTTTAGATCTGGCATCTTGGTTCTCTATCGATGTTACATTGGTACTACTATCATCATTCTCATTCATTGATTTGATTTTTTCTTGAATTTTATTAGAACCTTACTCAAACTTTTCGATACTTTCAATTTTTTTGTTAATAGAAGGAAATCTGTACTTGAATTCTTCAACATGAGTGTGGATTTCCGGTCTAGATATATAGATTATATTTTCAAATTTAGTGTTTTTTAAGGCTAAAATCTCTTCATAAAACCAATTAATAAACCTAAATTCTCGAACCACCCAATACAATTTTAATCTTTGCTTAGGATTAGGGTCTTTTTCAAGATTAAGTAACTCAGAGTACAATTTTGGTATTCCATTTCCTCCGGCGATGAACACGGCTAAACCTTACCTACTATAACCAGGCTTGGATTCCCATATGGCACTCTAATGAGAGTCGTTTTATCTTCATAGGATAATAAGTAAAGGTAGAGACTGTGGGTTACCCTTCCTATTACTTTACAATAAAAAGTGATAGTTTATTTCTCTTCAACCGAGTCTGTAAATGTAAAGGGATGAGATTTCCATAAGCAAGTTGGTCTTAAAAAATGAACATATGCATGTCCTCCTGGAACAGATTTCCAATAATTGGGTTTAGAACCCTTAATTTTGAGGGTTTCAGTAGCTAATAGTTTCACTTGAGCCTTAGGAAATCCAATAAATAATAATTTTCCAGTTCTAACTACTCTGTCAAAGATCCAGACTGCCCTTGCAGCATATTAGTAGCAAAAATAGCCTATTCCCTTTGTAAGAGCTCAGGCTGCACCAATGAATATTCCCGCCAATAATATATGAGTCAATAAAAACAATTCATACCACCGTCTTCTCAAAACCAGCACTTAGATCATAATTACTCCTGTACTTGTAGCGGCTAGAATTCTACACCTTAACATAGGATCATATTTGACTTCCTTGTAGTACGAGCCCTCATAAGCAGTATAGTATGAACCATGAATCACAATTAAAATAAATGCAACACGAGAAGTCCATCTATGAAAAAGCAACGAAGGAAAGATGATTCCATAACGTGAACCATTGCATAAAATTATTTGTACCAGCGAGATTAGCAATGGCATATAACTAGAAGCAAGAATTGAAGATCTATCGGCAAGATAATGAGTCATGGCTAGACGTCTCGTGGGGTATATTGGATCATCTTTTTCATATTTGATAATCGGTGCTATAACTTTAACCATCAAAATTAAAATCTTGCAAATATAAGAGACTCTAATCTAGATGCAACTAAGAAATCGAATATTTTGAGAAACGGCTGAACATTAGTCTTGTTCTGACTTAATAAAGCTGGAATGTTATGTATTTTCTCCAAGTGTTTGAAATTGGACCAGTGAAAAATAAACTCAGGAAACAAAACTTTGCTCCAGTTTGTTATAGCTGCTAACACGAATACTAACAACCAATACCCAAGCACTCCGGCGCCATAATATACGGCTTTATTCTTTGATTCTATCATTCTTTTGTTTGAAATGTAAACTAGCTTTGTTTTATTATCAATAATGATGGAATTATTAGAAATGGAACTAATGTCTAAATTTGCAATATCCAGAGGTACTATTGCGCACTTGGTATTTCTAGTAAGCCTGTTCAAAGCCCTGGTTAGTGATTTCAATTGCAAGCAAAGAACATTGCTTGATAAGATGATTAACTTCCATGGAATTGTTTCTTCCGAGTAATCCATAACATCCTGCAAGAGTAGCCAATGCATTCAGATTAGAACAGTAACAACCGTAATAGTAGTAAGGGTTAAACTAACAAAATGATGCAGTTTGACGTATTTGGAAGTCACAAGCATGTAAAGTTATGATTGCTGAGCCATAAAATGAAAATTACTTTGCTTCCCCAGCTATCTCAAACGAAATAAGTAGCAAACAAGATGCTAAATAGAAGGAATTATTTATCTAAAAAGTGAAGATACTAATACTTTGATAAAAAGATGGAGGAAACTATAAGATTAAATTGATGAAGGTTGATTAAATCTTATTCTGAAATTAAGTGGTGTGGCTTATGAATAGATCATAAAGGCTTAAAAGTAGAACACATTACATACTTATAGTAGTCAACTATTATGGGACAAATTATACTACAGGGTGGCTTGTGCTTTTTTAGTTTGCCGACGATTTTACTGGGGCCTAGATAAATTTAATATTAAAATCTACTACCAGATTGACTATATTACTTCAAAAGGTATCATCTTAATTATTTTTCTACTAAGAAAAATCTATTTGAGTGAACAATTTTGATAGAAGCAGATAGCATTATTTGCAGCTATTGCGCACTCTCCTAATCAGGAGAAACTTTAAATTAAAAATGCGAAATATGTCAAAAGTTGAGCCTAAATGTTCAAGTTCACGAGATTAACACATTACATAACTATCTCGCTGAATTTCATAGTAATTGATATTCGATCTGTATAATATCAATTGTTCTTCTAGAGACTTTATCTCGTGATCCTGAGAACTTAAAGATATTTAACATATTAAATGCTGCAATTCACTACTTGAGGTGACCTGACTTTTTCTGTGGTCACGAATTAAATTACTTCTGATACCGGTTATTAGTACTATGTATAAGATCTAGACTGCATTAACTCGAAAGTTGAGTGAATTACATACTGCATCAAATGAAAATCTGGCATCTGCCGTACAGGGCACGGTACAATATTACTAAGCTCAGAGATGAAAAATTACGAATACGACAAGCCCCGACCTTACTTACCATAGCATTTTCTGCTGCGGAAGAAATCCAAGATTATTTCACCACTGTCCATGACATTTGGGAGAATGTCGTTCACAGAGGCTACCTAAAATTTCGAGTCCTCAACAATCCTGGTCTGATGAATATTCATGTAAGTTTAGTTTATGGAGTTAGTTAATAGAAAGCTAATTCGACAAAAGTGCCCGTTGTGTTGATCTAGACAGTAAGTCCCAGGAACATTTTTCTATTAATAGATCGACGTGGAATTGGATCATAAGCTATTGTGTGAGCTTTATCAGGTTGGGTCTATGTAAGCACGAGTTCGGAGACAGAAAATAGTTATAAAAAGAGGTTTAAAATACTAGATACTGGTCAAACATGGAGAATAAATAAGATCTAGCCGCAATCTAAAACGGTATTTGTATTTTTTCTGTAGCTATTGGATAATTTATTGCAGAAAATTCATCTTACAGTAAAATATTATTTATTCTCTCCGACGGAATCATAATGAACATTTGCTTCGGTTTAGAGGGTGTATAATGCGCACAAATGCTGCAATTCGCAATAGGTTTAACTCAAAAAGCACCAGGATTCGGTAGCTTCATTAAAATTCAGCCTCCTTCAGTAACACAAACTTTCAGTTATGAGTTATTCTATCGATTTAACTACTCACAAGATGGTACCCAATATATCTTATAATTAATGTGAATGTTGATTACTAAACGATTAATACAATAGCAATATCGGACTGTATTCGGAGATACATGATTTTAAGATGATTAAGCATCAGGGTTGATATTACGTGTAGCTCTCAGCCTCGCCAATTTGGCAACTCCGGTTGCCCACCAAACACAAATTGCCAAATGCTGACATTAATTTGACCGTGTAAGTGGGGTTGACAGATTTACACTGTCAATACTTACTCTATTACCAGAATCGGCGATTTGCACAGCGTATTGTCTTTTGTTGATTCGTCTCTGTTGCCAGCTGATCGGGATTAAAGGCAAATAACCGTTCTTCTCCTCAAATAATAAAGAATTTATAGCCACGATAACTATAGCCCAATACACCCAGTAACTTATAACGCTACCATAAGTAGCTGAGTTAGTCCAGCCAAATATAGCAGTAAACATCATCCAGAATGCACCATCTTCCTGTAACTCTCCATTGCAACAATTTACGTGCCATACACTGTTGGCAATATCATATGAACCAGGGCCATGGCCAGTTTCACTAACATCGAAACCATCACAATTATCAATAAATCTTTGTAATTCAAAATTCCAAACTCCTTTAGAAAACAAGCCAGCTGCAACTAAGTATAAAAAGCAAGTGGAAGTAACTAAAAACCACTGCAACGACAAGGTATTACCAGATCTATACAAAATTACACCGATGAGACTTCCCAACAATAATGCTAACACCAATGAATTGAGAATGGAATTCATCGAAGTATTTTCGTTGATTCCAATACCTCCTATAAATACAATAGCTTCCATTCCTTCTCTAAGGGTAGTCACAAATGGTAATATGAACATGGCATATTTTTCAGACCATGCAGCGAATTTATTTTCTTGCACATTTTGACTGTTTACTACTTTGTTAATTGAATCGTTTTTCGACAAGAGGTGGGTTAATTTACGTTTCCAGTTCGTTTGCATTTTGTTCACTCGCAAGATTTTGAGTCCCATAATAGATATGATAATTGAAGCTAAAATCGAAAAGGTACCTTCCCAGTAATGCTCGGTGACAGCCCAAAGATCATTGCCTAAAATGTAAAATATGCTCAATATCACCGAACCTATAATTAGACACACGATGATTCCGAGTATTCCGCCAGTCCAAATCTGAAGTCTCAAATACTTGTATAAGGTTTCATTATCAGTTATTTTGACTTCAACCTCGTTTGATTCTGAATGATCCAGGGTCGATTCAGTTGAACTTTCCACAGTAGAATATTTTATGGTCGAATCTTCAGCATTGTTAGATTTGAACGTTTGCTTGATGAATGCCAAAAGAACTGATATGATAATGGCCAGCTCTAGAGTCTCTCTCAAGACGATAAGAAACACCTGGACCGAAAAGTAATCTTCAAATCTGGCCATATTTATCTATTTGGTAATGAGCAAATTATCAAACTCAAAAAAGTTAATGATCTGGGATATGCAAATCTAAGCTTTTTACAACTCATATAAAGGAAAGAAAAAATTCCGTGAACATTGAAAAAGCCTGAGTTGTCTCTGTTATTATCGGTGCCGTATACCGAATGCGCCCTTAGTAATATTTATAATTTGGTAATCGCGTTGGTCATTCAACCGACTATGGAGCCGTGCTTTATCTGATGGATCAGATATCGGACCGGTCACGGGGACACCACCCGGATGCCGAACTCGGACTTGTGCTCGACCCACTAGCCTAATGTCCTTGCTATTGTGGTCGGGATCTCGGGGACCTGCGGATATATCGGTTTTTAACCCACAGATCGTAAACGGCCCTGCATGCTGCACATATTGCGTTACTAGGTAGCTCTAGCCGCTGCTCACTACGCACCACCCTGCAGCTTGCTACCGTCAAGCCCAATTCAATTCGGGTCATTTCTGGGCCAGATGGTCTCTTTTTACTGACTCCTTTTCTCTAAGGTATTTGTTTTCTCGTTATTTACTTCTACAATTCTATAAAGATTATCTAGTTGCATACAGGCATTGGCACCACTGACACATCTTCTTTCTCCCGAATTTGCACCCATTTCATTCGAGGATATTAATAATTCATCCGAACATTCTTTTTCTGATCTTGATTGTACTTGACCCGTTCGTTGGACATTTTACGGTACTCGCTGTCCTTCTGAAACCCTTCGTAGTCTAGAAAATCATTGAGCTTTTCTTCTTCTTCTTTCTTAAAATCGGCATCTACGTCGCTTAGCTCGCTCTCGTTTCCTTCACGTTCATTCTTGAGCACTTTAAGTCTCTTGTCGGGCTTGGAAATGGTTGCAGAGGTTACCCTTTTGACAGGATTGCTTCCCTCGCTGCCATTGGCAACCTTGGTTCTGTCACTCTCGTTGCTCATCTCTTCACTCTCCTCGTATGGCAAAGGTCTCTTCGGTAAATTATGAGGACGTGAATCCGGTTGGCCTCGCGAAACTCCCTCACGAGATCTTTCAGTACTACGGCTTCTATCTGCTCTTTGTTCTGAGCCGTATGAGCTGCGGTAGCTGTTGTGTGTGCCTTGGCTATGAGGTCGACCGTAACTAGGAACGTACGACAGTTTTTGTGATTCTCTTGGCATATATGTCAGACTTTCTCGAGGAATATAAGACAGTGTATCTCGGGGAACATACGACAGAGTTTCACGAGGAACATACGACAGCGTCTCTCGAGGAATATGGCCCTGAGTCTTTGTATCTTTGGGGATATACGTCAGTGTTTGGGCTTCCCGTGGGACATAGCTCAGGGTGGTTTTTCTAGTTGAGTAACCCAGCGGACCATTGGGGGCATTCTTCTGAAACAGGTTCTGCGAATACTCTCGGAGATCTCTGTCTCTAGAACTTGTATCTCTTGGATCTCCATCTCTGCCTCTGGTGTCTCTTGGGCCCCTATGCTCCCTTTGTTGTCCAAAATTATTGGTTACTGGGGTCGGATGTGGTCCCAGTGGAATATGTCCCGGTGGGATATGCCCCTGTGGGATATGCCCCTTTGGACCCGAAGGTGCAATTCCTTGTACTCCATTGCCCAAGCTCTGACCGCCTTCTCTCAATTTTTTAAATCTTTCCTTGTCAATTTCATGGCACTCTTCCCAACGAGGCATCTCTTCAGGCTTTACAGGCAATGGATCATTGGTGAAAAATTCGTGATTAAGTGCATCCAAAGCATTCATCCGTTTAAAAGGGTCCAAAGCTAGCAATCCGCTCAAAAGATTGATTCCATCGGCAGGAATAAGGTCCTGGAACTTGGCTTCGAGAGTTCTCTTACAGGTCAAACCAATGTTGAAATCCGACTTGTTTGGAAGCAATGCTGCCCGTGACCAGTCGTTAGGAGGTCCTACCAAACCAAACACCAACTGAGCTTGATGAACGTCGGAACGACCCATTAAAATAGGTTTGCCATGGAACAACTCGGCAAAAACGCACCCAATACCCCATAAATCCACCGCGGTGGTGTATTTCCTCTCACCTAGCAAAAGCTCAGGTGGTCTATACCATCTGGTTACAACTAGTCCGGTATAAGATCTCTCCCCGCCCCCGGGTCCACTGCCCAAGCGAGGTGTAGTGCCATGATAGGTCCGTGCCAATCCAAAGTCGGCGATTTTTAGTATGCCATCGAAGTCTATCAATATGTTAGCTGCTTTGATGTCACGGTGTAAGAACTTTTGTTCGTGTATGTACTGGATACCATGGAAGAGTTGTTTCATCAAGCACTTTATATGACTGAGCTCAAGATGAACTGCAGGGTTTTCAAGCAAGCCCACCAAGTCCGAACACATATATGGAGAAACGGTGTAGAAACAGCCTCTGTGAGTAATCAAGTCGGCAGAATTGAGCACCTTGGGTTCTTCAAACACCATTTCGGTGATTTTGAGGATGTTTTCATGGCCGAGTTGCTTAAGAATGGTGATTTCTCTCATGGCAGTAATAGGGAATCCCTCTTTGGCGGAGTGATTTATGAGCTGCTTAATGGCAACCAATCCGCCTGTTTTTCTACACTTGGCTTTCTGGACGACTCCAAATGTTCCCTGGCCCAATTTCTCGATTATTTCGTAGTCTTTAAGTTTGCACATGTCCAAAAAACCCGATTGATCGATGGCCTGGAGCTTCTTCTTACGAGAAATTGTTCCTGAGCTTTGGCCCGCGGTTTTCGAACGGGTTCCTGTGTAAGTTTCACTGCCACCTGCCGATGAAGCTCCGGCACTAGTGGCAGTGGTTTCCGTGGTGTTTGTGCCGATGCTGGAGCTAATGCTACTGGCGGCTGTTGTCGGTATTTCGGAACTATGTTCACGTATAGCACTGCTTGGCTCAGTGTGGTTTGTGTAACTAACTTTAGCCAAGTCTGTGCTTGTTTCTGACACATTGTCGGCTTGTTCCGAGGTCTGCTCTATGGCCAGCTCTTGATTGTGTAGATCAGTTTCGTTACTCATGTCAGTTTCATTGGTAATTTTCTGACTTTAAGGATATGTCACTAGAATTTGAAGTACTGGCTATCTGTTATATAAACTGATCAGATATGGTTACCCTTTTCTTGCACAAGAAGTTCCCCTGTGTCTCTAGATATAATAAATTTGGTAGATGGAATTTTTCGGTCTGCTAATCCAAGAAAAGTGCGGTGCGGCGTGGCGATATATGTTGAGAAGGAACAGTAGATAACAGGGTAAACGGCACACTGTCACAGGATAGCGGTTCTACTAGCAAGTTGCAAAGGCAGTAGAGAGCTTTGTGCTTTTCTATTCTGGTTAATTTCCAGTACACATGGCGTTCTCCACGCTTCAAGTCTGAGCTGACATGGAACCGTTCTCACTAAAATGTAGTGGCTCTCGCTAAAATTTAGTGCCTATCGCTAAATATTTAGCTCTCGCCAACTCACTAGCGGACTCCAGCAGTTAACATCCAACTATGGTTATCTGCACGTTATCTCTCCTTGCAGCGTCGGTCTTTCCTCAAGAGTACTCAGCCCCGCGCTGTAATGATAAACTTACATGTCAAGTTTAAAATTAGTCTATGTTTAACCTAAATAATAGTATTAGAGAATTGAAATTATACAGCCAGTCTTGCCTTGGCTTCATTCTTTCTTTGTTTAGATAATCTTCCTGCAGACTTCACATTGAATCCATTGGATAAAAATTGGTTGGTCTCTTCAAGTTTCAAACCGGAAACTTCTGGTAATAAAAAGAATACAAATAAGAATGCTACGAAACATAAACCTCCAAAAAAGGCAAATGTTCCTGTTGGTGTGATGTTTTCCAACATGGTCAAAAAGGTGGATGCAATAACCAAAGATCCTGCCCAGTTGGTCAGTGCCGCGTACATGGCACCAATGGATCTGATATTGACGTCAGAAAATAATTCAACGGCAGTCCATGCACTGTTACCGATTCCAATAGCGTAACCGCCTACGAACAATACCATTGACAAGATAACAAGAATCCCCCAGCCGGAAATACCCCTGGTCTCGACAACCACGTTTTCGTGGCTAGTAAACTTCACCCCGAGATAATGGAAAGCAATGGCACATAAGATCATGGCAATGGTCATTACCGGTATGGCCCACAACAAGATTCTCCTTCTACCGACTTTATCAATAATGCAAAGAGCCACTCCAGTAAACACGAAGTTAGTAGCAGCTACGATGATCGAAACGGCCGTGGAATTGTCGAATCCAATAGTTTGGAAAATGGTGGCACTAAAGTACATCAATGAATTGAATCCGGTGAATTGTTGGATTCCTTGCAAGCCACATGCCAACACAAGAGCTCTGAAGTTGGCGGGTGTCGTGTGAATGATCTTGATCGAGTTCCAAGCTTGTTGTAATGGACCTTTGCCTGGCACCATGGAGTTGTGGGCTATCATTTCATCGATAGTGGCGCTGATGTATGCCTCGGAGGGATTGTTGTGGGTTCTTCTCATGACTTCCTTAGCCTTGTCGGCCTGGCCATTCATAACATAGAATCTGGGGGTGTCTGGCAAGAACCAAAACAACCCTGTTTGAATCACTGGGGGTACCAAGCACAAACCGACACTTACTCTCCAGCCGTGGTTCACATGGGTTAAGCCCCAGTTTATAAAATATGCAATAAGCTGGCCCCCGGTGATGAACATACAGTTGGTAACCACAAGTCTACCTCTGTACTTCGAAGGAGCCAATTCTGTCAACATCAACGGCGAGATCAACGATGCAATTCCGACACCGAGCCCAAGCACGAATCTACCGGCAATCATGGTCCACACCGTGTGGGCAGCCAACTGGATGATGGTTCCTATCACGAAGAACGCGTTGGATCCCAACAACACTCTCTTTCTACCAATCAAATTGGCCAACACACCACCTATTATGGCACCTATCAAGGCCCCCAAGGATGTGGCGGAGGTGATGAATTCCTTTTCTCCCGAGGTAAGTACCTTGTGACTCAAGTCAGTGCCGATGTTGACCAAAGCCGACGAGATGTAACCGGTGTCGTAACCAAACATAAATCCAGATATGGATGATGCAAGCGTAAGTATAATGACGAGTCTGGATGGATGGTCTTGTGCTTCAGGAAATGAATCAGACTCCTGCACGCTAATGTTGCCAGCAGTGTCACTGGACGACAGTTGCTCGTGTGAGTGGAGCTCATCGTGCTCAACTAAACCCTTGCTGGATGACGGTATCGATTCCACCGTTACCGAATCGGAAGTCTGTTGATCTTTTTTGGACATCGCCTCGTATTCTAGTTTCTAAATGCTGGTACTAAACAACGTAAAAATTAGCTAGTTAACAATTGTAAATAAAACTTACAGCCAAATGTTTTTGGGGAAATCGTACATTAAATACAAAACTTTGGTCTCGGCGAATTTTTGGGCGGTAGTGAAGCGCGCAATTGCGGCGGCCAATAAAATCCTATTTTTCCGGCAGGGCTGCTAGTCGCAGTAAAATTTTCGGCGGGTAAATCACATTTCGGCGGGGAGTATACATGGAGAGAGTAGGACCCCAGAGACTCCCGCCGAGACGACACTTCTGAGAGCACACTGGACGGACGCAGGCCACGAGCACGGCACAGCACCAGGAGGTGCGACGCCGTGCTCTGGATAAGGGTGCCCTGGACACACCACACCTCCCCAGCCGTCGTTCTCGCCTGGCCGGCGCCAACGCTGATCCTCACCGCCTTCCCCGATGGATCACGTGACCATGCCTCGTCGGGCAGCTCCAATAACTCGCCGTTCATTCGCGCGAGGGCACCGATTACACGTGACTTACAATAGACATGTATTAACAGACATTACTAAACACCTGGAGTCCATTACTTTTCTGACGAATGAGAGTGCTAACACTCAATGATATTTACAAGTCTAGGAGACTGTGTTATTTTTAGCTTAATTCTTCTTTGGAGGGTCAAATCTGAACTTTCTATTCTTGATTGGTTGCCATTTAAATCTCTTAACCCAGACGGATAATAAAGTCAAAGAAGACACGACAATTAAAGCTTTCAAACCCCATTTCTTTCTGTCATCATGTTCAGGTTCAGATGCCCAGTTCAAGAAAACAGAAACATCCTTGGCCATTTGAGACGTGGTGGCTGGAGTACCATCTTCGTATTCAACTAACTCATCAAACAAAACTCTACCCATAGCAATTGAACCACCTGGGAAGTAAGGGTTATAGTTGGATCCAGGAGGCAAAACAACACCGGCTGGTGGTTCGTCTGGATAACCAGTTAATAATGAGAAAATGTAGTCAGCACCTCCGTGTCTAGCCTTAACAATCAATGATAAATCTGGAGGTAAAGCACCTTGGTTTGCGGCTCTGGCAGCTTCTTCGTTTTCATAAGGACCTTGCATGTAGTCAGCCAACTTTCCTGGTCTCTTTCTTGGCTTACCCTCATCATCAGGTTCGTCGTCGTATTCTAATTCCTCAGCGAATGCTTTGGCTTCAGAAGTGGAATGAGAAACGGCAACCAAGTTTCTCCATGCAATTCTGTCCAAAGAGTGACAGGCTGCACAGACTTCACGGTACACCTGGTATCCTCTTCTGATAGAAGCGTGATCAAACGTATCGAACATACCGTTGTGTGACCATCCGTAAGCTGGTGGATGTAATCCGTGTTCAGCAGCTGTCATGGCGTTGGCAGTAACAGAATCTTGATATAACATGTATGAAGCACTCAAACCACTGACACCAACTGCTCCGGTGAACAATTTTTGCATCATTGGGTTGGATACCAATTTTTGGGTTGATTTAAACATTGTAAATATTCACTAGGTCAAAGTCTAGATTGTTGGTTTCCTGTGTATTTAGCCAGTAAGTCCTCTATAAAACTCTTCAGACCCGTTTATTGCCTGAATTATCTTTGGATATAATGATAATTTCCTATCAAAACCTTAGACTGCTGGTGTTGTCAGTTTGTACGAATTTTCACTCACGTTTAATAAAATTCTTCGTTTTAACAAAACGCTCGTTTTCATTGGCTGGATTTTTGTGCGCCCTGGGCAAAAATTTAGTGCCAAAAAATTCACTAACAAAAATTAATGTGGTTTTTGGTGCCAGTGCGGATGTGAATATCAACGTGAGGTGGGACGATAAACAGAGATAAACAACAACGAGAAGCACATGGGCAAAAAAGAATGGTCATAGCCCGACGCGGGAGTCGAACCCGCAACCTTTTGATGCCTTTAAACTGATTGTTTAAAAGTCAAACGCTCTAGCCATTGAGCTAGCCAGGCAGCTGAACACAGTAAGAAAGCCCGACGCGGGAGTCGAACCCGCAACCTTTTGATGCCTTTAAACTGCTGGTTGCTTAAAAGTCAAACGCTCTAGCCATTGAGCTAGCCAGGCACTTTCTTGTGGTGCCACAAGCCCAGCAGAATTCTTAACTGGCAAAGACGGCTTTTCTTTTTCGTACTTGGGGTTAGCATAACGGACTGTTAAGAGTCATATGTCGGTTCTAAAGACTCCTCTGTTGTTAATTCTCCATTACTTTGCTCTAATGTACTTAATGTTAGTGGTAAATCTGTTCTGTTCTGTTCTGTTCTGTTCTGGTATTAGATCGAGGATAGTTACATAGTTTTCGCCTCAAGTTAAAGTTCTTAGCTCTCTACAGAGAATATATTTGATTTTTTTCCTAGAATGTAAATCTATCATCTTGCTGTATCTCCAAATTATTTATAACTCTGATTTTACTGTTGCTGTTTATTTTCCTACTATGTCTCATTAACAATCGATGCAGTCGCCGAGTTGCCTTACATTTAACCCAAAGTCATTTTTGCTCACCCCCAGGGTGTGATGTCTTATATAGCGAAGTCACGATCTACGTTCCACATTTTAAATTCCCCATCTTGCATTCAACTTTTTCACAGGGACAAATTTTGCACCCGATCTGAAATTATTCAGATTTCATCCAAGCTTAATAGGATACCCGTCCCAAACGACAATGTTCAGAGTCTCGCCCTATTTTGATCAACCTTTTGATATTTCAACTACTCAAAGGGGCACAGAGGTACATTTAATTCAATCCCAAACGCCAATACAATCTCCAACTCCATCCATTGAACCATTTCTTTCGTGTAACAAACCTTAATTGGTATTGTCAACGAGTTACATGTTCAATTATTCAAAGTTACCGAGATTAATTCAAATCGTCCTAATTGAAAAATAACTGTCTACAATCGTAGTACAGACTGTATTTGTCTATAAAAAAAATTCTAAACTACCACTTTTCTTCAGGATTTGCCTTGTAGGCTTCGTAATCAGCCCAGCAGAAAAGACTCAACTCAGTCTCATTTTCTACACCTAATTCCTTCAAGCTTTTTTCAGGATCGACACCAGGACGAATTAAAACCCACTCATCATCATTTTCGAAATTTATAACCAAATTCATCGATTTAGATCCATGAGCTTTGGTATATATCTTTACCGAATCATAAAGTATATTTCTATAAGGTCTTAAGCCACCAGTTGTGGCGATGATCTCTTTTATTTTTTCAAGCAATTCGGCTGGTTTAGTTTCTACTAAGTTAATAGGAGCTAATATATAATTTTTAACATTTCTATAAGGGAAAGATTTGATGATTCTTATTGTTACAAGGGCACTCGTAGCCGGTCTGACATTTGATGTCAATGGTTCTTCATTCATAATGCGTTATTTATTCCGTGTGCTAATGTTATCTCATCGCGTTTCTAAGAGTGATTGATTTATCAGGCTAGTTTTGAGCCGTGCACGCCGTTGTCTAACTTTTTTTTCTTCGTTTGTTCGTCAACACTAATTACATTGTAAACGGGAAAAGCCACCGCCAGGCACCTGGTGATTGTTAACTGATTAGCTCAAACGTTAACCTTGATTAGGCTGATGACGAGAAGCAATATAAACAAAATCGGCTCAAAAACAGTAAACAACACTAAGAACAACAAACATAAGCGCCAAAACCTTCGAAACCCTTGTGTAGATTAATACGACAATTATGCAGTAATAGAAAATATGTACAGCAACTAGATAGAACCACTATGCACATGCACACTATATAAACTAAGTTTAGCATGCATAGCCTACATTGCCCCACATAATTCGAATAGTCTAGTCTCGTGCTTAATATGGTAACAAACACGATGGTTAGACAACTTTGCCAAAAAATAACCGAGGCCAATGACGCGAAATCATGCCGGTTGGATTAGCTCACTGGTTATCGAACTAGGTCCTACCTTCGAGAGCTTAAGGGACTTAGAGATTTCAACCTGAGCCTCAAATTTCCTAAACAAGGTAAATTCGATTTGCAATTCTATCTCCGTTATACTATGGGCTCTTGTTCGATGAAAAAGCCATATCCCAGCCTTGTTCGGAGTATCCGCAAACGTAACCATCTTTTGTTTACGTTGCACAAAACCCGCATCCCGTCAAAATGTACGCGTTTGATTGTGGTTTCGAGCACCCAAAGGTGTTTGTCAATAAACAAAGTAGCTACGAAGTAAGATTTCGTGTTACTTGAACATTACAAAAGCCCCAGAAGCCTTGTTTTATAATTCACTGAATGTGGGGACGGGTTCTGGGCTAAAGCTTTCAGGGGGGGCGAGTTAATAAATCACTTATTAGGACCGTGTTGATTACAGTTTATGATCGCCCATTTACGGTTTGAATGTTCTCATTAAAGTAACAAAAACGTTTCGTCTATTATAATAATTTTATTTTTAAGGTATTGGATCATTTTTGTGTCAAAGTTCCGTGTCTCTTATTCACTCTTACAACCCATTTCGAACATATCTAGCTTCAAATATATATCCGATATATTCCAGTGGGATTTTGATGGCCTAATTAAATATTAGATGTACTTCTAAATGGGTTTAAGATCAAAAGAACCCCCTTCATGGGTGCAACTACAGAGTAAAACTATGATCCGTTGGGTTAACAAGAAACTACAGGATGAATTGAAGTCTGACACTCCTAAAACCTCGGTTGCACTTGATAGTTTCGAATCATTTACCCAACTTCAAGATGGTTTAGTCTTGATTCGGTTGGCCAATCAACTTATATACCAGGTGATTTCTAACCCCAAACATCCCATGAATCGCTCTCAACTATACTACTTGAAACCACTTTATTCCAAGCCAACATTTAAATTGCAAAAAATAGAAAACATCAACGATTTTCTAAAGTTTATCAAAATGATCATGAACATAAACGTATCAGGGATCAGTGCAGACAACATATTCGACGGGGACCTCAAGCTTATTCTTGGACTAATCTGGTCACTTATCTTGTTCGATTCGTCCCTGAATCTTGCTTCGTGTTCGACGATGTCGTCCAACCCTTCCTTCATTGAAATCAAGTCCATTATACAGAAATGGTTGAACAACATTACTTTGAAAAGACAGTTCGAAGTGTCCAACTTCAACAAAGATTGGTCCATTGAAATCAACCGACCCGATCTCATTCTTTCATACATTTTGCTGAGCTACGGCATCAACATTGTCACCAACGACCAGAACAAAAAGCTCCAAAACTTAACCACCATATTGGATTACGCAGAAAAAACGTTGCAGGTACCACATCTCATTGATATAGAAGACTTCAAGATACTTGTGCCAGACGAAAAATGTATAATCACCTACTTGATTGAATGGTTCAAAGTGTTTGAAGTCAACAAGACTTTCAAAACCACCAATCTTGTGGAATCCGAGCCTCAACAATCCCAAGAATACAAATTCAACGATTTAGTTGAAGTCTTGTGCGTTACCAACAAGCTCAAGAACAAATACGAAACCAAATCGCTTCGATTCTTGAACCGTTCTAACCAAGTCATCGGCCTGTTAAGTGCCGACCACGACCAGTTGGTCAGCTTGGCAGGTGTCAAACAAGAACTAGCACACTACTTGTCTCAATACCCCGGCGAACACAGAACAGAGTCCGACCTTGGGACAGAGTTCTCCGCCATCAACTTGAAGATCGACACAGTTTTGACCATCTTCGAGTCGTTCAAAAAATTCAGATCCAACCTTATCCCCGATCTCATATACCAAAGCTACCCAGAACTACTCCAATACGTCTGTCTCATCAAGTCGAACTTGGAGGAGATGCAGCTTTCGTACTCACCGTCCATTAAATTACTCGATATCGATCATCTTTCCACCAAGTTGAGCCTGTTGATCGAGCTAGACTCGTCCATCTTGCATCTGGCCAAGGACTTAAGCAGCACCATCTTGGCTTCGTTGGCTCTGTTCTCGTTGGACGAATCCGACGAGGGCCGTCAGTTGGCCCATATCAAGTCACAGTTACAATTGTACCTCGACAGCTTCAATTGTGAACTCAATATTGAAAAATCGCAAAATTGGACAATTTATCAAAACCAAAAATTCAATCTTGAAAGCTCGTCCTTCGTCAAGTTTTGCAACCAGTTTTTGAGCAACGATAATCTCATTACCCACTTTGAATTGCAGAGGTTTATCAGATCGAAAATCATCACCAACGACGTCGACTCGACATCTTTGGACTCGTTCATAAAATTAATCCCCATTAAATCCAAGCATATGGTGATATCTCATTTGCCAAATTCCAACAGCTCTAGCTCCATTTCCGATAACAGATTTATGTTATCATCATCTGAATCTGAATCCTCGTCGCAGGCGGCCGGGCTCTCAAGATCTGACACTTCGGGCTCAAGCTTCTCGAGGTCCGACTCGTCGCCTTCTTCCCCCACGACTCCTACTTGTGATTCTCTGTTCTCGTCTACTTCTTCGTATTCAGACGAAGAGGACTTTATATTCGATGACATCCAGCAACGATTGGACTCTCAGTTGTCGGGCACTAGTGATAAGTTGTACGATATCCATGGCTTTATTGACAAACTTCAACATGGGTTTCAAATCTAAAACCTTCATTAAATCTTCATCTCAATGACGGCTCGTTTTCACTTCTTATTATTAATTATTTACTCATGTTTTAATAAACGGTTATGCATTATTAATTACTACACTTACTCTACCAGCTTTGTCGTCTATCATTATCGAGCTAATTGGATAATTTGAAAAAAGGATGATCCATGGCCTCCTTGGCGGTGGGCCTCAACTGATGATCGAATGTCAAGAGCTTGTCGATTAAGTCCAACACCTCTTCGCTGACTAACAGCTTATTGTCGTTAGTAATAAAGCTCTCCCACAGTTTGGCCGGGAACAGGTGCAAAATGTCGTCGTACTCGGTGCTGAGCTTCAAGCCATACTTGTTGACGTACTTCATAAGCTTGTCGGTCCCCAAAACCTTGGCGATCTGGACCAATTGGTCGTTGTTGGAATCACCCCGGAAGAACGGCTCCTTCTTGAAAATAATAGCAGCTAACATACATCCCACCGACCATAGGTCTAGCGAATAATCGTACTGTTGGAGGTTGATAAGCAACTCGGGTCCCTTATGGTACCTAGACGCAACTCTAACATTGTAGTCCATGCCCATATGGTAGAACTCGGCAAGACCCCAGTCAATAAGTCGTAACTTTTTATTAAGCGGATCAATCATGATGTTTTGAGGCTTGACATCTCTATGGATAATTCCCATAGAGTGTGAATAGTCCAAAGCTATCAATAGCTGCGTGAAGTAATACTGGATATCACTGATAGTAAATTTGGGGTATAACACCCGGAAATCAACGTTATTGACCTTCTCAAATATAAGCGCAGGAATCTTGCTTTGTTCATCACGGACAATGTCCAACAATCCAATAACATTGGGCCCCCCGGTCAAGTTCTGCAAGATCTTCACTTCTCTATAAATCTTCTTCAACTTGACTGGCTTCAACACTTTAATAACACACGGCTCATCATTTAGCACATTTATGCCTTGGAACACTTCTGAATATTTCCCCCTTCCAATTTTACTGATGATTTCGTAGTTTTTGATTTCTCCCCATCCAATTTTATGGTGTTCGTAGTCCCAGTATTCAGCAGGACGAATTGAATTGGCATCGGAGTATACTTTGGCAACAGAGTAAACTCTGGTTGAGCTACTCATGGTAGTGAATTTGGCTACTATCTTGGGGTTTTCGGGGCTAAATCGGGTGCCAGGCAACGTTTAGACTATAGATGAATGCGCAGATGCGATACACTGTGTTGTTTGCTGATGTGGTGTTGTTGTTACTGAAGTATAAAAGCGTTGCCACTGTTGGATTTAAGAAAAAAAGACATTGGACGAGATAGCGAGGAAACGACCCAGCGTAGCGAGGGATGCGCCCAGTGTAGCGAGAGGAGAAAAGGAAGGAGTGTGAGAAGGAATGTAAGAGAAGAGCATCGACGAGGAAGCGAAGAAGGCCAGGATATGTATTGGCAGCTTTGCCAAACGACGAAGCTGTGTGGCATGGCCGGTGTAGCCATTAAACCGGCTGGACTGTGTAGATTGACGGTGGTTGGGTATTATGGGCTGATGCCGACAAGCCCTCACTAAAGCCTCCGCTGGCGAGTTCAGCCCCGAGAAACATTTATCCTGGCCACCACTAAAGAAGTCACGCTAGAGTAGAAGGAATGGGCCTAAATACAGTTGCCCCGGTCCCTGTTGAATATTTAGCTCGACTGGTTTGGAGCAGGTGTTATTATTGAAAAAGGCGGAGCATTGTAGCCTTCATTCCAATGTGCCTCACTTCTCCCTGCATTCTCCCTAATTCTTCTCATTGCTACTGATCGCGCGCTCGTTAATTCCATACCGACTCTTCGCCAGCATGAAGAAGCTAGCTACCGTGAGCCTTCAGCATGGTCAGGCCAACTTTTCAGACGTCCAGCTCTGGAGCAGCACTCTGACCAGTATTCCATCACTCCTGGGACAATCATTTGCCAAATTGGACGTCTATGTCAACTACAGGGCCGTTCCCCTTCACTTGATCCAGAACAGCCGTACCACAGTATACTCTGATAACGACGAAACATGCCGGTTTTTCAAGACCAAACTACTTCCTGCTGCATTGTCGGATAGTAATATCGGTTTGTTGTTCAAAAATATTGAATCCGACGTATACCTTGTGTTTTACTATACCGACTGTATACAAATGCTCGTACTCGACTTTGGGCATGTCACCAAACTACAATCCCTAATCAATTCCCAGCCAGAAACGCTGCTCAATACCTTCATAGAAGCAGCCAATGACGTTTCCAACACTCTGGTGTTCGACAAAGTACTCGAACGTAAGAAGAAATCCGATCCGTTTATTGATGCAAACCTGACTAAAGCTACAATGTCGCAGTCGGTGTCAGGACTGGTCCTAAGCACCCAAGAACAAATAAACCTGGCTATCAGTAAGGTCATAATGTCGGGGCTCCGTATACGAGGGCTTTCCACCAATTTGAACCATTCAATTAACGACAAATTGACCATTAAAGAAATCTACCAGATGACCCATAAGGCAGCACTTTTCTCGCTAAGAAAGTACAATTATGGATTCAAGGGCAACAAAGCATCGGCCCATGAGCTCCGAATCATCCACATTCAGGATATAGTCGAGAGTTTGCTCGAAATATTTGTCGATGTCTGATGTAAGAGAGAACGTGAGGCGATAATACAGATTACAGATTAAGGATAAGAGACAAACGAGCAGGCTCAAAAAGAGCTTGCCGAGTTGAAGATAATTTACTAAAATTAGTGAAATCTGGGACAAGTTCTACAGAAGTGACGGCTCTTTGGTTCATGTTGTAAGCCGAGCCCAGCTATTTATAAGTAAAACGAAGTTCAATATTCAGAAAACATTTGTTAAGCACGAGAGAAAATAATACCAGAAGTTGTAAGCTGGTGTGGTATTGTTGCGTCACTTTCAAGCGGGTTTGCATTGAACAAATGATTGAACCTCTACAGTGCCAAGTGATAATGATGTTTCTATAATATCTGATCATAGTTTCAAATTAGTACACATCCACTTCAATAGTTGGCAACACATAAAAATTACTTCAATCATCGTAATAGTTAGTGATGCACAGAATTTCTTTAATCTTGTTTCGAACCCATTATTGGTGTTTATCTATAACAATTATCTTATCTACTTTCTTTAACACCATTTCACTTCATCTCTACACTACTTCAATCTTCAATTAGGTGTCTATTATTATATACAAGTTTAGAGGTCTGCCAAAGAAACCACCCTTCCGCTGGTGAAGTCGTTGTGTCTCCTATCCGAAGCTTCTTGAGATTGTCTCTCTAACGAACTCTTACGGTCAGCTTTGGTGAAAGTAGAACGGGTACTCTTAAGGTGGTCCAAGAGCAACGAAGGATCCTTCAATAAGTAACCTCTCTTTTCTGGGTTGGAGTAATATTGAATATCTCTTCTGTGAGTTGGCCTTGCTGGTAATGGGATATATCCTCTCTTCATCAAAAACCGTTCGGGTTCGATGTGTGCCCTCAAAGATAATGGAGTAAAGTAGAGCGAGGTATAAGAATGGCCCAAGCTTTCAATAGTGCTGATGGCTTGCTCTGAAGCTCTCGATGCTTCGATGCTTAATGGAACATTGTAATCTTGCTTACCGTTGGCCAAAATCTTCACACCATCTTTCATTACACCAGTGATAAGTCCACATTCCTTCATGATCTTAATGGTTAAAGTTTGGCCAGCTTCCAAAGGAATTCTGCCGGTATTCCAAAAGTCTTGAATCCGGTCCAAGTTGAGATCAAAGTACACTTTTCTATGGGGTCTTTTAAATCCTATAATAGGAAAAAGCTTGTAGTATGGCGTCTGACCACCTTCGAGCCATCTGGGAACCTTTCCTCTGGCCTTTTGACCCTTCTGACCTCTTCCTGAAGTCTTACCTTTACCCGAAGCTGGACCTCTACCCAATCTCTTGTACGAGGTGACAGCTCCTTCGTTTGGCTTTAAAAATCCCATATACGACACGTTACGGATTCCACTCCACGCAGAGATTCCTCTGACCGCCTGAGCCTTGACTTGCTGCCCGAGTCCAAACATCTGTACTGCTTTGTAGTTGAGAAGTTGTCTATGCTGATGAACTTCAGTGATTGAAAAATTAGCATGGTCGTGCGCGCGATCATAGTGGTGACTGGTATGGGACTGGTTTGGGAAGGGACGGTAAACGATTTAAGGTCTAGAACTGCAGATAACCTCCAGGGTTTGGGAGGTAACATGAGAAAGGGTTCAATTAGGGGATATAACTCAGTATTCTTTTACTAGAAATGGACAGTTTTGTTTCTTAAGTATAACTTTTGCACCTACGATAATTATGTTAGCCAAATACAGGGTAATTTTAGCGAAAGACAAATATTCTTCGGAAGTGGTGTATAAGTATGTATGCTGTGTGCGTCATCTTCTTTTCCCGATATGCATTAACCAAATCTAACACCACGTACACTTACAAGTGCCGACTAGGCGTAGTCCTCATGGACTAGTACTATCAAGTCACCTGATTAACACTTTCCGCTTCAGCAAGAGCCTTCATGGCCAAGTTGGTAAGGCACCTCACTAGTAATGAGGAGATCGTCAGTTCGAATCTGGCTGAAGGCATTTCTTTTTTTGAAATAATTTTTGCCGATTATCACTTAACAGAAACCAAAGTACATTTAAGAATTCGACGTCTTTATCATGTCCAAAGAAACAGCCGAGGAAAAGGAACTCAACCAGCTTCTCAGTCTCTTCCAAGATTCACCTGATGACGTTCAAGTAAGACAGAAACAACTCCAGAGAGCCATCAGTCAGGCCGATTTGTACGAGTTCCCCAAGCACGTCTCAACCCTCACAGCACTTGATGAGCTCTTCGGATGCTTTGCCCTTGGAGGACAATTCAAGAGCTACTATCGTTACGGAACCTATGATGCATGCCAGAAGCAACGTGAGAAGTTCTGGTTTGCTATCAAAAACGGCCAGATGACCGAACCCAAAAATGACCGTCCCGTCGACCAGCTAACTCCACGAGAAATTGAAAAGCAGTTGGCAGTCCAGGAATTCTTCAGACAACGATGGATTGTTGACAAGTCCCAGGGTCTGTCGGAAGACGTGTGGAGTGTCCGGAAAGAGAAATTAGAGAGTCCGTTCAAAGGACTGTTTAAATAGAAAATGTAAATAGAATAAGTTTAAGTTTAAGTTTAGGTGATAAAAATTATGTATTATTAAAGAAGTTCTTTTAAAAGGTAAAGCTACATGACAACACAACCCTTGGATTCAGGTTCATTGTCGTTTGCACCCTTTGGTTTGGCATTAAGAGCACATCTGGCAGCCTCTGAAAACGCTTCGTTGACACCTCTATTCTTCTTCGCCGAACACTCCAAATACCTCAAAGCACCGACCTTTTTGGCCACCGCCAAACCTTCATCGTAGCTGATGAGTCTCTTTTGTTGCTGGTACGGGTTGCCTGACTGGGAGTATGGATTGAACGACTCGTCTTCGTTGCCAGGCCCCGAGTTGGACTGATCTATGTCTGTGTCTTCGTTGCTTCTCAAATCACACTTCAATGCCACCAAAACCAACTTGACACCTTCACAGTGGTCGGCAATTTCTCCTACCCACTTGGACTGGACGTTTTCCAACGAATCGGGCGAATCTATTGAAAAACACAACATGATACAGTGGGTATCAGAGTACGAAAGTGACCGCAAACGATCGAATTCTTCTTGTCCAGCAGTATCCCACAAGGACAATTGTACCGATTGGCCATCGATAAAGATATCATGCACGTAATTTTCAAACACCGTTGGTTCGTAGACCTGAGGAAAGTAGCCTCTTGTGAAAACGTTCAACAACGAAGTTTTACCACAAGCACCGTCGCCAAGAATAACGATTTTACGTTGTACTAAGAAGTTAGTATGACAGGAACATCGTATGGGAGAAGCTCACCCAGCTTTCTTCTTTTACTTACTAGTTTTAGGGGCTCCACCGCAGATAGCCATGATGATGTAGTGGGTCAGAAATTGGTTAAACCGGACAGATATTTCTGGATCGATATTACGATATGGTAAGGATGGTCTTGTATTGATCGAGAGACAATACTGATACTATACAGCTGAATATACCTAGGTGTACAGCGGTGTTAGGGGTGAGTAGATCGACCTTCGTGTTGCGTGGTACGGCTCGTCTGTTTTTGTCGTGGTAAACAATGCGAGTTGGCGAGGAGACAACAGAGATGAAGAGTATGGGAGGGGGCAGAAGAAAGCCTGCTTTAGTGCGTTGCAGCAGGGTCTTAGGTGCGAGTATATGAGAGTCGGTGCAGTAGTGCGTCTATGTCTAGTATGTTGTTGTGTGGTGGCCGGGTGGGCTGGTGGTGCCTATGTCTAGTGCCTATGTCTAGAGTAGATGCCAGTTTATTGGCGTGGTGGTGGGCCATCGTGGCGGAAAAAATAGCGAGCGGATTCGGGTGCTGCGCTCGCACTAGCACTGCGCCGTACTTGCCACCTATGATTTAAACACATATAGCCTAGCACTTGACAAAGTATTGCTAGGACCGTAAACGCTTGGCAAGATGTACTTCACAGTTGCCTTCTGCACTGTGAGATTGTGGTGAAACGGGCCTACTGGGCGACAGTTGTTTACGTCGCTGGTTTCGGATCACGCCCCTAAGGCTTAGCAGGCAGATCTGGCGGCATCGGATTGTAGCGAGCGCGAAACCTTATCGATACTCTTTGTGGCGAGCTAACGGTCTGATATTGTCTCGGCTACTGTTATTGATGTGTGTGATAGGCTCATGTCTTCTATTGCCATATTACCTTTCACAACGTCCTAGCACTCTAATAGAAATATCCTTATTCTTTTCTGGCCAAATTGTTCCTTACTTCTCCTTAACACAATTCTCCCTAATGACTTCCTAATAACTTCTAATAACTTCCTAATAACTTCTAATAACTTCTAATAACTTCTAATAACTTCTAATAACTTCTAATAACTTCCTAATATTCTTTTCCCAGCATTCCATTTTGTAACATTACATTAGCACAGCATGTACTCTTCCTAGACTCGTTCATATGAAACTACTTTGTAATGACTATTTGTCAGTCTACAATTATCCATTATCTCAAAAATAATTGTTCTCTTCCGTCCTTCTCTTCTTCGTCTACACTTCTACGCTCGTATACTTGTTCTTATATTCACTACTTCTCGTCAATCAAATCCTCAAGGTACATCGATGGAATAGTCTTTCTGTTGGACCGAGGGGTATTTTGTATTCCAGCAGGTTGACTGATCGAATAGTCACTGTTGTTATCGTTGTTGATGTACAAGTTGGGCACAACCAGTGAATGTCTCTTGTTGGCTGGTGACAAGTTGGTGGTGGATCCTCCGAATCCTCCGGCTCCCAATACCGACAAGTTGGATGTAGATCCTCCGTAATGCGACGACCGTACTCTCTTGTGTTGCATGACTTCAGCCGTGGGCGAAACAAACATCTTGGTCAAATCGTGCTTGGACGTAGCAGCACCTGCTTCCGATGCATATATAGTAGAATTATCACCCACAACCGACCCTCCGGCTCCAAATGGACCCATTCCGCCGCCTAGTCCCGATAAAGCTGTTTTGTTTGGACTTAAATATGGTAATTTGGCATCGAAATTCATCGTGGATGAAGGCGTGATTCCGCCAACTCCTCCATATGCTGTGTTGTTATTGCTGTGGTACTTTTCATACATTTGACGATCATTTTCCAAACTCTTCTTGGCTAATCTTGAAGCTGACAACGAAACAATCAAATGGTACAAGATAAACGCAATCAAAATGGCTCCTACAATGGCTCCAACGGCAATGAAAACAGTTCCTGATGGGTTGGTTTGACGAGAGATAAACGGGTTGTTGTTGCTGTTAGGAACCACTATTGCAGGAGTGGTGAAACTATCTGAAGTTGTCGAATCTGCTTGAGATGCCAATGCTGGTAAGCCGGTTCCACCATTGGTGGCAGTGGTCTTTTGGGTGGCCGAAGCTAACTTGGGCAAATCATCTCTGCCCAATAAGGTTCTGGTAACAAATGTGCTCATGTTTCGAGGGTAATCAATGAACCGTTTGCTCTTGAATCAAACAACGTTCTTTACTAATAAATAACCTTGTTCTACTAGAAGCGACCTTCCTTTAACATAAGTTTCTGATTCGATGTCTGTGGATCAATTTTTCTGAGCTAAATTTGGAATGTAAACAGGCGGACTGCGGTGGGTCACGTGGCAAATGAGGCAGGGTGGGTGCAAAGGCATGCTTGGCGGACACAGTGGGGCACAGGGAGCAGTGGAGTCTGGCGGAGTGGGAAGCAAAGGTGGTTAGTTTTGGAAGTATTTCTTTCTTCTATAGCTGCTTTCTGTTGTGCTGGCAGGTTTTCACAGCTCACCACGTTCGTGTGGGAGACATTTTCCACTTTTTGATACCTCGTACAAATGTCGCAGTGTTAAGTAGGGTAGTGGTCGTTTGAACAGGATATGTGCCCGTGAGCATTGCACTATCCTGCACCGCAGTATGTGTATAAACAGGATCAAGTGTGTACTGATTGATTCAGAACCTCTGCATTTGACCTCCTGATTCTTGCTGCTTGGCCGGAATACAAATGCACCTGCTCGGGCCCAATTTCAGAAAATGCTTTTTCAACTCCCCTTCCAAGAAGTCACTCTCCATTTTAATACTCTCCGATTAACTTAGCGTACTCCTGGTGTACACAGGTTTGTACCATTTCTCCCCACAGGCATGTTCTCGTGCTTTAAATCAAATATCAGAGAGTCCACCGTAGTGACCCAGGGGGTCGGAAGTCGTGGAAGCACGTGCGTTGATATTCCCCATTGCCATATCCAGTAATTTTTCTATCCTTTCAGTACACAGTTTATTCTTCCTATTTATCTAATCTGTGCTATTTAAACTACCCAATACAGTTGTTGGAGAACATTGAACCTGGATCTGTATTC
This sequence comes from Suhomyces vadensis, assembly GCA_030575035.1. Taxonomy (NCBI): domain Eukaryota; kingdom Fungi; phylum Ascomycota; class Pichiomycetes; order Serinales; family Debaryomycetaceae; genus Suhomyces; species Suhomyces vadensis. The sequence continues at coordinate 811 of JAJMGK010000011.1, read as the reverse complement.
GTTCCAGCTATCTACCGCATCGCAGTCGTCCACGAGCCGGGGCTTGTAGCTACCCAGATACAAACTGTGAAACAACTCAGGGTCATTTTCAGCACTTCTAGCACAATAAATCTTGTAGTCATTGTAATAGTCGTGTAAGTTCTGGCTCTCCCAAGGCTTTGGAATGGGTGAATCCGAAAAGTGTATCAACCGCGCGTTTTTTGCAACTTCTGCAGAGTTCCATTCATCATTGGAATACTTGCTGATAAACGGAAGGTATTGGGGGTCTACCACAAACCTACGATGCCAACGCTCTTTAAACTCGCCTGTCAATACTCCATAAGTGCGATGGGGAAGAATGGCCATTTTAAAATCCAGTTTTCCCGCATTTCTCAATTGATCATCCAAGTACTTGTTAAGTATTTCCATATCATATTCGGAAGACAGCTTCAATTTGTTTCGTTGAAAAATATACCACGACCATGGGTTGTTCACGTAGTCATTGAGTTCGTGAAACGTTTTCTTCGAAGGAGTAAGCACCATTATATGGTTAGCAAAGAAATCATCGCGGTTATCGTACTTGTGATGTTCGTAAATAAGCGACGGTAATTTTTCAAAGTCGGATTTGGGGTCACCTAAGGATTTAATCAAGTATTTCATTTCGGAACGAATGTTTTTTTGTTCCGGTACCTTGACTTTGGTATGATACGTATTGGTATGACGATCCTTGTCCTCGATCACATTATTTAACCAGTATGCCTGAGGGGTTGCGTACGAGATTTCACGGGGAATACTGAACAACTCATCAATATTTTGCCATTTCCCATCAGCT